>OV651830.1:16987392-17587392 GCA_927349885.1 Psylliodes chrysocephalus
AATCTATCGTCAATGTTAATGTGCCAAGTTTTTTTAATAATTATGTCCTTGTTATAGTAAAAACACATTTAAACACATTTTTAAAATTTTCAGGATTTCTGCTTTAAATTATCGTACAATTGAACTGACTAATTGTGTGTTTAAGTAAAGGTATATCTCTTTTTTGTTATAACAGTGTTTGTATATTGTTCTAACTTTTTAGATAATCAGAGAAAATAGTAAGACATCTTAATATATCCTATTTCACTAACAAAAATGTAGGATAATTAATCTCACATCAAACGAAAAAAGTAATTTTAGGATGTCCTAATAGGTTTTAACTTAAAAACTAAATAAAATGTATATTGCAACTGTGTTTAAATAAATGAATATTTTTATACCTGACTATAGCACCAGACAAACATTTTTTTAGATCATAATGATCTGCATAACTCAAAATAGTCAAAATCCACATTATTTAAGTTGTTCTAGTATTGTTTTAGCATAACGATATTAACTCCAATAATAAATATTCACATTTTTTTGGGACGTTTTTTAAGGAAATTAAAAAAAACATGAATAATGTGATATTCTTGTTTAGTTTTGTACTATATAATATAATTCATTAGGTAGTTATTTAGAAGCAAATTATGTTCTATTTATAGAATAAAAAATCACTCATAATATCTAAATATTTATACCTATTTATATTTTGGACAGGAATATTATTTTATGTTTTTGGCTCTGAATAGTTTTCTTAAGAATTTTAAAACCTTCCTTAGCTCTTTTGGGATATTCCATGCATATCTTAGAAGTTCATTTTGTTTAAACCTAAAACAAATTAAGTACAAAAAATAAAAATTTAAACAATACACAAAATTAGTCTTTTAGATTAGTTAAAAAAAAGTGTCACCAAAAAAATGGCTATGCCTTTTTCCTTAAACATTCTTTTTGAAGGAAACTTAAGTTTCTCTACTTAGTTGCTGTTTTAGTATTTTAGTAGCAGATAAATATAGTGTAGAAGTAGTAACAGGATTGATTATTATACTTCTTTCGTCGAAATTGCATTTTTCTTTAATATTTTCTTTCCCTGAGGTCTGTAATAAAAATATTCATTAGCATAAAAAGTTATTCAGGTTGTCACTTGTTGAATTCCCATATTTTGGAACCATGTATTTCTTTCTCATATCAAGAAAAGGAAACCTAAAAAAATAACAATAAACTTTACAAAGATGTGATATTAAAATAATAATAAGTAATTAACCTTTACTATAATCATTATGAGACGGACGAAGACGCACCTAGCTGGAGTTTACTTGCTCTTAATTTTTATTTTTCGATAAGAAAATAAGAAAGTTTAATTGCAAATTAAAGGTGATTGCCTAATGCACCGCCTCTGATAATTAGGCTCTGTCTGTACTTACTTATGATATTATCTTGAAGAAGCATTTTCAACAGGTCTTTTACACATAAAGCATGTTTTCACCATATTATTAGAGATAATAAATCTTAAATATACATTTACAACCCTTACAACGTTATAAATAATAATATTTTCCGTAAAATACAAATAAGAAATTGACATGTGTCAGAAAGTGTCAGAACTGGCGCTATCAAACTTGGCAACGCTGATTAAATAAGCCAATTACAGAAGAGGTATTTTCCCCCTCGGGGGGAGTAGTTGTTGCTAACAAAATTTAGCGCGGGGAAGGGGGGAAGACTCCCTCTAGTAGTAATTGCTCGGAGGTTCTTATTACTTGCGTTAACGAATGTCTCTAAACAGGTTGACAGCAAACATGCGATCATAAAACGTTCGGATTTTTAAACATGGCGTCCTCTGTTAGCAGAAATCGCAAAACAAACATAAAACTAAAATTTAACAAAAGATATTAACGTATTTACAGGTATCTTCAATTCACAAGTATCTTAATACCAGGCACTAAATTGTAAAGTGTCCATTACTGGTCCCATGTCCAAAACTGGTGCCTTTACCCTATTTATTTGACTTATTATAAGTTCAAAAAAATTTTTACTTGGTTGATTGATTGATTAATTGATGTGTGGCCAGCGGTTGCTCCTGCCCTGATTATCAATGAACAATTTCAAAAAGATATCAATAATAAGTAAATGTTTTCTTCTAATACATAAAACTTACGAATGCTTCTAAAAACTATTTTAACACATTTGAAATAAATAGCAATTTCTAGTTCACTTATAATAATGGGATATCGTTTTTAAATTCTACGCTAAAAACTGAAACTTTGATTCACAAGAAGATAACGCATATAAAATCTTGATATCAAGTACAAGCAGCGAATTAAATTACATCCGACTTAACGTCACATTACATAACGTATGGGTTGTCATAATTTAACGATTATCTAACCAAAGTGAACAGAAAAAACCTATAAAAAAATCGGCTAACACGCCCGTGTTCCAGCTGCGTTCGCCTAGGTCAGTGACAGAGGCTCGACATCGCCTTATTTCTTCTCATTTCTTCTTTCTTCAGTTCTTCTTACCGAAATTGTTTTTAGCGGTCTACCGACTTATCCCCCTCTTCTCCTCTCTGTGTCGGTGTCTCCCCTTCGTCATCGATGGCCGGACGCTGCACGTCGTGCTTCGAATACAAATTGAAACTATTTTATTGGGAAATGGCTATTTTGACAATGACGTTAATATACAAGAAATCTTTATAGGTACATTTATTTTATTGTAATTGTGTAATTATTATTTTAAAATTTTTAATAATTTATCACTACATTATATAGATGTCGAAGCCCCAAATAGAACAATTTATTATAAAAATGTGTACCATAGAAATGTAGGAACATTTTTACAATAGAGAGTTGAAGTGTTTCCAGTACGTTAATAGAGAGTTGAAGTATTTGCAGTACGTTAACGTAAACGTGAACGCAGAAAAATAATGTTTACGTTGCTATACAAAATATGAGTTGAAGTTGTTAAGCGCATCGTGACATTTACGTATCATGACAAATAATGACAATTAATGACATATTATATTGGGATTTCTACTTTTCCTATTAAAAAGAGGTTATTTTGTTTGCGTTACGTGTATACGCCAGAGCCCGTAAGTTTACGTACGTACGTAGACGTAAACGTGAAGGATATTTTAATAGGCATGCGCAGATGTCAAATTTCACGTATACGTTTACGTTTATAACATCACTTCAACTCTCAATTGAAAACGTGAACGTCAACGCACAAAAATAATGTTTACGTTGAAGTCCAAAAAGTTAGTTGAAGTTGTTAATCGTTTCGTGACATTTACATGCCATGACAGGTGCATGACAGATAACAGGGGCGTGCGGTCCATGGAAGCGGGGGAAGCACCGCTTTCCTACACTTTGAGATTTAAAAATACATATTTTTCTGTTTACAATGCATAGAAATTAATATTAAATTAGGTACTATATTTTCTCAGAAACATTACGTAAACTTCGTAAATGTACTAACAATTCATTGTTGTAATGTGTAAACGCACGCACCACCCATGAGAAAATTAATTGGATAAACGCACACAGCATATACTTCGAGTCCGTCGGCGGAAGCGCGTCTTGAAAAAGCCGGCTCATCTTCCAATTGATTTCGCTTCGTGTTATTGACCTTGCTTTGCCGCGACAGTAGTCAGTCTGTTTGGATACGTGAAATACGGTCGAGAGGCAGCGACTTTTACGTCGCTCTCACAACGATTTTAATTTAAAAAATACAAACTACAAAAATCAGAGAAGCTTCCGAAAATTCCACAAAAAAATCTAATTGTCATAATATTAAACATAAACAGCGGCAACGTTGCGGTGAACGATCTGCCGCTGACGCCATCAAGCTAGAATCGGCTAGAACCGACCAGCCGGACCAGCGCATTAGTGTTCGAGAACGATCAGGATTGCTTTGAACGGGATAAATACGCACGACGCGGCGACATTGCGCTTAATTTAAAACTGAACGCGTAACCAACGTCCAGCGGTTGGGTTAGTAGAGAACAACAAAAAATAATATTATGGCAAGCAGTTGTAAGAAGGTAAAGACATACCACTTTCATTCGGAATGGGAAGAACAATACTTTTTTACATAAGTTAAAGATAAAAATGTGTGTTTGTTATGTAATACTTCGGTCTCCGTTGCCAAAAAAGGAAATATTGAGAGATCATAAAACTGTACATTCTAATTTTGAAAAATCATTCCCACTACATTCTGCCGCCAGAAAAAAAGAAACTGAAACATTTAAAAAAGCAGTTAATTGAATAACAATCAATATTTTTAAGAACAGTCGACAAAAATAAGGCTATAACTGAAGCATCGTACCGTGTGTCCCAGATAATTGCACAAAAAAAGAAACCTTATGAAGACGGGGAAATGATAAAACAGGCGTTTTTAAAAGCTGCTGATTCGTTATTTGCCAACTTTAGAAATAAAGACGAGACAATTTCAGCTATAAAATCTATGCAACTTTCTGCTAATACAGTGATGAGACGTGTAGAAGTAATGAGCAATGATATTTTTTTACAGTTAAGAACTGACTTAGATAACTGTGTTTATTTTTCACTTCAACTGGATGAATCAACAGATGTCGTTGACACTGCCCAAATGGCCGTATTCGTCAGGATGGTTTTTAGTGATTTTACGATTAAAGAAGATCTTTTGAAGTTTATTCCACTGAAAGGACACATTACTGGACAGAAGTTGTTTTCTCATTTAAAAAATATTATTTCTTCCGAGAAAATTCCAATATCGAAAATAGTAGGCTTGACAACCGATGGCACTCCAGCTATGGTGGGTTGTGATAAGGGTCTGGTGGCGTTATGTCATAAAGATTAAACTTTTCCGCAATTTCTCTGTTACCACTGCAAGCATTATGTGGAAATTTCCTAAAACTAAACAACGTTATGAAACTGGTGGTAAAAATTGTGAACAAGATTAGAGCTCAAGCGTTACAAAGAAGATTATTCAAAACCTTGGCCGATAAAGTTGACTGTCAATACGGGGACCTACTCCTTTACTCTGAAGTCCGATGGTTAAGTAGAGGACGGGTGCTGAAATGTTTTAATGATGTCCTATCTGGCATAGTTCAATTTTTCAAACAACGCGATGAACCGACTCCGGAACTAGAAAATTAAATCTGACTTAGAGATTTTGGTTTTCTCGTGGACATTACAGAGAAATTAAACGAACTTAATTTGCAGCTTCAGGGGAGAGACAAAGAACTAGCGGAAATGATTTCTGATATAAAAGCATTTATCAGAAAACTGGAGTTTTGCGAACAAAACCTAATTAACAGCGATGCCAAGCATTTTCCTATTCTTTCAGAAAAAATATCTCTAAATCCATTAGAACCCTATGACAGCAAATATCATGTAGAAATAGTTTCTACCCTGAAGAATAACTTCAAAAATCGTTTTAAGGATTTCAACGAAATGGCTTTAGTAGCGCAGTTTGTTGTTTCACCCTTTATGGAAATTGATATCCAACAGTTTGCAACTTGTGTTATGCAGAACTTTGGAGAAGACATCGCTGCAACAGGAATGGAAGTAATTGAGTTTTAAAATGATTTAGCCTTAAAATCGTTAGTCTCAAATACCAAATGTATCTGGCCTATGGTAAGTAAAGACAAATATTCAGTTCTATGCCGTGTTGCTTTGAAAGTGAAAGCATTATTCAGTTCAACCTATTTGTGTGAATCTTCTTTTTCCAATATGAAGTTTATTAAGAACAAATATCGCCATCGACTTATAGATGAACATTTGGATAATTGTATTCGAATGGCTGTATCAAATTATACTGCAAACATTAAAAAAATTATCGATGAGTCTGAGTGTCAGCCTTCTCATTGAACGTGCTTTTTTATTTTTCAATGTTTATGTTCATGATAGTGCGTTACTTTTTTGTTGTTATTATTAACTATTTTTAAATCTTACGTGACATGCCGTTGTGACTGGATAAAAGTTTGTGTTTATTTTTCAAACACCTTCGTTTGGTAGCTCGCTGTTTATTCCATAATTAACAAAGTAGCTCAACACATTGAGAGGTTGGCGACCACTCCAATCTACTGTATTCACATTCGGATAGTACATGCAATCTTGTCGCTCAGTCACACCTAATCTATTCAGCTAATCCATAAACCAGCCGTGACCAGTTAGTCATTGAATAATATGAAACGTGATGTTTCCTAGTTTTCGTTTATTCCATGAAAAGGCAATGAAATTAATATGTGGCGTTGTCTCTATACGTAATATTCCATCATATAGGATATTCCACAGTAGTGGACCCAAGACAGATCCCTGAGAAACTCCAGCTGCTATCATATACTCTTCTTCATTATCATCTATGATTTTCCGGTCGGTAAAGTAGCTAGCGACTAGTATTAGTAGGTATTTAGATATTTGGCGCCTTTTTAGTTGTCTGAGTATGATATAAAATCACATTTTTATCCCAGAGAAAAATGACCTTTTATCTACCTTTCACTATCTGATTGTTCTTTTTTTTTGCATTAATGTTCTATTTTTGTATTAATTTTATATTGTATCAATTTTAAT
Source organism: Psylliodes chrysocephalus (assembly GCA_927349885.1). NCBI lineage: Eukaryota > Metazoa > Arthropoda > Insecta > Coleoptera > Chrysomelidae > Psylliodes > Psylliodes chrysocephalus. The sequence continues at coordinate 16,993,923 of OV651830.1, forward strand.
TTTTAGTATTTTACTGACCTCTCAGTTTTTTAGCCAGAACAATGGGTGTTTTTTATTTTTGCGTAGCCAATTTCTATGGTTGATGAACTGACTTTATTTTTTCATGTTTATAACGTTGAAGAGTCATAACTGTTCCCAATTTTTTATGTAAAGTTTTTAAATTAGAAATTAAACAATTATGTAAAATAAAATTACTCTTTTAATCGCATTTGGGATTAGTATCATCACTTCCTCATCATACTATTATTGTAAAGTCTATTTAGTCTACTTTTAGTTTACAAAATCGCTCCCTTTTATATTTGTAATCAACCAACTAGAGATTACATCTCCAACGTCTCAGAGAAAACAACCACAACAATTCGTTTAATCAAGCTACATGAGTTTTGGCAAGAAACAAGGTCATGTAGAAAAATGCTATGCAGATTTTATGACAAGATTATATCTCTTGTAGGTCACTAACTCATAATAAACTGTATGGATTTACTGAAATGAATCTTGATAAAATTTTTAGGCCAACACAATACATCAAGTTGGCATGAGTTAACGGGTGTGGTAAGACTGATTTATGGAACTTGTTATTTATTTATAAATAATCATGTATGCACATCGAACGAAATAAAATGAATTTCTTCTTAGTTCCAGCAATACTTAAGTATATTTTTATTATGCTAAGTTTTCGTTTGCTATACAAACTATTTTCCAAATAAGAAACGTTAGATAAGGGGAGAATCAAAGTTTAAAAAAAATAGAGGTCGCCTTAAAATTTTCTTATTTGAAATTTTACGTTTTTAGATCGTATTCGCCAACTGTACATCATTGCATGTTCTTTTAAATGCATTTTTTTCTTGGATTTCATGATTTATTCTGAAAAAGCAACAAATTAACATTTTGGGCGAAATTTAACATTTTGTTGTTAGGGAAAATATGGAACGAACAAAATGAAAAAACTTGACACTAATAACGTGTATTCCCTCCTTTTGCGTTGATGACTGCTTGAAGTCGGCGCGGCATACTTTGAATTAAGTTGCGGATCACATTCTGTTCGCTGTTATCCCATTCCTGTAACAGCAATCCTCTCAGCTCTTGGGTAGTTCTTGGTGCTGGTGTGTGTCTGCGGATCCGTCGTCCCAACTCGTCCCAGACATGTTCTATGGCATTGGTCGCCAACCTCTCAATGTGTTGAGCTACTTTGTTAATTTTGGAATAAACAGCGAGCTACCCACACGGAAGCCACGTAACGCAACGTAAATGAAATAATCCACAGTTAATTTATCATTATATGTATTTATTTTACTATTTAACTGGTAATACATAATACATAGGTACTAATAATAAACTAATAACAAAATAACTAATATTACTAATACGTACTTGTTCATAGCTACATTCCTACCTACCAAACGAAGGTGTTTGAAAAATAAACACAAACTTTTATCCAACTACAACGGCATGTCACGTAAGATTTAAAAATAGTTAATAATAACAACAAAAAAGTAACGCACTATCATAAACATAAACATTGAAAAATAAAAAAGCACGTTCAATGAGAAGGCTGACACTCAGACTCATCGATAATTTTTTAAATGTTTGCAGTATAATTTGATACAGCCATTCGAATACAATTATCCAAATGTTCATCTGTAAGTCGATTGCGATATTTGTTCTTAATAAACTTCATATTGGAAAAAGAAGATTCACACAAATAGGTTGAACTGAATAATGCTTTCACTTTCAAGGCAACACGGCATAGTACTGAATATTTGTCTTTACTTACAATAGGCCAGATACATTTGGTACATGAGACTAACGATTTTAAGGCTAAATCATTTTGAAACTCAATTACTTCCATTTCTGTTGCAGCGATGACTTCGTCAAAGTTCTGCATAACACAAGTTGCAAACTGTTGGATATCAATTTCCATAAAGGGTGAAACAACAAACTGCGCTACTAAAGCCATTTCGTTGAAATCCTTAAAACGATTTTTGAAGTTATTCTTCAGGGTAGAAACTATTTCTACATGATATTTGCTGTCATAGGGTTCTAATGGATTTTGAGATATTTTTTATGAAAGAATAGGAAAATGCTTAGCATCGCTGTTAATTAGGTTTTGTTCCCAAAACTCCAGCTTTTTGATAAATGCTTTTATATCAGAAATAATTCCCGCTAGTTCTTTGTCTCTCCCCTGAAGCTGCAAATTAAGTTCGTTTAATTTCTCTGTAATGTCCACGAGAAAACCAAAATCTCTAAGCCAGATTGAATTTTCTAGTTCCGGAGTCGGTTCAACGCGTTGTTTGAAAAATTGAACTATGTCAGATAGGACATCATTAAAACGTTTCAGCACCCGTCCTCTACTTAACCATCAAACTTCAGAGTGAAGGAGTAGATTCCCGTATTGACAGTCAGTTTCATCAGCCAAGGTTTTGAATAATCTTCTTTGTAACGCTTGAGCTCTAATCTTGTTTACAATTTTTACCACCAGTTTCATAACGTTTAGTTTCAGGAAATTTCCACATAATGCTTGCTGATGGATAATGCAGTGGTAACAGAGAAATTGCGGAAAAGTTTCATCTTTACTACATAACGCCACCAGATACTAAAAACCATCCTGACGAACACGGCCATCTGGGCAGTGTCAACGACATCTGTTGATTCATCCTGTTAAAGTGAAAAATAAACACAGTTATCTAAGTCAGTTCTTAACTGTAAAAAATATCATTGCTCATTACTTCTACACGTCTCATCACTGTATTAGCAGAAAGTTGCATAGATTTTATAGCTGAAACTATCTCGTCTTTATTTCTAAAGTTGGCAAATAACGAATCAGCAGCTTTTAAAAACGCCTGTTTTATCATTTCCCCGTCTTGATAAGGTTTCTTTTTTTGTGCAATTATCTGGGACACACGGTACGATGCTTCAGTTGCAGCCTTATTTTTGTCGACTGTTCTTAAAAATATTGAATATTATCCAATTAACTGCTTTTTTAACTGTTTCAGTTTATCCTTTCTGGCGGCAGAATGTAGTGTGAATGATTTTTCAAAATTAGAATGTACAGTTTTATAATGTCTCTCAATATTTCCTTTTTTAGCACCGAAGTATTACATAACAAACACATTTTTATCTTTAACTTCTGTAAAAAAGTATTGTTCTTCCCATTCCGAATGAAAGTGGTATGTCTTTACCTTTTTACAACTGCTTGCCATAATATTATTTTTTGTTGTTCTCTACTAACCCAGCCGCTGGACGTTGGTTACGCGTTCAGTTTGAAACTAAGCGCAATGTCGCCGCGCCGTGCGTATTTATCCCGTTCAAAGCAATCCTGATCGTTCTCGAACACTAACGCGCTGGTCCGGCTGGTCGGTTCTAGCCGATTCTAGCTTGATGGCGTCAGCGGCGATCGCTCACCGCAACGTTGGCGCTGTTTATGTTTATTATTATGACAATTAGATTTTTTTGTGGAATTTTCGGAAGCTTCTCTGATTTTTGCAGTTTGTATTTTTTAAATTAAAATCGTTGTGAGAGCTACCAGAATTGCCTCCGCGAGCTACCGGTAGCTCGCGATCGACAGGTTGGCTACCACTGTTCTATGGGATTCATGTCTGGGCTGCGGGCTGGCCAGTCAAACTGCCTAATTTCTACCTCATCCAGATACTCCTTGACAATTTTGGCTGTATGTGATCTCGCAATATCTTGCACAAAAATGCCACGTTTACCCATAGTCACCATCAAAGGCATAACATGGTCTTCTAGCACCTCCGTAATGTACCTGTGAGAGGTTAGGGAGCCATTTTCTATAAAGACCAACTCTGTACGAGCTTGTGCAGTGATTTTTGCCCAAACCATAACTGAATCACTGCCAAATAGAAGACGCTCGTCAATGCAAACTTCAGCATATCTTTCCTCAGGTCTTCTCCACATTCTTCTACGTCCGTCTGACCCAGTGATGCAAAAACACGACTCATCTGAGAACAATACGCATCTCCAGTCATCATCATTCCAACGAACGTGATCTTTGGCAGCATGAAGCCTTCTTCTAACGGTCCATTCACTAACGTTGACATTTCTCGCTTCTTCCAACTGATTTCACAGTGAAACCGCAGTAGCTCTCCTATTCAGCAAACTTGTGGACACAAAAAACAGCCATCTCGTTAAGTGATAACTCTTTTTCGCCCAGATCCTGGTCTTCTAGTGATCAGGCCAGTCTCCAGAAAGCGCTGGTACACCCTTTGCACACCACAAAGACTAGCACCAACAATTCTTGTAGTTTCACGTTGCATCCGATCATCTTGTAATAGCGCAACAATTCTTGCCATAACAATCGGATCTAAAGGCAATATGGGCCTGTTAAATCAGTACACTTTGAAATCGTTAGGTTTTACACAAAGAATCAACAGTTAACTGGAAGACAGGTAAGGACAATTTGAATGTTCAATTAGCGTAGAGGTACATTTTTCATAAAAGTCATACAAACAGGGGGCCTTTGAATTCTAATAAATCGAATGACAGCTGTCAAGTCTCGGACAACAATTGCTTCAACGCCTACTAATACTATTATGTCCTTATCAATATTGACGCTAAAATTATTCGCCATTTCTGAAGTGACCTCAATTTTTTGTGTATAACATAGCAAATGAATGAAGTCAATTAAAATTATTTGATGACCTGAAAACAATCAAATGTATAGGTTTGGTCAACACTTCGTTTATGGACATACAACTTTTATATTTTTTTTTCTTATTTTCAATAAAACAGCTATCGATCAATTACGCACTGATGGGACACTCTGTATATGTGTTATTCTCTAACATGTTAGTATTGTTGGATAGGAAAATTTATAAGGAATTGTATGCAAAAAATATTATACCGGGTGTTGCCTTTGAAAAAATTAAGTAAATTGAACTTAAAAGTAGCCGTATATAAGACATGTTTCAAAACACTCGGTATAAAAGAATCCAGCACTATCACCACTATTCGTTATCTTAATGTGCTGTAAGTCTGTATATTAAACAATCTTGAAATCAATGTAATCCTACCCAAATTATGATAATTTAATTTGAGGTCTGCATCATTCTCTAATTTCAAAAAAATTTAATTGCATGGCAAACTTGTAATTTATTTTTCAAAATATTCTAGGCTTGAATACAGTATTACCAAACCATTCTAAAACTGAAATAAAAAACATGTTCTATTTAAAAAATATGCCAGGCAAAAATGTAACACCCTGTATATCCAAAAATATTTTTAAAATAGGTATTTTCCAAATCCATATAACTTTTTTTTGAAACATGTTTGCGTGTCTTTAACACAAATTAAAATATTGAAACATTACGCACTAATGAGACATGCACAAGGGTATATATAGTTTAACTACCGTAGGGACGCCACTGATGAAAATAAAAAAGTTAATAGCATCAGAAAATGTCATTTTATAGTAAAACAACGTGTACCAAATTTCATTAAATTATCTTCAGTGGTATTAAAGATATGATAAAAAAACGATTTTTTTCCTAAAACTTTAACACCTTGTATCTTGAAAACCGTCCATTTCCGGACATATGTTTATATGAACTTTTTACTCTAAAATTACTCAAAAAATCATTTCCTGAAGTTTGCCCTGTATATACACATAGCAGTCAACGTGTTAAGAAATTAAGTTCCTTATAAAGAAAAATAACATTCAGAATAAGAAAGCAAGTCTCGCAAATATTACGTGCATATCATACAGTGATGCCAGGTTATTCGGATTCAAATTACATCGGAATGGAATAAAGTCCCTTTCCTTCCATTTCACCCACTTTAAAATTAAATTCGTCCGAGAAAGAATTGTGAAATTATCGTATAAATCGATAATTATTGTACATCTGGCAACGTGGCCAATACTTGTTCATACGCAAGGAAGATAAATTGATAATTTTGTATCTGGAACGAAGCGAGACAAATATACAGGGTGTTTATTAAGTACTTGTACAAACTTTAAATAGTGAATCTTTGACTAATTTTAAGACAAAAAGTTCATATGAACACGTGTCCTAAACCTCTTAACTTTTGTGCTACAGGGTGGTAAAGTTTTCAGAAAAAAATCTATTTTTTCCAATAACTGTGAGACTATTGTAGATATCTTTACGAAATTTGGTACACGTATACTATGCACTAAGATGCATTTTTTGATGTACAAATTTATGTTTTCTACCAGTGGCGTCCATACCTACGGGGTTTGTATTGAATATTTTTGCAGGAAAAAATAGTATGCCACTGCTTCATCTTAAAACAAAAATTTGGGTCGGAATTATCGGGCATCACCTTATTGGACCTTGCATTCTTCCACAAAGGCTAAATGGCGAAGAGTACAGAAGATTTTTGGAGCACGAGCTTCCTGAACATTTAGAAGAAATTGATTTGGCTACCAGAAACAGGATGTGGTTCATGCACGATGGCGCACCGGCACACTTTTGTTTGGCTGCACGTCAATTTCTGAACGAGAATTATCCTAATCGTTGGATAGGAAGAGCGGGACCGCAAGCCTGGCCTCCCAGATCACTAGATTTAAATACTCTGGATTTTTTTCTGTGGGGTCACTTAAAGTCACTAGTTTACAAAACATCCGTTCAAAATGAGCAATATCTAAGAAACAGGATATTTGAATCGTGTGCCATTATTAATCAGACACCAGGTATATTCGAAAGAGTTCGTCAATCAATGTTAAGGCGAATTGACGCATGCGTTGCAGTAGGCGGCGGGCATTTTCAGCAATTGTTGTAAATATTATTAACTTATTTGTAAAAGTAGTTTAGTCTTAGTCTGTAAATAATCTAAGTTAATCACATAACAATATTGATCAATAAAAGACACATTTTTCACTTGTTCCATGCAGAATACTATGCGTCGGACGGAAACTATGCGTCGGATAAAAAACTCATCAGACCAAATTTGCTCAAAACTAAATGAGGATTGCAAAAATATTTGTTATTTTAAGATGAAGCAGTGGCGTACTATTTTTTTCGGCAAAAATATTTAATACGAAAACCGTACGGGCGCCACTGGTAGAAATAATAAAATTATTGTACATTAAAAAATGCACCATAATGCGTTGGAGACATGTACCAAATTTCGTAAAAATATCTGCAATATTCTTACAGTTATTAGAAAACAAAATTTTTTTTTTCTGAAAACTTTACCACCCTGTAGCTCAAAAGTTAAGAGGTTTAGGACATGTGTTCATATGAACGTTTTATTTTAAAATAAGTCAATGATTCACCATTTAAAGTTTGTACAAGTACTTAATAAACACTCTGTATATGAAAATCACGAAACAATAAAAGACGGCATACAGCTGTATCACTGTTTCAGAAATTGGTACCTCTAAATAATCATTCATCTATTAAAACCATCTCTAAAACAGAGTGGTTACATTGTTTTTATAGGACATCTTTTTAAAAATAGATGAACTACACAATTACAGGTATTCATAGAATATCTCTAATTTGACAAATAAATTTATCAAATATTTGTTAATCGTATTTCCAGTTAGATTTGAAAAATACCCAATAATATTTAGAAATATTTTGGAAAAATATGTAGAATGAAATCTCCTACTTTTTAGCTCTGGTTTTAAAATCACTTTCTATGATTTTTTTTTTAAATTCAGTATATAAACAGGACAAATAAAAAATAGGAGATTTCATTCTCCAAACCTTTATACTTTAAGCTGGTAGAAGATTCATTTTAATACATTTAGCGGGATTTAAATGCAATCGGAAATGGTGGTTTAGGAGGAACTACATTCAGTAGTGTCCGTTTAGCAACTATTTTAATAATTCGTGCTATTTCATTTTCTCACGCTAGCGCGAGAGCAGCATCTCCTTCAAGAAAGCACACACACACACACACACACACACACACACACACACACACATTTCCATCAAAAAGATATCATCCGTTTCAATTAATGCCTAAAAAAGCCAACCCAACGTCAATTCTGGATTCCAGTCACAGGCGGCCAGTCGCGGTTCAATTGTTTCACGGCATCGGCTCTCCCCGCTGTCACCCCTTTGCGCCCATCGGCCGTCTCGTGGTGCATTCCCCCCGTGCGTTCGCGAACGCCGAATAGTTGGCCTTGAACGAGTGCATTGCTTTCAGAAGAGACTCCTTTTTGTTTTTTGGATGGCCGCCGTTTGGCAACGGTCAACAGCCCGGCCAAGGTTGCGCTCGCACTTCGGTTCTTAGTAGTTGAGAACGGTGGAAGTGGAACTAACCTATCATAAGTCAAACCTGCGTGAGACAGAAGGCAGGCACCGCCGAAAATGCAGGGACGGATCATTTGCCGAAAATTTCTAATTAAAAAAATGTACTAATAACATTTTCGCGTTCTAGAGTATAGAAAGTTTCATCTCTCTACATTAATGTTCATTATTGAGTTAAAAAATATACCAAATTTACTATTTTTGTAATAAAAAATAGGGTCACTTCGCCGCTTTTGGCCCAGTTAAAGTCAATGTTTATTAGAATAAGCAATTGAAATTAATTTATTTATTGTTTCGGCCTTTACTTGATGAAAATCCATTTAATTTTGAAAGAGTAAAACCAAATTTGGTAGATTTTCACACTTTTATTTTAAAAATAAATTTTTTTTTTTTAAAAAAACACTTACATGACATATGTTTCGAAATACAACTTCTTTTTCAAATGTGACTATTTACAATTCGGTATCCAATATATATACGAAATAATTTAACAAAACAAAGTACTTAAGAAAACATCAATAACATTACAAAATAAACTAACTATTTAAAGTAAATAAGGGTACTTAGGTAATTATAATATCCATCAGATAACAATAAGATAGCCCATTACCGGAATTATCTCACAGAAAACTGGGAAAGAGATTTAATAAGGGTGAATTATTAATATCTAATTGATCATTTAGTAAGTTATCTGAATTTTTAAATCTATTTATTTCAAGTGTTTCTAAATGGTTTAATTTAAGGCTCTTATTTTCTACATGTAAAATTTCAAAGTTGTCTGTAAAAGAATGATTTTCAGCTAAAATATGATTTGAGTAAGTAGAATTATTTTTGTTTTTTGTATAGCTATTATAATGTTCGGAATAGCGTTTTTTGAAAGTACGGCCTGTTTGACCAATATACAATTTTGGACAACTACCACAATTTAATTTATATACCCCCGATTTATTATTAGGATTAATTTTACCCTTATTGTTTTTAATATACTTCCCAAGCGTATTATTGGTTTTAAAAGCTACGTTAATATGTTGGTTTTTTAAATATGATGATACCTTTTCACTAGGAGCTCCTATATATGTAAGACTCTTATATCTGCAATTTGGATCTTTAATTATGGGATAAACTTGTTGAATAGCCTGTTTAAAAAGTTTTTTTTTTTAAATGTTGTCTACTAACTTTGAATTAAAATTATTATTTACTGCGATTTGTTTAATGATATTTAATTATTTTGTGAAGTTCTCTTTGGTAAGGGGAATATTAACTAATCTATGGATCATACTGTTGTATGCTGCCAGCTTTTGTTTGTATGGATGAGATGAACTATTATTTATTGTAATATCCGTATGTGATGGCTTATGAAATATCCCAAAACTATGGCCTTTATTATTTTTAATAATATTTAAGTATAAAAAATTAATTGAATTATCCTTCTCTGTTTCCATAGTAAATTTAATATTAGGGTGTATAGTATTGATAAAAACTAATAAAGAATTTAACTGTCTACTAGTACCAGTAAAAGCAGTCAATATATCATCAACATATCTATGCCAATACAGACAATGTTTACTTAAATTATTGCTATGAATTTTATTTTCTATATTATCCATAAATATTTCTGCAAGCAACGGGCTTAATGGGTTCCCCATAATAAGACTTTCATTTGCTGAGTAGATGTTATTTTGAAATTGAAAATAATTTTGTTTTAGGCAAATGTTTAACAAATTTAGGATTTCTTCTTTGATTATAATATTGACTTGATTACGATCTAATAAGTTTTCTACTAGCTTAACTGTTTCTTTAGGAGGTATACTAGGAAATAAGTTTGTTACATCGAACGATACTAATTTTGTGTTACTAGGTAATTTAATGTTTTTTAATTTTTCTGTTAATTCATAAGAATTTTTTATACTATACTTTGAATTGAATTTAATTTGCAGTTTTCTTGTATAAGTTTAATTAATGTGTGTGAAAGTTTAACTGATGGAGCCGTGACAAATGACACAACTGGTCTAATAGGATAGTTCACTTTCTCATAAGCCATCACATACGGATATTACAATAAATAATAGTTCATCTCATCCATACAAATAAAAGCTGGCAGCATACAACAGTATGATCCATAGATTAGTTAATATTCCCCTTACCAAAGAGAACTTCACAAAAGAATTAAATATCATTAAACAAATCGCAGTAAATAATAATTTTAATTCAAAGTTAGTAGACAACATTTTAGAGAAAAAACTTTTTAAACAGGCTATTCAACAAGTTTATCCCATAATTAAAGATCCAAATTGCAGATATAAGAGTCTTACATATATAGGAGCTCCTAGTGAAAAGGTATCATCATATTTAAAAAACCAAAATATTAACGTAGCTTTTAAAACCAATAATACGCTTGGGAAGTATATTAAAAACAATAAGGGTAAAATTAATCCTAATAATAAATCGGGGGGTATATAAATTAAATTGTGGTAGTTGTCCAAAATTGTATATTGGTCAAACAGGCCGTACTTTCAAAAAACGCTATTGCGAACATTATAATAGCTATACAAAAAACAAAAATAATTCTACTTACTCAAATCATATTTTAGCTGAAAATCATTCTTTTACAGACAACTTTGAAATTTTACATGTAGAAAATAAGAGCCTTAAATTAAACCATTTAGAAACACTTGAAATAAATAGATTTAAAAATTCAGATAACTTACTAAATGATCAATTAGATATTAATAATTCACCCTTATTAAATCTCTTTCCCAGTTTTCTGTGAGATAATCCCGGTAATGGGCTATCTTATTGTTATTTGATGGATATTATAATTACCTAAGTACCCTTATTTACTTTAAATAGTTAGTTTATTTTGTAATGTTATTGATGTTTTCTTAAGTACTTTGTTTTGTTAAATTATTTCATTATTTCGCATATATATTGGATACCGAATTGTAAATAGTCACATTTGAAAAAGAAGTTGTACTCCGAAACATATGTCATGTTAGTGTTTAAAAAAAAAAAAATATTTTTAAAATAAAAGTGTGAAAATCTACCAAATTTGGTTTTACTCTTTCAAAATTGAAATTAAATTAGTCTTTCTATTAAGCTAGGTATTCCTGTTTGCTAATATTGATGTTGTTACCGGTTTATTGCATATAAATAATCAATTTCTTAAATCAGTGATTTCCAGCAAATGACGAGATTTTTAAATTAAGCAATCAGAATATGATAAATAATTCCAATCAATTTTCTCAGCAGGTTACTTAAAACTGAATTAATATACCTTAATCCCCAAACTTTATTTAATAATGATAAAATCAATTAAAAACATTCTAAGTAATGAATTGGTTATATTTACATAAATAGTTCTATTATACAGTGCGTCCATAAAGTAACGCATAAATTCATTATTGGCTAAATGAACAATAAAATTAGGAATTCCCAAAACAGGTCGATTTTTGATTTCAATTTACTATTGTTTTTCAAATCATAATCTAATATACAGGGTGAACCACTTTCGTGTAATGACGTCATCACCATTTTTTTCAAATGGAACCCCCCCTTTTTTTTTCAATTTCCAAATTGCCTTTGCTGAGCTGATTCCAAAAATGTATAATATGTTGCTTCAAATTGGCACAGGGTGGGCAAAAATGCAAAAAAAAATATGAAAATTGTTTATGGAAAGTAATACGTTACTGAATGTAATAAACAAATTAAATGGAATTATGTAGTTATGCAATTAATGTGATACACTTCCAAAAACAAACAAACGAACGAAAATTTACAATAAATGTTCAAATTGTTCTCCATTGACCGTTAGACAATGACTGAACCGGGCATTACTTTCGTCTCTAACATTCTGTAGCATAGCGGGTGTTATGCTCTGTATTTCTTGTCTGATTCGGTCTTGTAGTTGAGGGATATTTCCAGGTCTGTTGAAGTAGACTTTAGATTTTAAATAACCCCATAAAAAGAAGTCTAATGGGTTCAGATCAGGTGATCTAGCAGGCCATTCCACTGGTCCCCTTCTTCCTATCCACCTTTGTGGAAAAGTTGTGTTTAAAAAATTGCGCACAGCTACTGCGTAATGTGGCGGTGCGCCATCCTGTTGAAACCAGATTCTGCGGTCTACATTAGTGGGTATTTGAATATCAGGAAAAAGCTGGATCAGATCAGGAATTAATGTATTTTGTAGGAAATCCAGATATAATGCTCCTGTTAAGTTTTCATCGAAAAAATATGGACCAATAATTGTATTTCTCACAATACCAGCCCATACGTTAGTTTTTTGTGGTCTTTGCGTATGGTACTCTTGCATCCAGTGTGGATTTTCATCAGACCAATAACGGGTGTTTTGCCGGTTAACATGACCGTTCAAATAAAACGTTGCCTCGTCTGAAAATAAAACGTTATCAATGAAATTGTTATTTTGGTTCATCATATACTCGCAGAATTCAGTTCTTCGGTCAAAGTCGTCTTCAGCCAATTCATGGATGAGACGTACTTTATAAGGATGGTATTTTACCTTTTTGAAAATGTTTGATACTGAAGACTTTCCAATACCAAAATCCCTAGATAATCCTCGCACTGTACAGTGTGGATTTTCTACAGCCGACAAAATTATGTCTTGTTGAATATTTTCATCAATTTTTGGTCTACCTTGCCTTGCTGCATCCCTCACATGTCCTAATTCTCTTTATTTTCGCTCTATTCTACTTACCGTAAATTGTGAAATAGGTTCACGATCTGGGTGCATTTCATGGAATAATCGGCATACCTCTTGTTGAGTCCGCATCTTATCGCCAATACCAATCATCATTAATATTTCAATCCTGTCACTTTCGGTTAAAGGCATTTTGTAAAAAAAGTTCACGAACGTACCTTCTCTACAGCGTTAACAATACGAAACTGTGCTTCAATGTTTTTGACAGTGTTGTCAAATAAAAAAAACTGGTATGTCAAATAAAAAAAACTGGTAAAAGATAATGCCAAACAAAAAGATTTTTATAGTCCAGGGGCTTGGATCACTAATAAAAGCTGTAAGATACAATTATTAAGAATAATGCTGTATGTTCTTGATAGTTTATCAAAGTAGTTGTAATAACAATACGTAATTTCATTTAATGTGTTTATTACGTTTATTAGTTATTTTCATTACTTTGTAAGTACATTTTTGCATTTTTGCCCACCCTGTACCAATTTGAAGCAACATATTATACATTTTTGGAATCAGCTCAGCAAAGGCAATTTGGAAATTGAAAAAAAAGGGGGGTTCCATTTGAAAAAAATGGTGATGACGACATTACACGAAAGTGGTTCACCCTGTATATTAGATTATGATTTGAAACAATAGTAAATTGAAATCAAAAATCGACCTGTTTTGGGAATTCCTAATTTTATTGTTCATTTAGCCAATAATGAATTTATGCGTTACTTTATGGACGCACTGTATAGAGCAAAGGTCACTTGAGTATATTCTTTTTCTCTTGGTTTTTCTTTTACCATGTGGTACCAATAGTTCTGTGAACTTGGTACCACAACATTGCAAAAAAGGGTCAAAAAATGTGTGAGAGGTTTGCCCATTATTGCCCATGAAATAACTTATTTTGCCCACCCACTGTTTTCACAATATATCGAGAATAATTTTCGCGATTCAACTTCCAGAGAAAAGTTAAAATTTTCATAATTTAACTTAACGACATAATAGCATTTCGTTTGTCCATAAATTAGTTTTTTCAGAAAAAAAAATTAGAGAAAATAAAAAAAAAACAAAAAAAAATATTTACAAAAATGCAATATGATAACTGCATTAGATAATCATCCGTTACTTAAGTTTACTTAAGTTTACTTAAGTTTACTTAAGTTTACTTAAGTTTACTTAAGTTTACTTAAGTTTACTTAAGTTTACTTAAGTTTACTTAAGTTTACTTAAGTTTACTTAAGTTTACTTAAGTTTACTTAAGTTTACTTAAGTTTACTTAAGTTTACTTAAGTTTAAGTTTACTTAAGTTTAAGTTTACTTAAGTTTAAGTTTACTTAAGTTTACTTAAGTTTACTTAAGTTTACTTAAGTTTACTTAAGTTTACTTAAGTTTACTTAAGTTTACTTAAGTTTACTTAAGTTTACTTAAGTTTACTTAAGTTTACTTAAGTTTACTTAAGTTTACTTAAGTTTACTTAAGTTTACTTAAGTTTACTTAAGTTTACTTAAGTTTACTTAAGTTTACTTAAGTTTACTTAAGTTTACTTAAGTTTACTTAAGTTTACTTAAGTTTACTTAAGTTTACTTAAGTTTACTTAAGTTTACTTAAGTTTACTTAAGTTTACTTAAGTTTACTTAAGTTTACTTAAGTTTACTTAAGTTTACTTAAGTTTACTTAAGTTTACTTAAGTTTACTTAAGTTTACTTAAGTTTACTTAAGTTTACTTAAGTTTACTTAAGTTTACTTAAGTTTACTTAAGTTTACTTAAGTTTACTTAAGTTTACTTAAGTTTACTTAAGTTTACTTAAGTTTACTTAAGTTTACTTAAGTTTACTTAAAAAATAACTTAAAATCTTTTTAAATTTATTATCAAATTAGTTGCATGGAATTTTTAAAAAACCATCCAAATTCTTGAACTGAATAAAATCAATTTTAAATATTTTTCCTATGTGACAAAAAATATATTAAAAATATTGTTGAACTAAATAGAGATTATAGATAAAGTTGATCTCTTTTTTACTTGAAAAAAAAAAGAGAAAAAATTATAAACGATATAAAAATGCAAACAAAATGTAGGTATATACAGGGTGTTTTAAAAGGTCTTTACAAAAACATACCACATATTCCTTAGATCAAAATAAGTCGATTTAAGTAAAATTACCTTAGTACAAAGTTGCTTCGTTTGGACTCCAGAGGGCCTTGAAGTTACAATTTTTAAATCGTTTTTCCCATATAAATTTAAAACGGCATCCGATTTTGCTGAAATTTGGTATATTGGTAGAGTTTTATGTGGTAAAAAAATGGTATTAAAATTTTGTCCGATAATAATACATAGGCGTAGAACTTGATTTTTTAAAGAATTGCACCTTTAAAAATTCTACGCCAATGTAAGAAAAGGAGTTTGAGTATGAAATTTAGATTGCGCAAGTCATTTACTTTAAAAAAGCTACTCTTGATAAGACTCGATTACTCTCATGGTTTTGACGAAATTTGCATTTTAGTAATTTTAGAACATAAACAATAATTATTAAAATACAAACTTTGTCAAAACCATGGGAGTAAATCGAGTGTTATCAAGGGAATTTTTTTGTAGTAAATGAGTACCCAATCCAAATTTCATACTCAAAACCCTTTTTGCCATTGGCGTAGAATTTTTAAAGGTGCAATTATTTAAAAAATCAAGTTCTACGCCTATGTATTATTATCGGACAACATTTTATGTGATGAAAAATATTAGAATGTACTTTTTTCATATCTTCTTCAACACCTCCAATCGAGACTTTTAACAAAAATACTCGATTCTTGCCATGTACGATTTTTTGAGGAATATTAATTATTTGCCTGCAATACGTATACAAAAATATTTATTGTTGGTTTCCATAGTTTCATCTAAATAAAAATATTGTCAAGTTTTAACACCCAATCTCTTGTTAACGATTTAAAGTGTTCTATCTGACTCAATAATTAAAAAAACAAATGCGTGGTTTATTAATATGGCTGTACAATATACCAATGCAGAATACACCGATATGTTACTGACATTAGGATTTTGTGAAGGAAATGCTCGAGAGCGTGTCAGGGTGTACTCTGAAAGGTTTCCAAATCGTCGTGTACCTAGCCACCCAACTTTTGCTGCTGTTGAGAGACGTCTTCGGGAGACCGGTTCCTTTGCTCCCAACACTGTTGATGATGAAAGAGAACGTTTTGTAAGGATTCTTGAAGTTGAAGAAGACATTTTAGAACGTGTTGAAGAAGATCCAGAATTAAGCACCAGACGAATTGGAAGGGAACTAGGAGTAAGTAAAGATGTCGTTCATAAAGTGCTTAGAGAACAATTGCTATATCCATACCATAAGAAGCCAGTACAAGAATTATTAGTCCATGATCCTCAAATTCGTTTGGGTTTTTATCGATTTGTTAATATGCAAAGAGAAAGAGATCCAAACTTTGTCAAGAAGGTTCTCTTTACCGATGAAGCGGGTTTTACAAGAAGAGGTATAACTAATACCCATAATGAACATGTTTATGCCGTTGAAAATCCGTATGCAATAAAGGTAAACCATTTTCAGAACGATGAACATGTTTATGCCGTTGAAAATCCGTATGCAATAAAGGTAAACCATTTTCAGAACGAATTCAAAATTGATGTGTGAGCTGGAATAATTGGTAATTTCATTGTTGGTCCTGTCATACTTCCACGAAGATTAACTGGAGAAAATTATTTGGATTTTCTACAAAATACGTTGCCAGATTTATTAGAAGATTTACCTCTCCAACTTCGGAGAGATATGTGGTTTATGCAAGATGGAGCTCCACCACATTTTTCTTCAAACGTTAGAAACCACTTGAATAAACAATATCCACACAAATGGATAGGCAAAGGTAATGACGCACCTGTAAACTGGCCACCACATTCCCCAGACCTAACGCCGGATTATTTTTTATGGGGACATCTGAAATTCACAGTTTTCAGGGAAACTGTAGAAAATGAGGAACAACTCTGGCAACGTATTCAAGACGCAATAAACAATCTTAGAGGTGATGAAGAAGTTATAGAAAGGATACATTTTAATTTTCTTCGACGTATAAATCTTTGTATGCGTGAAAATGGTGAACATTTTGAACAATTTTTGTAAAATCTCTATTTTGATTATGTTGTAAATAAATATTTTTGTGAAACCTATACACTCTAAATTATTAAAACAGAAATTTAGCGAAAACCATGAGAGTAATCGAGTCTTATCAAGAGTACCTTTTTAAAGTAAATGAGTTGCGCAATTTAAATTTCATACTCAAACTCCTTTTCTTCCATTGGCGTAGAATTTTTAAAGGTGCAATTATTTAAAAAATCAAGTTCTACGCCTATGTATTATTATCGGACAAAAATTTTAATACCATTTTTTTTGCCACATAAAACTCTACCAATATACCAAATTTCAGCAAAATCGCATATGCCGTTTTAAATTTATATGGGAAAAACGATTTAAAAATTGTAACTTCAAGGCCCTCTGGAGCCCAAACGAAGCAACTTTGTACTAAGGTAATTTTACTCTTAAATCTACTTATTTTGGCCTAAGGAATATGTGGTATGTTTTTGTAAAGACCTTTTACAGACACCCTGTATTATTAGTTATTTATTATACAGATGTGTCATGCAACATTTGTATTAAAAAAGAACAAAGATTTGTAGAAATCATTAATCAATACAACGAAAAGTTATAGTAAACTTAAACGAATATACATTCACGTTGTTTCAATTTTAAACAAATACGAATACAAAAACAACTGAAATCAGATATAATAACTTAACTGATAGTCACAGTAAATTTGGTTTTTCAAGAAAAATAATTTATAAAGTTTTTAAAATTTAAGTACATGAAGTTTAACTTTCTCAATGACTGCATCTTGCAGCATTAAGCAAATTTAAATGTCATTTGCGAGATTAGGAATCGATATAGGAAAAATGTGTGTGGAACATAAATATGTAGAATTTTATAGCTAATAATTTATGTTCTATTTATTTTACTCGTCAGGTTATCAGTTTATGAGAAAAAAATAAAAATCTAGCAGGAGGTCACCTTTGAGGTTGGTTTCTTAAGCTAAAAGGGACGAAGCAGCCTCCTGAGAGGTGGGAACACTTTTGATCTATATTCATTGAGAGTCTCTATCCAAATGTTTAAAACTTAACTTCTCCTAGATGCCATTCTTAGTTATAATTTACAGTAACTCCGAAGAAAGTGGATATTTTTAAAATAAACATTGCGTATAAGAAATCAATAATGATTATTGATTTCAATTTACATTTATTATTAAATAAGGAGAATTGCAAACAGGGCCGACTCTAGGGTGTCGCCCCTCTGGATAATTTTTCATATTTTTACTAATACCTAACGTTGAGATTATAAACTCATCTACCTGTATAAGAGTAAATAAGTAAAACAATAAAAATGCAAATGAAATTTGAAGGTAAAGTAATAAAACACTATCACATCACATTAAACTCGAACAAAGATAGCGGATAATATTATTATTTGCAGTTATTCAGTATAACTGCGGGCAACAACTAAATATGGAAAAAGAAATATCATTCGATAACTCTATTAACATAAAATGCAGAGATCAAACCAAGTTAGCTAAAGTTCGATATCAATTACGTGCAATGCTTGCTTCGAGTGGTTTGAATAAGGCGTGTAATATGCTATGTAATACTATTTAACTATGTAAATGCAGAAAAAAAAATGTGACTCTATTATTATATTAAAATGTTAAAATATATTTTGTAGCATTTGTTATAAAATAAAACTACTGATAATCTTTTCTATAAACGATAATAAATTTAAGTTAATAATTAGTAAACAAAAGTTTGTTGTTTTTATATTATAAAATATTATTAAAACAATCTTCCAAACAAACCTTAGGCAAACACCTTACAATTTTCCTTAATTTTTAATCTTAAAATTGTTCACACCATATTAGATAAATGTTAAAAAGTTTTGTGAAGATAATAAACTTTATTTTGACAAATAAGTGATCAGGTACTTAGAAAATAAAAATAATAATAAATAATTTTTAAATCAAATAACATTCAAAATTGTTAATTAATATATGTTCGTATTATTCTAATTAATATTAAATATAAATTTCATTATTGTTGCAAGTCAGGGGCAACTAACCTACACTTTCATTTCAATTTCTTAAAAATTAGGACTATAAAATGACCACACAATTATTCTCTGTACCGCTGTAAACATCTTCCTAAAACCATGTTTCCCAGCTTTACCGTAGTTCTATGCGCCTGCCTTTCCTTTTTAAAATGGGAACCAGTGGCGGCTTGTCGTAATTTAAAATGGGTGTTCACTTTTTCCAATAATTTTATCATTTGTAAGTTCGGATCAAAACTTTGTACAAGAGTCAATATTGCGTCTTACTTGCCTCAGATTTTGGTCAAAAACCAGGTTCATCAAAAATAAAAGTAACTTAAACATTGGCACGGGGGCCCTTGGACAAAACAAAAAGCTCGGAAACTAATTATTACTCAACACTATTTAACACAATGCGGAGCTAAATCCCAACGGCCATCTTCTTTCAAAAATCAAATCGGAAAGGGATGAAAAAACAAGTTATTTAAAAAAGGTGACAGTTCCATCAGTTCGATCCATGGAGGTATAATACTAATGAAGATGCCATGAGGCAATTGTTTTGCATATGATACGTTTTATTAAAAATGACCCCACTGGGCGTGGCTTAAATGGTTGACTAAGCAGGGTCGTATTCAAATATAATTAAAGCCCGTATGCAGAATTACAACTTTTAAATGACTTACTTACCTAAGATTTGTTTAAACATGATCGATTCGAAATTAATTTGATGACATTGCGCAATTATGACTTCTACACTATTTACTATTATTTATTAACCGTTTTCCGACCAAGCCAATGCTAAGACCATAAAAGAGATTAATATTATTATATTGTTCTGTCTTCGCCGAAACCGTCCGATATATGACCTGTGTGATCGAGAATCAACGTTCGAATAACACTGTGCATCAGATTTGTTAATCTCTTTGTGCTTTAAAACTAAAACCCGAACTACGATTTTTCGTTCAAGGACTCTCTTGTCTTGATCAAAGCTGCCAATGTCAAAATCTGACAATGAGGAGAATTAAGACATCAAATTACCAAACCACTACGTGAATTGTGAATAAATATATTTCAGTAAAAATACAGCCGAGTTTGTAGAAAGGACAATTAATTACTTTTAAATGTAAAACATGTAGGTATTTCTGCTGCAGATGACATACATTAAAAATATGACCCGCTACAGTCAAAAGTTTAAAAAGACCAAAAATTCAGCTAGGTATGACTTTATGGTTAAAAGAAGATGGAAGAAAACCATGATCAAAACTACTCTGTCAAAACCAATCGGAACTAAAAAGACTCAGATAATAGTTGTTGGTTTTATTTATATTTGAAATAATTAATTATATAGGGTAGGTACATATGTTACTAAAATTGCAAGCAAGTACTTACTAAAGATTTATATAATTGGTACCTATGTATAATAAACAACAATCTCACAGATGCACAGCATACAACTATACAAATGGAATTATAGAGATAATTTATTTTAAAAATAGGCATTCAGTTGCGATTTGTGATTACAAAAAGAAAACTTTAACCACTTTTTCTAATCAGTAATGTTAGTGCTATAGTGAAAAAGTTTCTAGAAACTGGTGTTTTTAATCCTAATAAAGCATTGTGAATTTCCAAAAGTGCATGATGAAAATTGTTTTGACCAAAATTTTGAATGTCATGCCATTTAAAAAGAAACCCTGTGGCTGTGGATAACATTTGACACAAAATCTTATCCTAAAAATAACTGTTTGATTGCATTGGAGGTATAATTTCTTCATTGGGACTTCTTTAGGGTGCAAGGATGACTTGACATTACTAAATTTAAACCTTTGTTATAAGTTGTCTTTTTCCTTTAATTTCTGATACACCTGTATTGTACATACGTGAAAAATATAAAATTGTTCAAGTGGGAAGTTTATATACAAGGTGTCTGATTGAAAAAGGGATACAGAACAACTGAAGAATCTGATTAAAAATAAGACTATGCTTAGAATGCGAATATTTTAATTTTGAAGTTTCTTATAAGTTCCCAACAAAAGTACCTATATGATTTACTTAAGAAACATAAAAAAATGTATAATTATAGTTCAAATAAGTGACACCAAAAACTTTTGCCAAATTTGGTAAAATTATAGGTAACTCTTCAGTTTTTCTGTGTCCCATTCTTAATAAGACACCACAAAATTTTTTTTGTTATTTAAAAAAATATTTATTGACCGTTAAATAACACTATTTTGTTGTTTTGATGTCTTATGCTAGCAGCTTTATTAACTCTAGTTTTAGTGAGATATGTTAGTCGGATACTAACATATTTATCAACTATGCACTTGATTAATAATATTCTATGATTATCCAACACAAACTGGTCCAAACTGTGCTGCATAATATTCGAAAAGACATTAGAATTTATGAATTCTTTTAAAACTAATGTGCTGATGATATCAACTGATATTTTTTTCTTATAGTCTTTCATAATTTTTAATATTTTTTCACATTTTAAACAAATGTTTATTACATCTTCCGATGGATATTGCAAACCATTTTTATTCTTTATATCAATGAATGAAAATAGAAACAAATCTCTAGTTTTACTTATTAAAGCATCTAGACATTGTTGACAATGATTTTCTTTTTTAAATAATAAACAACATATCCAGAAATGTAAGTGATTATATATTTAGAAAAGGAGGAGACTGAATCTGGTAAATAATCATGATCATTTTCAATAACATTCACTTTCTCAAAATCGTCAATATTATCAGACATTGCAAATTCCTTTGAAGTAACATTTAACTGGCTTGTTATATTGCACTTTAAAATAGTTAATTCCTCCAAAGAAATACAATTTCCACGGAAACTATCTCTTAATTCAACATGAACTAAATTTTTTTTATATGCAGACTGAAATTGCCTGACTGTAGGATTATTGTTAAAACCTCCATGAGACCGTATTGAACAAAAAAATAATTCTAAATTGTCTTGTGAAATTTTGTACAAAGGCAAAAATTTTAAATACCTATTTTCTACAATTAAATTATTGTATAGTAATTTTAGGCTTGCAATGCATATTTTTAAACCTAGAAAGCCAGTAGATCTATCAGTTTCTAATAGAAGTTTACCATTAGCATGTGTTCTTAAAGAACTAATATATTTATCGACAGAGTCAAGAAAAATACATGTATTATTGTAATTATTTCCAGATAGAGGTTTCTTATAATTGAATTGCAAAAGATTTCGTGAATTTAGGATGTCAAACAGAATGTTCATTTTTCTAATAAAATTAATTGTCGCCCCAGCATTTTTAAAATCTTCAATATGTAGAACGTTTGCACAAAAATCTAAGGCAGTTGCGACGCTTTCGCTAAATAGTTGGGTTGCAAGACGAACTTACATTTTTTTTTTTAAAGCCAGATGTTGCGAGTTTAGCTTATTTGCTAAGTGGAAAGATTCATTTTCCTGTAATTCGTGAAGTTGTTTGAAATACTTCCACTCAACAATTTTATTTTCTTCATTTACAAATGAATACTTTTCTGCTAAAGTATTTCTAATTAACTTTAGCATATGTGGCGGATCTAAAAATCTAACAATTTCTTTATTAGTTGATGGATGCTTGAAACTAGTTTTTAAAGTTGTATGATGTAAATTACAGCCCAAGAGTTTGGCCATTGTTAGATTATTAGAAGCACCATCAAATGTTAAACTTAGAACACTAACACCTACTTCATAACATTTCTTTAAGCATTCTAATACCAGCCCCTTTTTCTGTTCACCTGTCATACTTGAAATTAAAAAATATCCTACTGGAATTTTCCATCTTCCATTTACACAATTTAATAAGAAAACAAGAGCATTGTTTGCAAGCGTAGTTTCATTTGCACCCGTTCCTACATCTACACAACCATAACTTCTACGTTTGCTTCCAACAAACTCCTCATGTTGACGAATGGTCATTTCATCCATAATAAGTGCACAAATTATTTTTTCATTGGAAGAATTTGATTTAATCTGTAGGGCATTGAAAGCCTCACTTGTGAATCCAGGCTCACCTTTTATACTTTGATACCATCGACTGATTGTACGGACATGTGGTAAGCAAGTGTCAGATGTTCTTCTTACATAATTATAAGCAGCAGGTGAGTAATAGTGGAGAGTTAAGGAAAACACTTTTAGCTCTTCTGAATACTTCTTAGGCAATGGTAGGTTAGACTTTTTTTTACTTTCCTATCTGTATACAGATATAAGGAAAGTATAGGAATCATGATTTTTTTCGACCTCGAGTTTTCGACGGATTTTTACGTTTTGAGGTCCCCTGAATCCGTTTTGACTATTTTCGCGATGATGTCTGTGTGTGTGTGTGTGTGTGTGTGTGTGTGTGTGTCTGTGTGTGTGTGTGTGTGTCTGTATAACGCATAACTCATGAACCGATACACAGAAAAACACCAAATTTTAAACTTAAGCTTTGTTTCAGCGTCCAATGAGCTGATTAGATTTTGGGCAGTGTCGGAACATCTGGGGGGGTACTTTATAGGTGGTCATTTTTATATTTTATGGAATATATCTGTTATTTACGTTTGGAGAAGAAAATTCTTCAAATAAAAGTTACTTCTAATATAATTATCTATAATTTTTGTTTTATGCAAAATTTTCCTAAAATGGTCCGTATTCGAGAAATTTGACAAAATGTAAAAAACATAATTTTTTATAAAAATTGTTCAAATAAAAGTTGTTTGTAATATAATTCTCTATAATTTTTGTCCTATACATAATTTCTCTAAAATGGACCGTATTCGAAATATTTGAGAAAATGTGTAAATTTCGAAATTTGAAGAAAACTCAAAAACGGATAAAGGAAAAAACATTAAATTTTAAACTTAAGGTTTATTTCGGCCTGACGTGAAATGATTAGATTTTGGACAAAGTCGGAACATCTGGGGGGGTACTTTATGGGAGGCCGTTTTTATATTTTATGGAATATATCTGTTATTTATGTTTGGAGAAGAAAAGTGTTCAAATAAAAGTTACTTCTAATATTATTATCTATAATTTTTGCCTTATGTCAAAATTTCCTGAAATGGTCCGTATTCGAGAAATTTGTCAAAATGTGCAAAATTCTGATTTTTATGAAAATTGTTGAATTAAAAGTTGTTTGCGATATCGATTTCTATAATTTTTGTTTATACATGATTTTTCTAAAATGGACCGTAATGGAAAAGTGCTAAATTTAAATTTTTCTGTATTTTCGTTTTCAATGAATATCTATAGAAAAATGTTTCGATGTAGATGTATGTGTAAAATGTATATATTTAGTTTATCCTCTAAACATTTATAAAGATGCTGCAATAGGTTGTACAAAATAACCGGAAAATGCCTATAATAACTAGATAGGAAAGTCATGTGTTGGACACATCAGATTTTTAAATTACCTGCTACATATCTCGATGGGGCCCCCAAGTTTTGACATTATATCTAACTCATCTTCCTGTATCAAACGTTTTTTACTTAAATCATTTAATATATTTTTTAAGTTGGCAATTTTATTCACTTTTCGAGAAAGTTGTCGTCTTAGCAATTTTAATTTTTGCTTTCTCTTGCACTTGTTGCCCGGACAGAGGAGAGTGTATGTAATATTTTTTGTTTCTTTGGCGTCAACGGTTCTTCATATGGAATATTTAGAGAAGAAGTAGAGGGTGTAGGTAATTCGATCTGACTGGTTTGATTTGTTGGTTTAATAAGAATATTTGATAGGATCCTGATTTTTGGAGGAGGAGGTGTAGGTATGGATGGGTTAGTCTGGAACAAGATTTGGTATGTTATAAAGCCTTAAATGTAGATCCATGATACAAAAACTACTAGTTTAAGTTCCAAAACTACTAATTTTTAAATATCATTAACTTAGTAATATGTTTTAAATTATATTTATTGTGTATTGTGAACAAAGTCGGCAGGTTTTTAAATTAAGGAACATCAATTTAATGTTTGTTCATTTAATATTAATAATAATTGTAATGTGGTACATGAGCGGGCATATTATTTTATATCATGAGGATGAGGAGGTACATAGCAGTGAGTGATGGCCACAAATCTAATTAAATAATAAAAATTTTAGACCAAATTTTGAGATATTGTGGGTCTTTTGGAAACCAATAATAATAAAAAAAGTTAAGCATTCTAAAAAAAATTCTAAGTACACTCTTTATACTTACTTATGAAAACTTAAATTATATATTTTCTTACGCTCTTTCACTGAAGAGTTTTTACAATTAATTTTGGCACACTTAGTCATGATTTTTATACAAATTAATAAAAAAAAAACACTTATTAAGATAGAAATAACGTCGAAATATTTAAATTTGAACAAAGTTCTGACAGCTGTTTGACAACTATGACATGACCACTAAGAGAGGGGGAAGGGGTGTCGTTTTTTTTTTGGCCTGTTATCTCCATAGTATTCAACCTCATTGGTTCGATCATAGAACTGACAAATTTCTAACGAAAAATGTGGCCAACCTATTAAGACCAAAAATAACTAGTATTCAGCCAGTTTCTTGTGTCTCATATTTATAGTCAAATATAATTAAAGAAAAATAATTATTATGCAAAATAAAAGAAATTGAATGATAAAATATTAAAATATAACCCTTACTCTATTCCTGTGGTTATTTACAAAATTATGCTGTGCCTGTAGACAGATCTAACGAAGGTAGCTATTTGTGAATTGTACTAGACTGGCAACACTGGTTTGGCAACCTTGTTTGTGAGCGGCGCGCCAATTAATGTGTTCTTTTACAGTTTGAAGGATCTGTTGGCGTGTTGTCTTCTCTTTTTAGCTATATGCATTCGGCATATCGTCTCACTCGCGTTAGGCTCACTCATAATGCGCCACAGACACAGTATACTTAGGTATACTGTGACACAGAGACACGATCAGCCAGAGGACAATGATGTACAAAAAAATATACAGTGTGTCGCATTTAATATGAAGACACCCCCATATTTTGGTTATCTAAATAAATACAGATTTGAAATTTTGCACAGTCATACAGGGTGAGGGTTCACATTTTTCAAGACACTTAACTGAAATTTAAATTTTAAACGCGGCCTACTGCGAATCCACAATCCAAATCAATTTTCGATATTTTTCTTCGCGTTAGAGTCATCAGAAAAAGTTATTTGAAAAAGTTGTTCCGAATATTATTCTAACCCCACATACCAAATTTCATGACAAAATTCGCATTTTTAGTTTTTTTTATTAGTTTGGTCAATACACAAAAAATTATTAAAAGTTGATTTTTTTTATTCGATAAACTAGTGTGCCATGATTGACATTATTGATTTCACAAGTATCAAATTATTCCTATCCATGGCACACTAGTTTATCGAATAAAAAAAATCAACATTTAATAATTTTGTGTATTGACAAAAATAATGAAAAAACTAAAAATGCGAATTTTGTCATGAAATTTAGTATGAGGGGTAAGAATAATATTCTGAATAACTTTTTTAAATAACTTTTTCTGATATCTCCAACGCGAAGAAAAATATCGAAAATTGATTCACAGTAGGCCGCGTTTAATATTTAAATTTCAGTTGAGTATCTTAAAAAATATGAACCATCACCCTGTATTACTGTGCAAAATTTCAAATCTGTATTTATTTAGATAGACAAAATATAGGGGTGTCTTCATCTTAAATGCAACACACTGTAGATTAGCACGTATGAAAATAAAAATATTAAAGTTAAATTTATATTTTTATGTTATTTATGCAATATTAAAATAATGTGTTTTTATGAAATTTACTGCACAAATGAACCAATGGAGAAACCGCCCAGCTTGCGCGCCTATGTAAGCACTTTCGACAGCAGCTACAAATATCATCAAAAAATTTCTTTTCCTTTTTATCTTAGAGTTATCCTCACCCAACCTTACTTATTTTGTTTTATTGAGAAGTCCGCTTGTCGCTTTCATTGCTATGTGTTTTCGCCTGAAAATTAGAGAATAGCCCTCTCTTACTTGTTCTAGATCAATAAACTTCTCATTATTAAACTTTCAACATATTTTTAGACTCTCTTATAGATGTCTTCTTTATAAATCGAATAACATATTCTATAGCTTCTGGAGCAATGTCGGTGGAACAACTTTAATTTTCTGAAAATTATAATTATAAATCTCTTCTTGACTCTGTCTTTTACTAATTGCATAATATTATTATAACTTATTTGAAGATGGATCAAGTTGAGAATTGAATAACATAGGAATTGCTTCCAGTTTTAAATTCGTCTTTCCCTGAAAGTCATAATTTAAAAAATGTTTTCAATATATTTTAGTGTTTTTCTAAATTTTAATAATTTCAACCGTTCCTAATTCTAGGTTTTGAATCCGAATTTACTAATAATATTCCATAATATAGGTGTACCGCCCATGTTTTTTGGTTACTTACCTTTAAAACGACGTGGGAGTCTTCCAAATGTATGTTTTAGGGCTAACAACATTGAATAGAAATTTTTAGACTTATAACCAACAAAATTCTAGAAACTATAACAACTTTAAAAATATGCCCTGGGAATATAAAATCATACAAAATATACAAACAAAACTGATAGTTCCCTAGTACTTGTTGACAGTCGTGAGAAAATGTTGCTTACTTATTAGGTTTTTCTTACAAAGTTTTTGACCTGAGTTACTATTATTGATGGTGGTAATTTTGGTTTTGGTTGTTCTTTTTGTGTAATACCTACTTTGTTGAACGTTTTAATTTGTGCTTGTTAAGTTTGCTTCTTTTTGTACTATGTATCTTTCTTTAATTGTGTTGTTTTGAGGTGACAATTCAGAATATTCTTGCATTTTTCTTTTGCTTCTTTGTACTATCCATTTTGAAATGATACTATAAATAAAAAAATTCTTTAAATTTTTAATTAATGAATTATCTCACTTTTAAAAGCTTTCCTCGCAATGATTGATCAATATTATCATCTTACAATTATTGCTACATATTAGATAAATATATCTTTTACGACAAATCGTATATATAGCTTGTTTAACAAGCAAATTGCAATAAAATTACCATTTTTTTGGTTTTATTTCAATATAGTATTTAAGGAAATAATTGTATAGTCTTCAGTGAGTAATTTGAAGTTAATACTGCCATAAAATTCGAAGTAAGCAATATTGTGTCATGTAATGAGGTAAGAGCTATAAACAGTGCTTTTAATATCTACTAGATATATTGGCTAGCATGTCTTTAGTTGGTGGATAGATAACTTAACAATATAATTTAGTAAATGAGTTATTATGTCCGCAAAGTTCTTATTCGTTTTAAGATTCATAGAAAATAGAATAATTATTATTTGTATATAGAAAAGAGATTATAATAAAATTTTATTGCATGATTCAGTATGTCATAAGAAAATAGAGGAGGTGAAGAAATTAGATTTTAGACAAAAACAGGAGATAGACTTCCAGACCAAGAAAAAGCTATTCAATTAGAATTTCATCTTGAAAACATTTCAAAAAAAGAAGAATATAAAACGTACGGAATAACCTTTTAAGAATGGAGGATAATTGTGTGTTATAATTAATAAAATAAAACTATTATCTTTACAGTAGAAGTATCTGCTGGAGGGGCAAAAAACTGACATAAATTGTGTATACCTATATCCTTTTGGTGAAAATAAAGCCTTCATACATCCTCAGAAAGTTGCTCAAATCAAAATGACATTTTGAGCTAAATTGTGAAATTTTTTGGTTCCGTTTTTGAGTTTTTTGATGGAAATAAACATTATTGTGTCAAAGAATTGGCAGATTATATCATAAATCTGCTAAAAACAAAGTATAATTGAAGTGAACCTCTTAAAATCAAAATAATTTTCTATTTGTTTTTTGTTTTAATTTATTTCTGTATTTGTAATTAAATACATTCAATGGATCCCTATATTAAAGATTTTATTGTTGAAAAAGTGGAACATTTTAGTCTAAATAATTACAAAGAGTTGCATGATGTTTTATCGATAAATATAAAAATTTAAAATGAAAATACAAAATGTAAGAAATAATATAACAAATTTAATTAAAAAGTGCAAATATACATACTATCAAAATCTCATAAATAAAAATAAATCTGATTCATAGTTTGGAAAATTATTAATGTCACATTGTAATAAAAAGAATCTTTAAATAAAATCAATAAAGGATGAAGTGGGAAATTTACTAACAGATTCAACCCACATTAAAACAAAATCTGGTGTCAAGAATGCTATCTGTAGAACTAGGAATATATGCAAAACGACATATTTTGCATATGTTGCATATATATATACAATTTTTGATTTTAAATGCATATATTGACATTTTGTTAATTTTTTGGCATATATCTGACGTACTAATTGGCTGGACATATTAAAATTATGTTTGGACCAAAATAATATTTTGTAAAATACCTTTACAGGTCGATTTCCTAAAATTTTGAAGGATTAACTTTTCCCTGTAATAAATTACGGTTAATTGTGTAGGTACTTGAGAGGATTAAATTATAAACAATAAACACCCTCCTTAAACCAACAAATTTTGCTAAATATCCTTTCAGGTATATAGTTGTATTAATATCTTCAAATTTCTAAATGACTCAGTTTACTTTCAACTTCATTTCAGTCTTTATTGTTGTGTTGTGTTAACCAGTGGGAAAAATGGCAAAATAAATTGAGTCGTGGGTAAAATCTTATTCAGATTTTGTTGTAGAAGGTGATAACCAGGTGTTTTGCAAAATATGTTCTAAAATTGTAAGTACTTTTTTATTTTGACCTTTCACAATGGTAAATCAAACTACAGTAAAATATTATTTCAACTCACAGTTAAAAAAAAAGTAGGGCAACTTTACAACGTACGCATTTATTTAATTTAATTAAAACTGCAATATCTACAGAAATTTATTTGTTTTAGATTCCATGTAAAAAAAAGTTTCAAATCGACCAACACGCAAAAACACCCTCACATATAGCAAAGCAGAAATCTAAAGACACTCGCAAACAAAGTCAACTTCCCTTGAAACAATATTTAGAATCTGGATCGTCTAGAAGTGAACAAGCTATTTTTAATGAAGATTTATGCAAAGCTTTAGTGACTTCGAATATCCCTTTAATACAATTAAATAATCCAAATCTCCGATCATTTTTGCAAAAATACTGTAAATTTAATATTCCAGAGCAAAGTATATTACGCAAACGTGGTGTTGACAGTTTGTACATTGAGACTCGTGAAAAAATTCGTGAGATTACCGTTGGAAACCATTTCTACATTATTGTGCATGAAACAACAGACTCTTGTGGTCGATATATAGCCCATTTAATGATAGGTTCATTACGCGAAGAAATGCAAATTGGTCCATATCTAATCGCTTCAAAGCAATTAGATAAAACAAATAACTTGACAATAACTCGTTTTATCCAGACATAATTGTCTTCCTTTTTTCTTCCGGAAGCCGTTCCAACAGAAAAATGTTTATTGCTGCTATCCGTTGCTGCCCCGTACATGGTAAAAGCCGCACAAAATTTAAAAATGTTTTATGAAAACTTAATCCATGTTACATGTTTGGCTCATGGCCTTAACAGAGTTGGAGAAGAAATTAGGTCTAAATTTCCTTTAATAAATGATTTACATAATTAGTAATGTAAAAAAAAATATTTCTTAAAGCTCCTCTAAGAACTCAATTGTTCAAAGAAAAATTTCCTGAATTACAGATGTCACCGGAACCTGTGATTACTCGGTGAGGTACCTGGCTTAAAGCTGTCTTTTTTACGCAGATAATTATGAAAAAATTAAAGAAATATTTGATTTTGATGATTCATCTAAGGGAATATCTAATACAAAGAATTGTTTCAAAATTACATATTACCAAAGCAATTAGTGTTTTTAAAAAATTATGCATTTGTACCCAAAATTATATTAGATTTAGAACAAAAAAATTTACCTTTGGTGACTTCCGTAAATTTAATTAAGACGTTTGAATCAGAGTGTAAAAATGTCCAGGGCGATATTGGAAAGACGATTTTTCATAACTTTTCAAATGTAATTTTAAAAAATGAAGGATTTATTATTTTAAGAAACCTTGCTAATATTTATTCTGGTAACTTTGAAGATATTAATATTATTCATCCAGATATTTCAGGAAAATTTAAGTTTGCACCTATTACTTCTGTAGATGTCGAAAGGAGTTTTTCTTTGTACAAGTACATACTTACTGATAGAAGACAATCATTTAATACAGATAATTTAGAAAAACATCTAATTGTTCATTCGTTTTATAATAATGTTGTATTGTAAATAAAATTAGTTAATAATTAAATAATTATTAAGTATTATATTAGGTATTGTAAAATAAAACACATAATAAATATTAATAAACTATTTCGATCAAATAACAAATTACTCTTATTGTATATGCTCTGCATATTTTTCAATTTTTTACGCATATATTAAAGTATTGCGGCATATATATGCGCATATTTAACTACTTTTTGGGTGCATATATTCCTAGGTCTAGCTATCTGATAGGACTATTGTTCATGACTTTAGTAAATCTTTCGATATTCAAATACCAGATAGGGCCAAAAGCTGGAAAGATAGGGGAATCAACCTGGTATACAGACAATTTGAAGATGAAAAACAGGACAGGACCGTTAATCTAAGCCTGGGGTCAGTCTTCCAGGCTGAAGTAACAACAATAACTGTCTTCGTCAAAGTTATGCTAAATGACTCGTTTCAAGATAAGAGTGTCTTTATTATGATAGACAGTTAGGCATCCCTAACAATTTGAGTTGGGGAGGTGCTGCTAATTGTCATTTAAAAAAACTTGATATAATACAAAAGCGTATTATAAAAATATTATTCAATAAACCAGTTACTTATCCTCATATGTTATTTTTTGAATCTGGTCTACTTGATATTAGATAATTATTTATAAATCAAATTATATTATTTACTTACAAAAATAAAACACTATTGGAAAAAGTTAATCATGTTTATGACACCAGGTACAAAGGTACCGATAATGCAGTCATAGAATAACTACAAAAAAACATTAGTCTTCGTTCTTATAGTTACCTATAGTATTTTTAATACAAATCCCGATGCACGTCAGCAATGACGTCGGTAATTCGTCATAGTACTACCAACTAATTAAAATGTCCCTAACTAAGCTAATAATCCGAAAAAGTCACGTATAGTCGCGAGCATTCATGAACGTAGTCATATTACTAAAAAGTCGAAAACTGTTATGGTGATTATTTTGATAATTTTAAGAATTATTTAAATTATTTAGTTTATACATGTCTAATTCTTGATAATATAAAATTTATAAAAACATTATTAAATGTTTAGTACTCAAAAAATAATACTTTAAATTAAATAATTTTGACATTCTGTACGCCCATGAAGCTCGTATTTATAGAGAAGAAATGTCATTACAGCAATTGGTACACCTTGTTGCGGTGTTGCAACCCCTTTTTAAAAAATTTCACTGATTTAGTTAGGTTATGTTTATGTTGAGTTAATTATTGATTGTGCATTTTGTTTTCTGTAATTTAAAATCCTTTTGCCTGTATTTTTAAGCTTTGCCAGTTATACTTATAAAAAACTATTTTTCAAAACAACCATAGAGTGAATAAGCTGATTATTTGTCGTTTAATTTTTATATACAAAATGCCTAAAAAACTAAATAGTCCTTGTAAGGAGTTGATAGCTTCTTTATTCCATTATTTTGAATGAGAGCGTGATAATGATGGACCACGTTTACCTTTAACTGCTGTAAGAGAGGTAACAAGTTATAAAATTTAATAGAAATATGAAATTATTTTCTTGACTTTTTTAGTGTGTTGCAGCATCTCTAAATAAAAATATTTCTACTGTCAGTAGTATTTGGCAAGCAGTCAAGAATTATGAATGATTAAAATCGCTAATTAAAAAGTATTCATATAAACAAAGGATTACCTACTAATACAATAACACTGGATACAAGTGGAATCCGAAGTGGTATTTATAATATGTATGAAACAAGTAAGTATAAAGACAAATCTATTTATTCAATCATAATTTATTTATATTACCTATAAAAGTTTTAATTTGTATACAGTAATATAAATACATACTTATTTGCAGGTCAACATATAACTTTGGAACATTTAAGAGAAAAGTCGATTGAGCGACAAATGTTTAATGGCTATATTGCATCATTGTCAACTGTATTAAAAGAATGAAGGAAAAAAGATAACCAAGACGTGAACTGTAAATAGGTCAGTTTTTAAGAAATTATAGAATTACAACAGAAGCATTTCGTTGTCATTGATGAAAAATGTATCATTCAAAATGAAACATTAAACAGCTCCTGGGAAAATAATGACAAAGGGTGTTAGACCTACAAATATCGATGGCAAGAGATAAAACCAAATTTAAAGTAAATTAAGGTATCAGTAATTGTGTAAATCAAGTAAAAAAAAATATTAATATTGAAATGACAAATCATATTGAAGATTTAATGGTAGATACGCTATTCTAGCAATCATATAAAGACAATTTAATTGGAAAAATTTGATTACAGTGGTCAATAAACATCTACATGTTTTACATATTTTCGAGATGTACAGTGAAACCCAAAAATGCCTTTTTTTTCAGAAATAAACTTTAAAACAATATCAAAAAATTAAAAATGAAGTTACAAGATTTGATATAACGGTGTACCTAACATTAAATCATTGATATAATGTGTTGTTTCGATATTACAATTTAGAATATAGCGATATTGACACACGTTATACGAAATGGCAACTAAATAGAAATAAATAAAACATTCTTTTTTCAGGTGCGAACCGCCAAAGAAATATATGGTAGATAATTACCTAAGCAGAACAATATAGACAAAGTATTACGTAATCTCTTCTGCCATTGTATTTTTAACTCCATTGAACTTATTTGTGACCTTTCTAAGCAATATTATAATTAACATATTGGCAGAGAAGGAGTTTTTAATAGATTGGAAATTATTTTTATTATAATTAACCCTAATAACGATATCGATGACTGCGATTCAAATACTTGCGATCTGGATTAGGAGAAATAAAAGAATTTTATAGAAATAATGAAGATTAGTAGATAAATAATTGTTTTTTTATGAGAAAATAGTGTAATTAAAAAAAAAAACATTGTCTAATTTTTAAAACAATAAACAGTTTGATATATTTCTTATATATCTGTATTTTTATTTAATTTATTCCAAGATATAAAAAAAATATTTGACTGAGAATAACATTTTTCAAATGTCTTTTGAAGCTGATAAAATGGAGAATCTTGATGTTTGAGTGATGAATCTATTGTTCATACATGTTTCGATAACTTTAGAGTTGAAAAGAAGTAGCGATATCTGTTTATTTTTGAAGCATTTCTGGCTATCTTGAATACTTGAGCTACAGAACCGTTACTGAAAGTGAGATTTACTAAAGCACCTACTCAAATATTTTAACAATTTCCTTCTTGTATTCAAATATTTTAGCATTTTCAAACTTTAATTTTTTAAGTATAGGTATCTACTGATATTATGAATCCTCCACATGCCTTTGTAGTTTTAATTTTTTCAATGACCTCTTTAATTTTATGGGGTGTTGTGGTTTATAACTTAAATGTAGTTCTGTTAAATAACTTTCTTGGTGAAATTAAATTAGTTTTAGATATTTTCTGTGCTAATTCTAAACCAATTTTGATCCATCTGCAATATACTACCTTACAGTTTTATTTTCCATGACTTGCATAAAATGTTTAAAGCTTTTTTGTTCAGATGTTTATTATTCATAAAGGAATTCAATATTTTCCGTAGTTATATACATTTAAAACTAATTGTTCCTACTATATAGTAACATAACAAATACATAACCTTAAAATTTTAAAAAATTCTAAATTCCTCAACTATTCTGACGATTAGGCAACACTGCAAGGCCGTGACGTCATAAATGATCTCTGACGTGCATCGGGATTTGTATTAAAAATACTATATCACGTAAGATTTATAACTATCTTCCAGAAATATATAAAACCTATCTCTTCAAAATAAATTCAGAAAATTTCATTAAAAATATATTTAAAAAATATATAATTCTATTAGGAAGAAATAAAACTAGCAACCTAATAAACAGTACCTAAAAACTAAGTTTAAATTAGTTAATTAAGAAATGATTTTGCCTTC
The DNA here is from genome assembly GCA_927349885.1 of Psylliodes chrysocephalus. Classification (NCBI taxonomy): domain Eukaryota; kingdom Metazoa; phylum Arthropoda; class Insecta; order Coleoptera; family Chrysomelidae; genus Psylliodes; species Psylliodes chrysocephalus. The sequence continues at coordinate 17,029,208 of OV651830.1, forward strand.
CTCTCTCTACCAAAAAAAAAATATATAGATAACATACTTATATACTTTATTTTTTTACACACGTTGCACATGTTTTATATTTTTCTTTTAGTGTCCATGCACAACCTCATTGGTTCAATGGACTAAATGTATATCTATTTATTCAGCATCTATAATTTGTAAATAAAAAATTGTAAAAACAATTATTGTAATGAAAAGAATAAATAGAGTTTATTATTATTATTATTTTTATTATTATTATTATTATTATCCCTTCAAGCACCGAATAGGGTAAAAGAACAATCTAAATTAATATTGATTGCCAACAGTTCCTCCAGGCTCTAGCATAACAAGATCACTTTAGATTGGGCATCGAAAGTTTGGGAAAACGAGAAAGCAGACCTCATAGCCAGGAAGGGAGTAGAACCCACATGTAGTATTTCATACCAATATTTTAAATGGTTGCTAACGGCACAGAACTTCCTGGACTTAGACAGTCCAAAATATTGTTCAAAACTCTCCAGTCTTTCTAGAAAAAAGTCACATAATGGATAGAAGAAGTAAATTAATAATAATAAAAATCAATTAAATTTATTAAGTACTGTACTAGTTTGCGGGTCTTCTTCAATTCTATTTAACACAGCTTCTTCAATTTCAACTGTTCGAACTGTCGCAGGCCTTCCTGGTATATCAATTGTTCTTTTAAAGCTGCCAGTTTCACAAAGTCTTGCGTGAATATTAATGAAAGTTTGGACATGTGGAACCACCCGTTGAAGAAATCGGGCTTGATACATTCTTTTTGCAGCTTGTGCATTACCGTGAGCCATTCCGTAGACGAAATGAATGTCTGCCATTTCTGCATTGGTATATTCGTACATTTTGAACACAATAATAGACAATAAATTATTACATACATACATACATTTTTAAATGACAAAAACCATGATCTTTTTTTAAATAAACTGTCATGACTGATTCCGCTACCATGGAAACCTCTCGGTTGTTTGCAAGGCTTGCTATGCATGTATGTACAATTGTACATTTTAGCAATTTGACTCTGAAATAAAACGGATTTTATTTTTTAAATCGTAAACTATGCATTGAACGAAAAAACTCAAGAGAATAAATTTGTTTAAAAATAAATGAGGATTTCAAAAATAATTTTTGTTTTGAGATGAAGCAGTGGCATACTATTTTTTTCTGCAAAAATATTCAATACAAACCCCGTAGGTATGGACGCCACTGGTAGAAAACATAAATTTGTACATCAAAAATGCATCTTAATGCATAGTATACGTGTATCAAATTTCGTAAAGATATCTACAATAGTCTCACAGTTATTGGAAAAAATAGATTTTTTTCTGAAAACTTTACCACCCTGTAGCACAAAAGTTAAGAGGTTCAGGACACGTGTTCATATGAACTTTTTGCCTTAAAATTAGTCAAATATTCACTATTTAAAGTTTGTACAAGTACTTAATAAACACCCTGTATATTATCAAACCAAGCAATTAAAAAAATTCGAATCCAAACCTGCATTATCGCCGCTATGTTGCGTAGGTTAAGTGCATAATATTTCGGTGCAGGAGAAATCAAAGCCTAACCTTACTCAACATTCTTTTGGTCATGTTATTTTTAACCAAAACCAGCTGCCTTCATTGTTTAAAATTCATTTCGGCCTTTAGGCCACAATGCATTAGTAATTGTCTGTGGTCAGGTTAATGCAAAGCGCAGGACCGGGTTGCAAAAATTATAGACATTCTTGTCTAAATTAATAACAATGTTGTTTTAACGAAATCTCCTTATAAATTTTATTAAATGAGTATAAACAGAGTATGTGTATACAGGAAGTACGCGGTGTATAGTATATACAGGGTGAAGCAAGGAATTAATTATAACTAAATTAACAATGTAATTTGATTTAAACTCCTGTTAAATATTACATACTAGTTACTAGTTAATCAGTTTATATTTTTAAGGTACCTGGTACAATTTTTTATGAACTGAATTTATTTTTTGGGACCTTTACAACTTTTTATATAAAATGCAATGAAAACGCTAACAGAACTTCAAATTTTTTTGTGCATTAGGTCAAGTGGGCTTTGAAATTCATGTCAAAAATATAATTTGACAGTTCCCAATTGTTTAACGAGGTCTATAAAACTAGTACATTAACTAGCGAGGAAATGAAGGAAAGAATAAGACAAGTGTTCGCGAGCATAGATGTACATACAATGTTTGAAAAACGTTCAAAGATCATTTGAAGCTAGATTACAACATTGTAATGCAGTTGGAGGGAGTCACTTTGAGCAGCTTTTATAATAGCTTTTTTTTCATTTTTTAATATACTATGTTATGTTATGTTGATAATGGGGTGTTAATACACTGCGACCTAAAAGATCTATTGTGTCCCCTTCTGTCGCCACTGCACTAAGGAAATGTCTCAATGCCTATAGCGACCCTTCCAATCCTATCTGCAATCAATCTCGTTACCCTGTACCCCGTTATGTCCCGGGACCCAAGTGAGAGTAACTCTATTTTTCTCGTCTATGATAGTTTCTCTCGATGTTAAACTGGATACACTTCTCGATGGCGTGAATTTCCGCCTGGAAGATGCTTGGGTATTTTCCCAAGCTTTCGGAGTGCTTGGTTCTCGGCCCATACACTCCTATTCCAGTTCCTTCTATGGTTTTGGAACCGTCCGTGTACCACTGAATAGCACGTCTTTCGGTTGCAAGCGCGATGGATTCTTGGCTCCATTCTTTCTTGCAGCCCAGCTCTGTGGTTTTGAAGTTTTTCACAAAACTGTACTTCTTTTGCATTTCATCCTGGGGCATGTCCCAGGTATCTTTAGTCCTGAAGCAAGTAGACTTTCGTCTGATTACTCCGTTCCTGATCATTCTATATCGTGTCCTTTTTGCCACATTCTCTATCATCAAATGTAGAGGGGTGAGGTTTAAGATCACCTCCATTGCGGCCGTAGGACAGGTTCTCATTGCACCAGTAATGCAAACACAGGCTAGTCTTTGTACTTTTGAGATATTAGCTCTCGTAGTAACTAAACTAGTTCTGTTACTCCAGGCTATAGCCCCGTAAGTGATGATTGGTCTCACTATTGCAGTATACATCCATCGCAGTATGTTTGGGTTACATCCCCATCGTTTACCCGCCATGTTTCTGCATACCATTAGGGCTTTTGTGGCCTTATTTACTACTTCCTTCTCATGTGTGTTCCAGAGAAGTTTGTTGTCCAGGGTTAGGCCTAGATATTTGACTTCATTTTTCCATTCTATATCTATCCCGTCTAATTTAACGGTTTTGAGATTAAGTTTTCTTTTCCTTGAAAAGGCTACTAGTGTTGTTTTTGTAGGGTTTATACTAAGTCCCACTTCACGGCACCATCTTTTGGTATGTTCTAGTCCTCTTTGGACTATATCACACAGGATATTACTAAACTTGCCACTAGCAAATATGACTATGTCGTCGGCATAACCTTGACAGGGTATGCCGAGGTCAGTCAATCTGCATAGAAGTTCGTTTACGATTAGGCTTCACATTAGTGGGGATAGAACTCCTCCTTGTGGACATCCTCTGGTTGTGCAGATGGAGATGGTGTCCTGCCCTATCTGTGTCTCTGCAGTTCTCGAAGATAACAGCTGAGCCATCCATCTGGATGTGATGTTATCTACTCCTCTGTATGCAAGTGCTCTTTTTACAGATTCGTGTGGCGTGTTGTCAAAAGCTCCTTCTATGTCTAGAAAGGCACACACGACCGTTTCTTTGTTTGTCAGTGCATCCTGGATTACATCAGTCAACTGTACCAGGGCAGTTTCTGTAGATCTTCCTGCTCGGTACGCGTGTTGGCTGTGGTGGAGTGGCACCCTCTCCAGGACTTCTGTTCCGATATAGTTATCAACAGCCTTCTCCATTGTTTTTAATACAAAGGATGTGAGGCTGATTGGACGGAAAGATTTACGATGTGTGGTATCCTTTTTCCCTACTTTTGGAATAAAGGTGACTCTGGCCCTTCTCCATGCTTCTGGTATATATCCCAGCTCCAGACTGCTCCGGGATAGCCGGATTATGTGTGGTAGTAATTCCTCCTGTGCCTGCTGAAACAGGGCAGGAAATATTCCATCCACACCTGGAGACTTAAACGGTTTAAAAGTGTTTACGGCCCACCTTAACCGATTTCTGCTGCATATATGCTTGGCCACTACAGCGGCCTCTCTTGGGGGGTCTGCTTACCTTAGTTGTGTCCCTTATTAGAAAAGGTGTGCTTCCAGGAAAGTGAGTTTCGAGTAAGAGGCGAGCTCTTTCCTCCTCACTCTCCGTGAAGCTTCCATTTGGTTTCTTTAATGCCATAACTGTATCAACTCTCCCTTTTGCCATACTAATGTTGCATTCTAAAAAAATTAAAATAACTTATTTTTGGCTCATATTTTTTTTCATTCAAATATAAAATATCTTCTAAATTGTTGTGTTTAGGGATAGGGACAAACGAACGTATAATTAAAGTACTTTTGTTAGAGATATGAAATACAGGGTGAACCTAACCTTAAAAGTAAAGAAAGTAAATTCGGTAGATAATAAATCGTTGCTAGGTACCTTAAAAACATAAACTGATTAAACAGTATATTTAAACAGGAGTTTAAATCAAATTATATTGTGAATTTAGTTATAACTAGACCTAGGAATATATGCACCCAAAAAGGCATATAGATGCCGCAAAATATTTCAATATATGCGTAAAAAATTAAAAAATATGCCGAGCATATGCAATAAGAGTAATTTGTTATTTGATCGAAATAGTTTATTAATATTTATTATTTGTTTTATTTTACAATACCTAATATAATACTTAATAATTATTTAATTATTAACTAATTTTATTTACAATAAAACGAATGAACAATTAGATGTTTTTCTAAATTATCTGTATTAAATGATTGTTTCCTATCATTAAGTATGTACTTGTACAAAGAAAAACTCCTTTCGACATCTACAGAAGTAATAGGTGCAAACTTAAATTTTCCTGAAATATCTGGATGAATAGTATTAATATCTTCAAAGTTACCAGAATAAATATTAGCAAGGTTTCTTAAAACAATAAATCCTTCATTTTTTAAAATTACATTTGAAAAGTTATGAAAAAAAGTCTTTCCAATATCGCCCTGGACATTTTTACACTCTGATTCAAACGTCTTAATTAAATTTACGGAAGTCACCAAAGGTAATTTTTTTTGTTCTAAATCTAATATAATTTTGGGTACAAATGCATAATTTTTTGAAAACACTAATTGCTTTGGTAATATGTGATTTTGAAACAACTTCTTTGTATTAGATGTTCCATTAGATGAATCATCAAAATCAAATATGATTTCTTTAATTTTTTCATAATTATCTGCGTAAAAAAAGGCAGCTTTAAGCCAGGTACCCCACCGAGTAATCACAGGTTCCGGTGGCATATGAATTTCAGGAAATTTTTCTTTGTACAATTGAGTTCTTTTTTTACATTACTAATTAAATCATTTATTAAAGGAAAGTTAGACCTAATTTCTTCTCCAACTCCATATTACTGCAGATATAGAGGACAACGAGATTCAAATTGCAGGGTACCACTGTATAGGAGTGAATTCAGATAGCAGACATACTGGAGGTTGTATAATTTATTTAAGGGAAAACGTAAACTATTCAGTTATACAAAAAGTGTCGGTCTCTTTAAACTATTGGGTACTATTACTTAAAATATAACAAAGTAATAAGTCAGCTATAATTGGAACTGTTTATCGATCCCCACATGGCAATTGTAATGATTTTTGGCTGTTTTTTGATGACTTACTACAGAGAGATCTTGTAAATACTAATGATACGATTATATTTGGAGACTTCAACATGGAGTTTAGATCTGATGTGGGTATAGTCAACAAGTTCAAAAATACTATACAAGATTCGGGATTTAAACAAATTGTCAAAAAACCAACAAGAATATCAAAAACTTCGTCTTCCTTGATTGATTTGATAATAACAAATAATTTCTCGCTAATTGAACTTCCACGAGAATTTCCAGTAATGTCAGATCATGAAATGATAGGTGTATAATTAAAGGGATGGTGTATAGATCGGAAAAAGGAAATGACTTGTGTACGTAAAATAAATAAGGAAAAAATCAAGAAAATTACAGAGGATCTAATAGAAGCATCATGGGATACGATCTCAACAGATACCGATGTTTTATACAGGAACTTTATCAATAATACCACAAAGTCTATAGAAAAAATTGCCCCATTAGAAATAATGGTGAGTAACAGTAAACCATGGGTAAATAATAAAATAAAACAAGCACAAAAAGTTCGTGATGAAGCATATAGGAAATTTACCATAACAAAAATTGAAGAAGATTGGAAATTATATAAAACTAAAAGAAATAAGGTAACGACCATAGTCAGACAAGAGAAGAAGACATATTTTGAGGACAAAATAGATAAATCTAAAAATGATGGAAAAGAAATGTGGAGAACTATAAAACAATTGCTAGGTCAAAATAAAAAAAAGTTAGATGTTGAAAAAATTATTTTTAGTGAACATAATAGTACTGTGGAAGAGAACTTTAATAATTTTTCAAAAACAGTATCCAGGAAATCGCAAACAGCATTGAAGATAAGATGATTTCACCCATGGAGGACGTCAATATCAACAGTGAGTTTGGTGCTTTTAAAAAAATAAGTTTTAATCAATTAACAAAAATAGTGAACAATCTTAAAAATAAAAGTTCAGGTGACGCATGTTTAAGTATTGCACTATTGAAGGGGTTATTTTGTGTTATCGGGTACCCTCTTCTTAATCTGGTAAATACGGTCCTTGTAAAGGATACGTTTCCCAGTGATTTAAAAGTTAGTGTAATTGTGTCAATAGCCAAAATATCATGTCCAAGAAGACCAGAAGATTGTAGGCCTATAAATTTATTACCATCTGCAGATAAGATCATTGAAATTGTAGTAAGAGATCAGCTCAAGTCTTATTTTGAAGACAATAATATTTTGTATGAGGGAGAGTCAGGGTTTAGAGACCAACATTCTTGTGAAACAGCTCTCCAATTTGTTTGTGCGAAATGGAGAAATGATATGCATGAAAATAATGTTATTGTTAGTGTTTTTATTGACCTTAAAAGGGCTTTTGAAACAATAAATAGAAATTTTTTATTAAAAAAGTTGCAAAATTACGGTGTAAATTCGGTAGCATTAAATTTAATTAGGGAGTATTTGTCTAATAGGTATCATAAGACTAAAATAGGAAATAATATATCTAGTGAAACAGAAAGCCACTACGGGATACCGCAAGGAAGTGTGTTGGGTCCACTTTTATTTATTATTTATGTAAATGACATTCATGAACGATTAAAAAGATCATTTATTAGCCTTTTCGCGGACGACACGCTCATTTCAGTATCTGGTAGAGATTTTCAGGAAATAATTCAAATATTAAATGAATAATTGTCTATTTTGTATGACTGGCTGTGTGTAAATAAGCTTAAATTAAATACTGCAAAAACAAAATATATGATCCTAGGATCAAAAGCACAATGCAGACAACTTAATGCGCATGATCAAGTAGTAGAAATAGGTGGTGAACCAATTGAACAAGTACTGGAAATAAAATATTTAGGAGTCATTATTGACCAACAATTAACTTTTAATAATCATGCCAATTACTTATGTAAAAAATTAGGCAAAAAAATTGGTTTTTTTAGAAGGATTTCATGTAACTGGTCGCAATGGTCAAAATCTCTGATTTATAATACAATAATACGCCCACATTTTAATTATTGTAATGAATTACTATTATCAGCTACTAAAGAAAACATCAACAGATTGCAACTGTTACAAAATAAATGTTTAAGGATAATGTTAAATTGTAATATTTACACTTCGGTCAGGGAAATGCATGAACAGCTGAATGTCTATACAATTGAGCAAAGCATTAAAATGTCGAATTTAATACTAATATATAAGATGATACATCACAAAACTCCGAAATACCTTAGTACACTACTTGTAAAAAGATCTGAACTTCATTTACGTCCACTCAGATTAATGGACAATTTTAATATTGATTTCACAAAAAAATCTTTTTTGATGGGCTCATTATTGCAGGAAGGGATTCGTCTTTTTAATGCGTTGCCTAAAAATATAAAAGATGCCCCAACTCTAGGTAGTTTTAAAAATATGATTAGTAATTATCTAGGTTTAGGTAACCTATAGTTTTAAGTTTAAATTGTAAATATTTGTTTATAACTAGCTGAAAGCTAAATAAAGAATTTACTTACTTACTTACTTACTTACTTACTCTGTTAAGGCCATGAGCCAAAAGTTTTCATAAAACATTTTTAAATTTTGTGCGGCTTTTACCATATACGGGGCAGCATCGGATAACAGTAATAAACATTTTTCTGTTGGAACGGCTTCCGGAAGAAAAAAGGGAGACAATTCTGTCTGGATAAAACGAGTTATTGTCAAGTTATTTGTTTTATCTAATTGCTTTGAAGCGATTAGATATGGACCAATTTGCATTTCTTCGCGTAATGAACCTATCATTAAATGGGCTATATATCGACCACAAGAGTCTGTTGTTTCATGCACAATAATGTAGAAATGGTTTCCAACGGTAATCTCACGAATTTTTTCACAAGTCTCAATGTACAAACTGTCAACACCACGTTTGCGTAATATACTTTGCTCTGGCATATTAAATTTACAGTATTTTTGCAAAAATGATCGGAGATTTGGATTATTTAATCGTATTAAAGGGATATTCGAAGTTACTAAAGCTTTGCATAAATCTTCATTAAAAATAGCTTGTTCACTTCTAGACGATCCAGATTCTAAATATTGTTTCAAGGGAAGTTGACTTTGTCTGCGAGTGTCTTTAGATTTCTGCTTTGCTATATGTGAAGGTGTTTTCGCGTGTTGGTCGATTTGAAACTTTTTTTTACATGGAATCTAAAACAAATAAATTCCTGTAAATGTTGAAGTTTTAATTAAATTAAATAAATGCGTACGTTGTAAAGTTGCCCTACTTTTTTTTAACTATGAGTTGAAATAATATTTTACTATCGTTTGATTTACCATTGTGAAAGGTCAAAATAAAATATAAAATAAAAAAGTACTTACAATTTTAGAACATGTTTTACAAAACACCTGGTTATCACCTTCTACAACAAAATCTGAATACGATTTTACCCACGACTCAATTAATTTTGCCATTTTTTCCACTTGTTAACACAATACAACAATAAAGACAGAAATGAAGTTGAAAGTAAACTGAGTCATTTAGAAATTTGAAATATTAATACAACTACCTGAAAGGATATTTAGCAAAATTTGTTGGTTTAAGGAGGGTGTTTATAATTTAATCCTCTCAAGTACCTACACCAATAACCGTAATTTATTACAGGGAAAAGTTAATCCTTCAAAATTTTAGGAAATCGACCTGTAAAGGCATTTCACAAAATATTATTTTGGTCCAAAACACATAATTTTAATATGTCCAGCCAATTAGTACGTCAGATAATGCCAAAAAATTAATAAAATGTCAATATATGCATTCAAATTCAAAAATTGTATATATATGCAACATATGCAAAATATGGCGTTTTGCATATATTCCTAGCTCTAGTTATAACTAACCCTTTTTAACATTTCATCTGAGGAACTCGCTAAACTGTTGTGTTTAGAGATAGGCAATATTTAACTCAAACAAACGTATAATTAGGGTACTTTTTAGTAGTAATATGAAATACAGGGTGAAAATCATGTATCTGAGTTTTGACTTACCCTGTACACGTCTGTTGCGCTAGGAAAAAATTTTTATATTCTTATAAAAGTAGACTATCATTAAAAATGGTTGATCAAAAAAGTTTGATGTTGGATTGTTTCTTTTGAAATATACAAAGGGTTGAACCTAGTACGATTTTCATAAAAAATTGGTTTAAACTTCCAAAATACCCAGTATAACAAAGTCAGGGGAATTCAAATTTACAATTAAATATAGGGTGGTCTATTTAAAAAAAGGTTTGATCAATTCTGAAGTTATTGATCACTCTGTATAATCGAAAATAATTTTGAAATGTGCAGATTAATATTATTTACAACTTTTGTAAATAACCATGTTTGATATTTTCTATAATATAGGATATATTGAACCTCCACACACTATTGGTACACCCTGTATATTAAGGTACCTACTTGGTATAGTTTGCTACCGTTTTTTCTATAAATTTAGTTAGTCAAAATAGTTGAAAAATTCTGGGTATAGTATCACAATATTCAGAAAAAAATTCTGAATAAGAACATGTGAATTTGTTTATTAATGGAGAAGTGTATCTACCAAAAAACTTAATAAAAACCAAGTAAAAACTGGTAAGCTGATAAGAATTGTATACCTAACAAAAAGTGTCTGTTTAAAAGTTCAGGTTGAACATAAAATAAATATATATACCAGTGGAGTGTTGTTAGAAAGGGATTCTAATTAATAATGTTTTACACAAATTAAAATGGAATGTTTTTTATCTAACCGAATTCAACAGCTAACAAAAGAAAATGAAAACGCTTGTTTTTCATGTGATTAATGTAAAAATTCAGTGTGTGCCGAATGTCGTGAACTTAGTTCATCTGAATTAAGATGTATACCATTACAAAAGCGAATTCTAAAATTTATCTAAAAAATGTAAAAATTTTGAACTCGTAGAAATCTTGAAAATCATTATAAGTGTTAAGGAACAGATAATTGCTGATCAAGGACCAATAAATAACTTAGAAAAAATCAAATGAATATTTCTTCATTTACAGAAGTAATTAAGAATAAGACAGTTCCTGAATCATTCCCTAAAAACTAAAAAAAAGGACAAAATTAACAAAAAACCAAAGATGATATTGAAAAAACATCAAATTGGATGAATTGAAGGTAGGGGTGCACAGTATGAACATTTTGAGTTCGAGTTCATTAATGATAAAGTGTCGAAACAAGCAAGATGTAGAAGTACTAAAAGAAGATATAGATTCCAAGGTGAAAAACAACTACACCGCTGAATTAAGTAAAATGAGACAGCCTAGGATTAAGGTAATAAATTTTAAACAAGATATGAATAATGAAGGAATTAAAAGAGGTATAATGGAACAGTACAATTTTTTTTTCGAGGAGTTTTTGTGCTATAAAGGTGTTTATTTTAAGTTACTCTTGTCAATTTACCCAGTTTATTAACACAAATGACATCGTATATGTATAACGGTTAACTAACCAATTTTCTTATAATTAAAATCATTCCTTTTATCGTTAGTATTATAAGCAAAAATTACGACGAAACATGCCTGAAATTGTACCGAAGCAACGTTCCTAGGTAATTCGAGTAGTTCGGATAAGTGAGTTGTCTACTCTTCGCATTCCTGGTCATCTAAGGCAACTATAAAACGAAACAATAGACACACTACGAAATTTTACGCACGTGAAAAATTCCCAAAGACAAAGACACATCTTCATTGTGTTCGCTGAAACCAAGAAAAAAAATGTTCATCCTCACAGCAAATATTTCTAAACCACTGGCAGCAAACAAAGGACAGAGCCGTATTGATTTTTATGATGTTGTTATATTGATTATTTTTGTTCATGTGTCAAGTTAGTCAAATTTTGTGATTTCAGCCAATTAGAGCTCGCTATCCTAACCAATCATTGAGTTTCATACACATTTTTTTTATATGTACAGTGTGGAAAAGCCAAATGGAATAAATTCATTATTTCGATTACTGTCCATATTTATAGAAAATCCCGAAACACGTCAAATTTAAATTATAAATTGACATTCTTTAAAGTGAGTAACAGTTACAACCCCTAATTTTTTAAATGGGAAGTATAGGCTCGTGATATATCGTTTGAAAGGTCTCTTCATTCTCTATCCAAAAATGTTATTGTTTTTAAATTTATTGCAAAAATTAACATAAAAAAAAATAAAATAACTGATAACCGAAATTTGTTACAATACACTCAATATGTAATATTTAATTGTTCATAACGTAAAAAATATTAATGTCAATGAAGTAGATGTTCAAAATGCTCACAGCGAACGTCTTGGCAACATTCTAATCTTGAATAAAAATGTCTTCTAAGGTGAATTAACATATCAGGCGTGACCGATCTAATCGCAAGCATTATTCGTTCTCTTAAGTCATCTAAATCACGTGGTTTAGTTTTGTAAACAATATTTTTCACATAGCCCCATAAAAAAAAGTCTAATGGGGTAAGATCAGGTGATCTTGCTGGCCATTCTATTGATCCTCGCCTCCCTATCCAGCGATTTGGAAATGTTAAGTTGAGGTACTGGCGGACATTGATTTGGTAATGTGGAGGTGCTCCATCTTGCTGAAACCATATGGTATTTGCTGGAACTTGAGGGTTTCCTGGATCAAGAAATAAATTTGCCAAACTTGGCACCACACATTCAAATTCCCCTCAATGAAAAAGGGACCAATAATATGGTTTTCAACAATCCCTGCCCAAACATTAACCTTTTGAGGGTATTGTGTATGGACCTCTCTCATCCAGTGAGGATTTTTCGTTGACCAGTAGCGGCAATTTTGACGATTAGCATGACCGTTAACGGAAAAAGTGCACTCATCAGAAAACATAACGTTTTCTAATTGGATGGTATTGTTATTTATCATTTGTTCGCAAAAATTTGTTCTCCTATCAAAATCGTCTTCCATGAGTTCCTGAGTCGGTATCATTTTATAGGAATGCATTTTATTTTCATTTAATATGTTTAGTATCGATGTATGGCTGACATTAAATGTCGCAGATGCTTGTCTACTCGATATATGTGGGTTTTCATCAAACTTAAGCATCGTATCTAATTTGATATCATCACTCAGTGCATTGGCAGCTGTTTTTTTCATCTGCAATAAATTTAAAAACAATAACATTTTTCGATAGAGAATGAAGAGACCTTTCAAACGGTATATCACAAGCCTATACTTCCCATTTAAAAAACTAAGGGTTGTAACTGTTACTCAAAGGGGGTTGAAGGTAGAGATCACATTTTCACCTTAAAGAATGTCAATTTATAATTTAAATTTGACGTGTTTCGAGATTTTCTATAAATATTTACAATAATCGAAATAATGAATTTATTCCATTTGGCTTTTCCACACTGTATGTCAAATTAGTAAAATTTTGTAATTCTAATTCACATAAGTTTGTACAACATTCAAATTTACAACAATTTATTGATTAAAGTTCCTTGGCGGCACATCACTTCTCAGTTAAACTCCGCCTAATTTTTGTCTAGGGGAAAACTTCCATTAAATCACTTGGATTTTTGGATTCATGATCCTTTGTTTTTACTAGATTATAACGCAGACTTATTGTGTTACGATTCATTTTCGCAAGTTTCTGATCTACCTGAAGAAAGAAAACACAGTCATATCACTATAAAAATGCCAGAAAATATTTGACTCACATTTTCTCGAAGTTTTCATCACTGAGTAGATTAAGGAGATCTTTGGCCTACATTTTTAGGTTCATTTACAATGTTCGTAATAAAATAAAAATGTATGAACCTCTTACTCCCACAGAACTAAATAATGTATCTAAAAAAGCGTCAAATTATTATCAACAAACAGATTGCTTCACTCAACCCTTTTTTAGATTAAAATGATATTTTACGAGTAGGAGGCAGATTATCCTCTTCAGATCTAAACTTTGATTAAAAACATCTCATTCTTCTTCCTTCTAATAGCCATTTTACTTCCTTGGTGTTGCAAAAGAAACACCGAAGATTAGGACATAGTGGTCCTCACAATGTGCTAGCCAATGTTCGTCTTTAGTTTTGTCCCATTGACGGACTCCATGAAATCAAAAGAATAATAAATAAATGTATCATAACCATAGATACCTGTCCAACAACTTATGTGTGACCTTCCCAAAACTCGTTTATCCCCTTCTCGACTATTCCAAACTGTCGGCATAGACTTCGGAGGACCCTTGTCTTATATAGCCCTTTTTGTGTGTTTTTCCTCCAAAGCTATCCATTTGGAACTGGTGTAAGACTTGACTACCAAGGCATTTACAGCTTCCCTTAAACGGTTTACCTCACACAGAGGACTTCCATCGGTTATATATAGCGATATCACAACTAATTTCGTAGGTGCTAATAACCAGCTAAAAGAGTTATCACAGTTTCTCATACAAAAATATTCTTCTGCATATGATTATTTACTCACTTCTTCCATTAACTGGAAGTTTATCCCTCCAAGGTCCCCTCATTGGGACGGTCTTTGGGAAGCTGGCATTAAAAGTGTAAAATACTTAGTAACTTTACCTTTGTTCCAGATTAAGGCCATACTGAACTCAAGATCATTGTTTCCCATCTCTTCAGATCCAAATGATTTGAATCCTCTTACCCTAGGACATTTTTAAATCGGAGCCCCGTTGATGTCACTGCCTAACAAAGATATTTCCCTGTCAACCGCTAACAGGCTAAAGTTTTGACAGCAATGCACCGATGTGCAACATAATTTTTGGAAGCGGTGGTCAGTAGAATATCTCAACCAACTTCCAAAACCTTCCTAAGTGGACTATCCCTCGTAGAGCTCTTCAAATCGACGAGATGAATAAGATGATACTCCCCCCTTGAAGTGGTCATTAGCACGGATCGTTAACGTTATCCCTGGTAAAGATGGGAAAGTCCAGTCTGTACAAATCCGTACTGCTTTTGGTGTGTATGTACTCCCTATTGCCAAGATCGTCCCTTTACCCATAACCGAACCTCCTGTCATCTATCATGAATAATCACGTATTCTTAACTGTACATTTGTATATAAAAACTCCTGCTGAAACGGCCATTGGCTCGCGTCGTCAAAGTTTTTTACAGTAAAGACGGCGAAGTTTGTGCAACCAAAGTTTATACAAAAGATGGTTCTTACACCAGGCCAATTACCAAAATGATTCTGTTTTCAATTGATGACAACAAATGTGCCTCAAATTAGATATCCTATCACTTTCACTTAGTTTATATATTTTTAAAGTTTTATTTTAAGGCTTCAATTTTTTAAGTTATCGTAGTAGCATTTATAATAATGCTATTTATTAAGAATTTCCATGAACTTAATTTCTCTTTTTTTTTTCAGAATAAATCGCTGCTGTCGAAAAATATGGTAAGTCTCTATTACTTCTTCACTTTATTCTTTCGATACCATTTCGTAGCTACTTTTAAAAATAAAAATCTACAAGATTCATATTCTACTTTCGAGAGTTTTCACCAAAAAAATGCCAAATGTGTGGAAAATTTGAAAAAATGTAACATTTCTTATTTTGTGGAAAAAATGCAAACTGCATTTTTCCGAGAAATGCACACAGAATCAAAATTGTAAGCTTTAGACCAGTGGTCGCCAACCTGTCGATCGCGAGCTACCGGTAGCTCGTGGAGGCAATTCTGGTAGCTCTCACAACGATTTTAATTTAAAAAATACAAACTGCAAAAATCAGAGAAGCTTCCGAAAATTCCACAAACAAATTTAATTGTCATAATATTAAAGATAAACAGCGGCAACGTTGCGGTGAGCGATCTGCCGCTGACGCCATCAAGCTAGAATCGGCTGGAACCGACCAGCTGGACCAGCGCGTTAGTGTTCGAGAACGATCAGGATAGCTATTCACTAAGTCATGGGAGCGCTCCCATGGGAGTAAGGTCAGATTTTATACTATGGGAGGGAGAATTGCGGGCTTGCCAGATTAGGTCCGTATTTATCACAAAGCAAATTTGAATTACTAAGGGCTGATTCCACCGTTGAGTTAAACGGAGATTAAAATGACATTGTTAATGTAAAAATGTCATTTTAAACTTCGTTTAACACAACGGTGGATCGGTCCTTAAATAGTAGATCAAAGTTATTCTGTCGACTTGGCAACGTTGGCATGGGAGTATGGGAGTGTGGGAGTGCTCCCATGAGTTAGAGAATAGGTATCCAGGATTGCTTTGAACGGGATAAATACGCACGACGCGGCGACATTGCGCTTAATTTAAAACTGAACGCGTAACCAACGTCCAGCGGTTGGGTTAGTAGAGAACAACAAAAAATAATATTATGGCAAGCAGTTGTAAGAAGGTAAAGACAAACCACTTTCATTCGGAATGGGAAGAACAATACTTTTTTACAGAAGTTAAAGATAAAAATGTGTGTTTGTTATGTAATACTTCGGTCTCCGTTGCTAAAAAAGGAAATATTGAGAGACATCATAAAACTGTACATTCTAATTTTGAAAAATCATTCCTACTACATTCTGCCGCCAGAAAGGAGAAACTGAAACAGTTAAAAAAGCAGTTAATTGGACAACAATCAATATTTTTAAGAACAGTCGACAAAAATAAGGCTGCAACTGAAGCATTGTACCGTGTGTCCCAGATAATTGCACAAAAACAGAAACCTTATGAAGACGGGGAAATGATAAAATAGGCGTTTTTAGAAGCTGCTGATTCGTTATTTGCCAACTTTAGAAATAAAGACGAGATAGTTTCAGCTATAAAGTCTATGCAACTTTCTGCTAATACAGTGATGAGACGTGTAGAAGTAATGAGCAATGATATTTTTTTACAGTTAAGAACTGACTTAGATAACTGTGTTTATTTTTCACTTCAACTCGATGAATCAACAGATGTCGTTGACACTGCCCAGATGGCCGTGTTCGTCAGGATGGTTTTTTTTAGTGATTTTACGATTAAAGAAGATCTTTTGAAGTTTATTCCACTGAAAGGACACACTACTGGACAGGAGTTGTTTTCTCATTTAAAAAATATTATTTCTTCCGAGAAAATTCCAATATTGAAAATGGTAGGCTTGACAACTGATGGCGCTCCAGCTATGGTGGGTTGTGATAAGGGTCTGGTGGCGTTATATCGTAAAGATGAAACTTTTCCGCAATTTCTCTGTTACCACTGCATTATCCATCAGCAAGCATTATGTGAAAATTTCCTGAAACTAAACAACGTTATGAAACTGGTGGTAAAAATTGTAAACAAGATTAGAGCTCAAGCGTTACAAAGAAGATTATTCAAAACCTTGGCCGATGAAGTTGACTGTCAATACGGGGACCTACTTCTTCACTCTGAAGTCCGATGGTTAAGTAGAGGACGGGTGCTGAAACGTTTTAATGATGTCCTATCTGGCATAGTTCAATTTTTCAAACAATGCGATGAACCGACTCTGGAACTAGAAAATTCAATCTGGCTTAGAGATTTTGGTTTTCTCGTGGACATTACAGAGAAATTAAACGAACTTAATTTGCAGCTTCAGGGGAGAGACAAAGAATTAGCGGAAATGATTTCTGATATAAAAGCATTTATCAAAAAGCTGGAGTTTTGGGAACAAAACCTAATTAACAGCGATGCCAAGCATTTTCCTATTCTTTCAGAAAAAATATCTCAAAATCCATTAGAACCCTATGACAGCAAATATCATGTAGAAATAGTTTCTACCCTGAAGAATAACTTTAAAAATCGTTTTAAGGATTTCAACGAAATGGCTTTAGTAGTGCAGTTTGTTGTTTCACCCTTTATGGAAATTGATATCCAACAGTTTGCAACTTGTGTTATGCAGAACTTTGGCGAAGACATCGCTGCAACAGAAATGGAAGTAATTGAGTTTCAAAATTATTTAGCCTTAAAATCGTTAGTCTCAAGTACCAAATGTATTTGGCCTATTGTAAGTAAAGACAAATATTTAGTTCTATGCCGTGTTGCCTTGAAAGTGAAAGCATTATTCAGTTCAACCTATTTGTGTGAATCTTCTTTTTCCAATATGAAGTTTATTAAGAACAAATATCGCAATCGACTTACAGATGAACATTTGGATAATTGTATTCGAATGGCCGTATCAAATTATACTGCAAACATTAAAAAAATTATCGATGCGTCTGAGTGTCAGCCTTCTCATTGAACGTGCTTTTTTATTTTTCAATGTTTATGTTTATGATAGTGCGTTACTTTTTTGTTGTTATTATTAACTATTTTTAAATCTTACGTGACATGCCGTTGTGGCTGGATAAAAGTTTGTGTTTATTTTTCAAACACCTTCGTTTGGTAGGTAGGCATGTAGCTATGAACAAGTACGTACTAGTAATATTAGTTATTTTGTTATTAGTTTATTATTAGTACCTATGTATTATGTATTACCAGTTAAATAGTGAAATAAATACATATAATGATAAATTAACTGTGGATTATTTCATTTACGTTGCGTTACGTGGCTTCCGTGTGGGTAGCTCGCTGTTTATTCCAAAATTAACAAAGTAGCTCAACACATTGGCGACCACTGCTTTAGACTTATCCAAAATATTAATTCTGAGGTTAAGGCCTTAGTATCAGGAGCATTTAAAAGAAAAATAAATGAACAAAAGTTAAAATTAACTAATTTTATTCCACAATGGAACCCATTTACCAGGATCAAGTTATAAACTACCATTTAAGCATAAACCTAAACACAATCTCTTCCTTTTAAGAATTTCATTTATATCTGAAACTGCTTTAATTTGTTCTGATTCAAATTAATTACTAATTATTAGTCTATCAGGATATACAAAATTTGTAGAAATGAAAAAATATTGGAAGAAAAGAGAATTGATCAAGAAATCCTCCTCCGATCCTTCGACATCTGAAAAAGTAGAAAGAAATGGCTAAGAAATGGAGGAAGAAAAAGAAGAAGGTAAAGAAGAAGGCAAAGAAGAAGGTAAAGAAGAAGATAAAGAAGAGGGTAAAGAAGGAGGTAAAAAAGAAGGTAAATAAGAAGGTAAAGAAGGTGAAGAAGGTAAAGAAGAAATAAAGAAAATTAGAAAAAATAGTTCTTAGTTGTTTAAATTGCTTTTTTTATCAAAATATGTTTAATCAAAGTTTAAATAAATAGTCAATGTTTAATTTTTGGTTAATTTCAGTGCAAGTTTGACGCAATTTTATAGTAAATTTTGGGATACTAACCTGTTACATGTCAATAATAATGTATTTGTGATTTGTTATATCTTATATGAGTTGCCATTGACAATCAAATAAATACAAAACTCGAAACAAAATGTAGAAACATATTTTAGGTTAGGTTTTACTAACAGATATCAAAATATTCTGCTGATATATTACTTAAACCTGAAGTTTCTGTAATCAAAAAGTATGGAAACATTTCCCAAAACCAACTTTTAATTCGTCAAAGACTGTTTTATTCTAATATCGATATGCTTCCCTTACATAGGTAAATAATACAGCAGAACATAAAATGTAGGTATTAAAAGCAAATGTTGTTATTATTGAGGAAGGTTAGTGAAAAATAATTGATGTGGAATTACGAAAGTGAAGTTCGCATGCTTAAACCGGAAATGCCGAAATATTATTTTAATGTATTATGCAGAACCGTGTAATTTAGTGTTCTAACCCAGTAATTTTATGTGAATTTAGTCTCGAATATCAACGTCATTATCGATTTGTATCGCATTATTTATAAGTTCTTTTTGTTAAAATTATATAATATAGTAATTTTAGCTTGTCTAGAGTCATTTGGTAACGAATTTTAGATACAATGTGTTTCGATAATTTTTGGTGAATAATTAAAATGTCAAGATATAACGATTTAATGTTTTTAGTTGCCACAGACATAAATATTTATGTTTTTTAGCATTAAAATCAGCTGATAATTCCTTGTTGACAATTCTGACATTTTATGTTTTAAGTCTTGTTATTTATTGCTTTCGCATCTTTGATATATCATCATCATTATTTAGTATTTTACTCTATTTCGTTAATAACAGTTCTATTCATAACTTCAGTAAGCAATAATTATATTGAATTTTTACGATTATGGATTCTTCTACACCGAAACGAATGACTTCAGATCATTAAGTCTCTCAGAAAAACAGTATATAATAAATATATACAAATAGGTATTAAATGATAAACCAAAAACCAAAATTGTATACATAAAAATATCTCAAACCGCCTGTAAAATTCAAAATAAACATAACATTAAATAACGGTAATCTTTTTTCCCATTGAATTGGACCAATGGAGATATAGACTTAGGCCCTTTTGAATTTTTGCGTGATTTTTTTCTCAATGTTTATCTATACTTCTTCATTTAAACGATACTTCTTTCACTGGGCCTCCTCCAGTTCTTCAAGTCTTTAGAGCAGTGGTCGCCAACCTTTCAATGTGTTGAGCTACTTTGTTAATTTTGGAATAAACAGCGAGCTACCCACACGGAAGCCACGTAACGCAACGTAAATGAAATAATCCACAGTTAATTTATCATTATATGTATTTATTTAACTGGTAATACATAATACATAGGTACTAATAATAAACTAATAACAAAATAACTAATATTACTAGTACGTAGTTGTTCATAGCTACATTTCTACCTACCAAACGAAGGTGTTTGAAAAATAAACACAAACTTTTATCCAGCCACAACGGCATGTCACGTAAGATTTAAAAATAGTTAATAATAACAACAAAAAAATAACGCACTATCATGAACATAAACATTGAAAAATAAAAAAGCACGTTCAATGAGAAGGCTGACACTCAGACTCAGCAGAATATTTTGATATCTGTAAAACCTAACCTAAAATATGTTTCTACATTTTGTTTCGAGTTTTGTATTTATTTGATTGTTTTTTCCTCAATGGCAACTCATATAAGATATAACAAATACATTATTATTGACATGTAACAGGTTAGTATCCCAAAATTTACCATATAGTTTCGTCAAACTTGCACTGAAATTAACCAAAAATTAAACATTGACTATTTATTTAAACTTTGATCAAATATATTTTGATAAAAAAAGCAATTTAAAAAAATAAGAACTATTTTTTCTAATTTTCTTTATTTCTTCTTTACCTTCTTATTTACCTTCTTTTTTATCTTCTTCTTTGCCCTCTTCTTTATCTTCTTTTTTACCGTCTTCTTTACCGTCTTCTTTACCGTCTTCTTTGCATTCTTCTTTACCTTCTTCTTTACCTTCTTCTTTTTCTTCCTCCATTTCTTAACCATTTCTTTCTACTTTTTCAGATGTCGAAGGATCGGAGGAAGATTTCTTGATAAATTCCCATTTTTTCCAATATTTTTTCATTTCTGCAAATTTTGTATGTCCTGATAGACTAATAGTTAGTAATTGATTTGAATCAGAACAAATTAAAGCATTTTCAGATATAAATGAAATTCTTGGTAAAGAAAGAGATTGTGTTTAGGTTTATGCTTAAATAGTAGTTTATAACTTGATCGTGGTAAATGGGTTCCATTGTGGAATAAAATTAGTTAATTTTAACTTTTGTTAATTTATTTTTCTTTTAAATGCTCCTGATACTACAGCCTTAACCTCAGAATTAATATTTTGGATAAGTCTAAAGCAGTGGTTGCCAACCTCTCAATGTGTTGAGCTACTTTGTTAATTTTGGAATAAACAGCGAGCTACCCACACGGGAGCCACGTAACGCAACGTAAATGAAATAATTCACAGTTAATTTATCATTATATGTATTTATTTTACTATTTAACTGGTAATACATAATACATAGGTACTAATAATAAACTAATAACAAAATAACTAATATTACTAGTACGTACTTGTTCATAGCTACATGCCTACCTACCAAACGAAGATGTTTGAAAAATAAACACAAACTTTTATCCAGCCACAACGGCATGTCACGTAAGATTTAAAAATAGTTAATAATAACAACAAAAAAGTAACGCACTATCATGAACATAAACATTGAAAAATAAAAAAGCACGTTCATTGAGAAGGCTGACACTCAGACTCATCGATAATTTTTTTAATGTTTGCAGTATAATTTGATACAGCCATTCGAATACAATTATCCAAATGTTCATCTGTAAGTCGATTGCGATATTTGTTCTTAATAAACTTCATATTGGAAAAAGAAAATTCAGACAAATAAGTTGAACTGAATAATGCTTTCACTTTCAAGGCAACACGGCATAGAACTGAATATTTGTCTTTACTTACAATAGGCCAGATACATTTGGTACTTGAGACTAACGATTTTAAGGCTAAATCATTTTGAAACTCGATTACTTACATTTCTGTTGCAGCGATGTCTTCGCGAAAGTTCTGCATAACACAAGTTGCAAACTGTTGGATATCAATTTCCATAAAGGGTGAAACAACAAACTGCGCTACTAAAGCCATTTCGTTGAAATCCTTAAAACGATTTTTGAAGTTATTCTTCAGGGTAGAAACTATTTCTACATGATATTTGCTGTCATAGGGTTCTAATAGATTTTGAGATATTTTTTCTGAAAGAATAGGAAAATGCTTGGCATCGCTGTTAATTAGGTTTTGTTCCCAAAACTCCAGCTTTTTGATAAATGCTTTTATATCAAAAATCATTTCCGCTAGTTCTTTGTCTCTCCCCTGAAGCTGCAAATTAAGTTCGTTTAATTTCTCTGTAATGTCCACGAGAAAACCAAAATCTCTAAGCCAGATTGAATTTTCTAGTTCCGGAGTCGGTTCATCGCGTTGTTTGAAAAATTGAACTATGCCAGATAGGACATCATTAAAACGTTTCAGCACCCGTCCTCTACTTAACCATCGGACTTCAGAGTGAAGGAGTAGGTCCCCGTATTGACAGTCAACTTCATCGGCCAAGGTTTTGAATAATCTTCTTTGTAACGCTTGAGCTCTAATCTTGTTCACAATTTTTACCATCAGTTTCAGAATGTTGTTTAGTTTCAGGAAATTTCCACATAATGCTTGCTGATGGATAATGCAGTGGTAACAGAGAAATTGCGGAAAAGTTTCATCTTTACGACATAACGCCACCAAACCCTTATCACAACCCACCATAGCTGGAGCGCCATTTTCGATATTGGAATTTTTTCGGAAGAAAAAATATTTTTTAAATGAGAAAACAACTCCTGTCCAGTATAGTGTGTCCTTTCAGTGGAATAAACTTCAAAAGATCTTCTTTAATCGTAAAATCACTAAAAACCATCCTGACGAACACGGCCATCTGGACAGTGTCAACGACATCTGTTGATTCATCCAGTTGAAGTGAAAATAAACACAGTTATCTAAGTCAGTTCTTAACTGTAAAAAAATATCATTCCTCATTACTTCTACACGTCTCATCACTGTATTAGCAGAAAGTTGCATAAATTTTATAGCTGAAACTATCTCGTCTTTATTTCTAAAGTTGGCAAATAACGAATCAGCAGCTTCTAAAAACGCCTGTTTTATCATTTCTCCGTCTTCATAAGGTTTCTTTTTTTGTGCAATTATCTTGGACACATGGTACGATGCTTCAGTTGCAGCCTTATTTTTGTCGACTGTTCTTAAAAATATTGATTGTTGTCCAATTAACTGCTTTTTTAACTGTTTCAGTTTCTCCTTTCTGGTGGCCAAATGTAGTGGGAATGATTTTTCATGTATTAGAATGTACAGTTTTATGATGTCTCTCAATATTTCCTTTTTTAGCAACGGAGACCGAAGTATTACATAACAAACACACATTTTTATCTTTAACTTCTGTAAAAAAGTATTGTTCTTCCCATTCCGAATGAAAGTGGTATGTCTTTACCTTCTTACAACTGCTTGCCATAATATTATTTTTTGTTGTTCTCTAGTAACCCAACCGCTGGACGTTGGTTACGCGTTCAGTTTTAAACTAAGCGCAATGTCGCCGCACCGTGCGTATTTATCCCGTTCAAAGCAATCCTGATCGTTCTCCAACACTAACGCGCTGGTCCGGCTGGTCGGTTCTAGCCGATTCTAGCTTGATGGCGTCAGCGGCAGATCGCTCACCGCAACGTTGCCGCTGTTTATGTTTAATATTATGACAATTAGATTTTTTTGTGGAATTTTCGGAAGCTTCTCTGATTTTTGCGGTTTGTATTTTTTAAATTAAAATCGTTGTGAGAGCTACCAGAATTGCCTCCGCGAGCTACCGGTAGCTCGCGATCGACAGGTTGGCGACCACTGATTTAAACGATACTTCCTTCAATGGGCCTCCTCCAGTTCTTCAAGTCTCCAGAGGCTTCTTCAACGTCCCAATTAATGTTAAATTACTTTTCATAAATGATGTTTAGGTTAGATTGCTATTGACTGGTTTACGTAGGCCTCCAACTTAGTTAATTAGGTTAAATTACTTTTACGTGATGTTAGACTAGGTTGATAGTTGACATATGTTAGGTTAGGTTAGCCTACTTTAGATCTAATTAGATGCGTGAATTGATAAAAAATGGTGTCTGCGTGAGTGGATAAAAAATGACGCTGATAAAAAATTGCGTTATGTTGTAACATTTAGATTTGACCTTATAGCGATTATTTATTAAAATAGGCATGCGCTTGTTTTATCCAGTAGTTTCCGTACTTAGTACTTCTAAACGGGTCCTTCTATACACACATTTACACCGATGTGATTACCTAATTTGGTGGCTCGACAGGTGACGGCTGATTTCTATCAACTGACTGTCAAAAGCGTTTCTTTGCGAGTCCTTTTCCATAGATGCAAGGGTATTTCTGCGACACTGGGCGAGTAGGTGGCTGCCCTTTATTCAAGGTGTCTGTCTAGCGTTTCCGCCACGACGGTAATTGTGTGTATATGTTCAGTTAGGACCTCTATTTGAGTTTAGCTAGGCTATTTATTTCATTTTAGAGGTTTGTTTGGTTATTTTAGCCCTTTCTGTCAAGAATTTATTTCGTAATAGAGCGCGCTAAGGGGACATATTTGCCATTAAGGTATGTTGGTATTGGTGGTTTTTGGAAGTGACGTCGCCTCTTCAATTTGGGGATTCATTTTGCACGTGGATTAGTGAAGGCTGTTTCAAAATTTAGTGGAATTCTTTTCCATTCGTAATTGGGATATTGCGAAACAACCTTTGTTTAAAATTACGACGGTGTGTGATTTGGTTGTATTTTTGGTTGACCACATGTTGAAGGAGCTCTTAGGAGGATATATTTAACCACGGTTTGGATCTCATAGAGGTAAGTTCCTTCTATGCAGCACTTAAATTGCGTCGTAGTAGTTCTTTTTGTAAGGCCTTCGTCTTTTATTTCAGTGCCCACATATATATGTAACCTTTTATTTTTCTAGATAAGCTCACCTTTCTCAAGTAACCTTTTCTTCCAGAACCGTATTCTTTATTTATAACATTTTTTAGACTATATTTTCTAGAAAACGAAATATTGTAGTGCAATAACAAACTGTATGTAGCTAACGTTGATATTGTTATAAATTTTTTAGATTGAGGAAAAAGCATATGTTTCTTGGTTGATAGCTATTGGAAAATTAAATGCAAATAACGCTATTTGGTTCTTCCAATTTCATAAAGATTATTTATTCGTTTCAAAACGAAAAAATCATGCATTAATGCATTTATGCATTAATGCAATAACATTAGTGTTAACTCAATATCTATACACAAAATTATCACTGTGTTCCTTTTTATAATGTTTAAGAAAGTGATAAAAAAATTGTTAATTATCTTTAGTTATCATTATTAGAAATTTACAACCTTCAACGAATATTATTAATTCAGAATCTAACGAGGAATTAAAAGTTGCCAGTTGGTTATTTTTTTTATTATCTAAGGGTTTGGATGGTAATGAAAGAAAAAATGTAGTGTTGCAGGCTCTTCTAAAATTGCATGAATATGGAGTTATCATCACCTCATTATCATTTGATGGACTTACAACGATGACAACATTAGGTGTAAATCTATAGAACTTGGATATTGAAACTGCAACTCCATATTTATGCATTCACCATAGATAAAAGTAACATTTTTATAATTTTAGAAGCATGTCACATACTTAAGTTGGCTTGGAATAACTGGGACAATATTACTAAAATTGTTGCATTATATTTAACAAACAGAAGGTTTACGTTTGGTTAACAAATTAAGAGTGGCCCATATGGATTCGAGAAAGACATAAAGGTTTGTACGATTTTAGAAATTTTATTGGAGCTCTTTTAATACAATAAAAAATAAACTATTTAAGCACCTATATAATTTTATTTAAGTCAATTTAGACGTACAAATATTATAGTCCGTCAGATAGTGACAGGTTTAGGTGCCCCATTTTCGCATACAAGCCTCGAAGAGGGTTGAAAATTACATCGATTTTAAGTAGAATGAAAGGAAATTTACGAGTGGCTCCTGGGGATAACACATGGAAAATTCGATTTTCCCTAACAAAAATGAAAGGTGATTTGTAGCCCATATTTCCACGCAAGCCGTTTTCACTATATGATTAATTAATAGAACTTGGCTTCGGAAAACCAAAGGCTTTAATGTTGCAAGTGGCTAAAGGGTTGAAATAAGGGCGTAATATTCTAAGGAAAAATCGATATTTTACCCGATTTTTCCACACAAGCCCATCGAATTTATAAAATCGTACATCATCACTAGTCCGAAAAACATATTTTCTTGAATGACCCAAATGTATAAATGCATTTAGGGGTCGGACAATTTTTCTGATAAGGAAAATCGAATTTTCCAGGTGTTATCCCCAAGAGCCAATTGTAAAATTTCTTTTATTCTACTCAACATCGATGTACTTTTCAACCCTCTTCGAGGCTTGTATGCGAAAATGGGGCACTTAAATCGGTCACTATCTGACGGTCTATTAAGTAACAGTACTATTAATTGTATAAGGATATTTGACAAACTATTAGTTTTACTAAATTCTCGAAATCCCTTTAGATTTCAACGGAAAATGCCTTTGTCTCAAAAAACGGAGACTTTGTAGATACCTGAAATAAAAGCTGCGTGTATCTCGGCTACTATTGGTCGGATTTAAACGAGGAAAACGACATTATGTAAAGATCATAATAAAATCGACGTTACCTTTGACGTTTCGCATGACGTTTGACGTTTATCGTTTTCGTTTGACGTTTCGTTTGACATTTGAAGTTTCGTTTGACATTTGATGTTTCGTTTGACATTTGATGTTTCGTTTGACATTTTATTTGACGTTTCGTTTAATGTTTCGTTTGTTGTTTTGTTTGTTGTTTCGTTTGTTGTTTCGTTTAACGTTTCATTTGACGTTGTCGTTTGACGTTGTCGTTTGACGTTGTCGTTTGACGTTGTCGTTTGACGTTGTCGTTTGATGTTTGACGTTTTTTAACATTTTTTAACGTTTTTAGATATTTTTCGACGTTTTTCGATACGATAGTTGTCATATTTTTAGGCTGAATAAACAAACTAGGAGCTGGCATGACTGATGACATATTTTTAGGATAATGAAAGATATAATATAAGCAACTAAATAAGCGAGGATACCATACTGAAATGTTAGTAATTAATGAAAAAGTGTGTTGAAAATAAGATGTAATCACCCTTTCAACGTTTCGTTTTTCCTTTTCTTCAGCATCTTCTCCAGTGGTTTTTTGTTCTTCGTTTTAGGCCTGCACTGCTCATTACATGATTTCTAAGTATTCTTCAGTGTTCCTTTATAGTTTGGGCCTTTCTGGCTTCTCGTGTCAATAAATTTTACGAATTTTCAAGGTTGCCTGTGATTTTCCATATATTTCTTTGATTTTCTATGATTTTTTACGAATATACGACGTCTGTCCACGTTTCGCTTCTCCTCCTCTTCTTCTTCTTCTTCTTCAGATTCAACAGTGGTTTCTTTTTCATCTTAAGTCTTCACTGGGGTGTGTATGATTTCTAAGTATTCTTCAACGTCTCATATTTGTCTTTCCTTGTCTGTCATTTACCCTGTTCATACGTCATCTCCTCCATGTATCAGTTTATATTCTTTACCATGTATAGGTTGCATCATGCATAGTGCTAGCAATATAAATTGAATACTTCTGAAGCAGAAGCTTTTCTTTGAATTTATAGTTACTCAATAAACATTATTTATTTATTTAAATATAGTGATGTTTACATTGTCTAAAAATAAACAGGATGTTAAGCTGACGCATCAGGCAAAATAAAAATGAGACGCTTAATTGTATTTGGATATGAGAGCGATAAATATAGTAATTGATTTGACCACACCCTTTCGATGGAAATCATAGGTTATTGCGTAAACACTCATTCGTATTATTCTATTTCTCTCTATTCAATCGCACTGTGTTCTATACCGTTTTCCTGGAGTCAGGATGGAAAAGTTAAATTATTATATGTTAGAAAATAATTATTAAGTTGTTAGATATTTCAGAAAACATTGTTTATGTTGCAAAAAAATTTATAAAATATTCTACTGGTCAGGATTCACTAAAAATTATTGAAAATTATTTTTTATGTATTTTAGTGGTAGTTCTTTACAACCTTGTCCCATTTCTATGATTCTTTTTTTGTAAGTAAAGGGGTAACTCAGGGGATGTCCCCTATAAATTTGGTCAAGATGTAGTCTTCGCATCTGCACGATTTTGAAGTATGTTTTTTAAAATTATTTTTATTTAAAAGATGGCATTCTTCAATTCTTCGTGCCTGATGAAAATTACATTTTCTATCTCTTCTATCCATGTCTGTGCTTATGACATAGGCATCCAGTTTAAAATGAAGGTCGGTGGTTAGGTTAGACCGTTTTTTGACATATGTCATCAGGTTAGGTCAGCCAACTTCGTAGCTATGATCAGTTTAAAAAGTGGACCAAAGTGTCCTCAATCTACTTATTTGGTAATTTATTTTACCATTATACTGATGTAATTATTAAAATACATGTCGAATTAGATAATTGAACCGATTACATAATTAACACTGTAACATATGTTGCATTACACTGTTATTGTATCACAATATGTCACCAGTAAAGGTAAATATTTTCCGAAAATCCCATACATTTATAATGTAAAGGAAATTATTCCCTTTTGCTTATAATGCACTTTCAAATTGGCTTCTATTCTTAATAGTATGTTCAATTTCCATGCGTTCATGTATTCTTCTACTCATAGTTACTTATAAATTCCATACATTGACAATTGTATAGTGCTGTCAACAACAATCAATCTTAGAAAATCACGTTTGCTTTACAGAAAACGACAAAAATCTTATGAAATACTCAGTTCCGATTCTGAATCATGCATTATTTTTTTTCCCACCAAAGAATATCATGCAATGGCATGCGTGGCATTGAACTTCATTCTGAAATTCTCCTCGGTCATTCATCCCGTGTTTTCGTTTATTTGTTTTGAGTACAATAGGGATTGAATTGGGGAAGGTTAGTGTCTGCCGAGCGTTCTTAGCATGACGAGTTCCGAATTTCATTAGTCGTGGGGGCCATTAAACCTCTTTGCCAGTTTGAAATGCTGCTCGAGAATTGGATTCGAATCTTTTTTAGATAAAATAAATAGGATTTAAGTATAAAGATTAATTTTTGGAGAAGAGATTTTGGAAAATAAAATACTACATGAATCTTTATTGTATTTGGTTACTTTAAAATAAAAGCAGACAATTGCCTTTAGTAAGAACAATATCATTTCAAAATAATTAAATTAAAAAAAAAATGATTCAAATAACAGTAAAAACTAGAATCCCATCGTTGGACGGGATTTTTTCATTTAATTTAATTATGTAAAATTAATTCTGATGCCTTGGTAGAATTCCCCACTCGACCTTTCACTTTTGGGTACTAATTAACAGTGCTGTTCCTAAAGTGGTGCTTGGAAACGGTAACAAAGCCTACACAGAACACGAGGCTAATAACTGTAGCAGTTGATGCCGACACAAAAAAAAACAGTAAAAACTGGGGTATTCTCATGAATTAAAATAACTTCATCATATTGTATACAAGTTTCTTAAAATCGCAATCTTAACGAGTGATATAAAATAATAAAAAGATAGGCATGTGAGATTTAAAGAAGTACATCAGAATAAACTAGAAAAAGACATGATTGCATAGCAAATCCGAATGCAACAAATCAAACCCACATCCAAGAGTGGAAAACTGTAAAACGGGTAGTCATAACCGAGAAAGTAGAACAGGCAATACACACTTTCCGGGAGCAGATGAGGTATTGCCTAGTCTTCTGCAACAGCAATAGAAACACTGTAGGCTCTACAGGGCATAAACAAGTATCAAACACCTTGAAACAAAAAAGAGTGATTTTTATAACTAAACATATGCCGTGATAAAGGCCTACATACCTATAATTCTGGTGTCATTTCTATTAAAAAGATTGAAAAAATTGATTGATCAGCATGTCCAGCAAAACACTCCGATATAGAGGTCGTTTCATACAAACCAACATGTCTATCAATCAGAAAAATCTTACAAGTCTATAACCAAGATATAGTCCAGTCATTTAAGCTTAAATTAGGTAAGAATCTCGGAACTGGAGATACCCAGCTGTAAGTCTGTAAATACTTGTATATTGACACGCTAAAAGTTATTTCAAAACCTACATATGGTAGGGTGTACGCAACTATTAAATTTCAAGGTCAAATGTCACAAAAATCGGTTTTTTGCGCTTTTTTGTAAATATCTCATTTTTTATGGGTTTTTTGCTATTTGTATTTATTATCAATATTGTAGAATACAAAATTCTCTACAAATTTTGTTTAAAAAAATTCAGATTACAGTAAGAACGTAAAAGCTATGGAGCAGCAGAGAAGATGAAACAATAGTTGTACCAGTTACTCAAGAAAAATTCTTATCAAATCGAAATAACAAAGATATGCTCATTACTAAACAAGCCAGAGATAATGCTGATGTTCTTATTGTTGAAACTGCAATTGAAGAATCAAATTCTGAAAAAACTGCAGTTATAATAGGACAAGATATTGATTTACTTGTCATTTTAATTGGGCGTACACTGTCTTACGAACAAGACATTTTCTTTAAAAAAGTTGGGAAAGGAAATGTAAAAACGGGGATATACTTGACTAAAAGTTTTGATAATTATCCTCATTCCAAAACACATATTTTATTTCTGCACGCATTAAGTGGCTGTGACACAACTTCTGCGCTTTTTAAAAAAGGAAAAAATCATTTTTTAAAGTTTTTGAGAAACTGACAAATTTGAATGAACTAGCTGCAGCATTTGACAAAGAAAATTGTTCGGCCCAGAGATTATTAGAGAGTGGAACTCAAATCTTATTGGCAGTCTATAATGCTCCGAAATCTGTGAAAAGTCTCGATCATTTTCGTTGTATGCATTACGTCAAGTCTACAAAACTTAATTAACCTGTGCAGCTTTCAAATATTCCACCAACAAAAGCAGCTGCTCATCAACCTTTCAAACGTGTATATTATTAAATTCAAACTTGGTTAAGGCATGATTTGGAACCCCAGGTATGGAGTTGGGCAATGCGAAACGATTTTCTGGAGTCTATCATGACAATTTTACCACCTGCTCCAGAAGATTTGCTAAATACAATTTTCTGCAACTGCAAGAGTGGTTGTGGTTCGCGATGCTGATGCAAAAAAGCGGGCTTGCAATGCTCTTTAGCTTGTAACCAATGTAATGGGCAAGCTTGTCTCAATGCTCTACCATATCAGAGATATTAACGAAGATGGAACCTTTGACCCCGAAATCATGGAAGAACTTGAGAGAAATGTCGTTGAAGACGATAATGAAGACCAGTTTGAAATTTACCAGCAGCCGGAAGACGACGATGAAGAGGAAGAAGATTATTAAAATTATAAATTGTAGTTTTTGTACCTTTTATTCCATTTTTTTACTTTTAATAAAAATAAATGTATTGAATGAAATTTTTTAATAAAAAGATTAATTCATAATTTATTTGTTTTTTTTTTCATCATGTAAGAATTTATTAATATTAATTAGGTTAAAATTCAAATATAATTCCTATATTTTCATTAACAATTTTGCAATTACATGGGCAGGTAAGTGTTGTTAAATAAATTAATACTAAATAAAAAGTGGATAGGTTAGGAAAAAAAATGATAAAATATAATATAATAGTTAATAAAAATTGACAAATATTTATAATCATTGATTTATCGATATTTCATCAACTATATATGGCGTGTTTTCGACCGGAGGCACCGGTTGACCTGAAGTGATGCTGTGACCGCGCGCTCTCCGTCATCTATCTTGAAAACGGTTCACCGTATGAAACATTTTTTTAGACAAAATTTTTAGAGAATTTTGTATTCTACAATATTGATAATAAATACAAATAGCAAAAAACACATAGGAAATGAGATATTTACAAAAAAAAAGCGCAAAAAACCGATTTTTTTGACCTTTGACCTTGAAATTTAATAGATGCGTACACCCTACTATATGTAGGTTTTGAGACAACTTTTAGGGTCTCAATATACAAGTATTTACAGACTTACAGCTGGGTATCTCGAATTCCGAGGTGAACTTACTATAATGATTGGACTACCCGAATTTACTTTGCTGATTTAATAATTATGACTTAATATTACATAAAATTTTAAAAATTATTTTTTGATCTTCTTAAGGAAATTATTTACTACAACCTAGTAGTACCTAATCGTTTAAAGAATAATGCATGTTTGATAATGCTAATTCTCTATTAAAAGTTACCATTTTTAAAAAAAATTTAATAAACTTTATAATTTTTTTTGACGAAATGAGTCATTTTTTCAAAACAGTATGTTAACCCGGGGATAGTGCCAGTTATTTTCTTTGCACATAAAATTATGGTATTATCTTTAAAATTGTATCTTTTAGGATTAAACCAAAATGCCTATTTATACAAATTTCTTGCTATTGTCAGTGGTCAGCGGAGCAATAACTCTTAACAATATTACGAAAATCAGTTTTCTTTACTTTGACATATTTTTAAATCCAATGAAAACAATACAAAGTGAAATAAAAATGGCAGCTTTCATTAAGTTTATCTGCCATCTATTTTAAACTAGTAAAAGCTCTTAAGCTTAAAGGGACTTAATTAGACTTGTCACCTGGTGGTGGTCTCCTTTTGGTATCAAACAAATAAATGCATTGGGCTGACCTACTAGAACTACTTATACAATGGTTATATACATTTAAAACTAATTAAAGTTGAAGGTGGTAGCCATGTGTGAGTTAAAAGTTCAAAAAGGTAAATCAAACGAGGGTGGTCCTTAGGATCTCACAAGAGTATTTTATTACGACCGGTTTCGAGGATCAAATCCTCATCATCAGGTAAGGTCTAAAAATAGAGAGGAAAAACGAATGAGCTCATAACTAATAAGTGGGTTTAAACATTTTAATATGAAAGTTGTCAAATATCAAGAACTCACCCGTAATTACTCATCTATTTAAGACTAAGCTAATAGAATTATCCCAGGGTCGGTGTAAAAACAAGTATGCGAGTATTTTTTAAAATACATAAAAAATATAAAAAAACAATAGTTGCAACAAAAAGTTGATGTCAAAACACATAAACAAAAGTAGGTCTAAAACTATTAATTAAAATTATTAAAATATTTCACGAACAATTAAGACAAACAAATTTAAAAACTTTTTTAAAAAACCCTACAAGCACTAAAATGGGTTCTTGGACAAGTGTTTATAATTCTACAGGAATTAAATTTTATTTAGATTAATAACTGATTAACGCCCTCAAGATATAAATAGACGAATTAACCATTCTAATATTTAAGATAACAGTTTAGAGGTTGTCAAATTTAAATATTTTGACCATCGGCTAATAGATGGCGCTGGCGAAAAAATAAATGTTTCTTATTAATAATATAGGTTTATAAACTGAATTGTTTGAATTTGTACGTAATAAACAAAATGAAATAAATAAATTATTATTGTTAAAAGTAGAGTCTAGCATTAGCGTTGGAAAATAATTTTAGATGTACTAATATTCAAATTAAGAAGTTGGTAACAATCAACGGAAAAGGAAATGGTGTTAAAATGAAAAGAGAGAAAAACTATTGATTTGGTTAATTATTTTTTTTTTGAAGTAATGTGCTGAAAAATGAAAATGGAAAAAGAGACAGAATAAAAATAAGGAATAAGATAAGTATAACTAATAATTTCATAGGGAAATTTTAAAGTAAAAGGGGGGGGGGGGTAATTTAAGGGAAACGTAGATTTTTAAAAAAGAACTGAGAACGTGGGTGTGAATTCGGAAAAAACTTGTGAGTTTAGTGATAATGCATTGTTACTTTTTCTTAATCTAAATATTTCTAGGTTCTCCAAATTATTCAATATCAACTTGTTGTGGCAAATATGGAGTACCCTAAAGCCATCCCCTGAGTCAAAATCGTGATTGGATTCTACTAGATGGGTGGCAAAATGTGAGAAGCCGGTTGTGGCAGTATTCAAACATCTTAAATGTTCTTTAAGTCTAGTCCTAAAATTACGAAAGGTTCTACCTACATATTTGGCTGGGCAAGACTTACAACTGAGTTCATATATGCCTGGTTGATCCATGATGTCCACTTTATCTTTATTCTTGATGAAAAAGTTACTAATTGAGTTGGAGGATTTAAAAGAAATTTTGAAGTGATTTTTGAGGATATTGGAGACTTTATAAGAAATATTTCAAATATAGGTAAGTGACATATACTTACTAATGCTAGCCTCTACAGGTATAGGGTTAGTTATAAATGTTGTACTTTGAATAATTCTATTTTGTTTTTTACTCAACATTTTATCGATTAAACTGTGATCATAATTGTGTAGATGAGCTATGTTTTTTTAAAACTAATTGTTTCTACTACTCTTACTAGTAACATAACAAACAAATACATAACCTTACGATTTCAAAACTTTTTAAATTCCTCCACTATTTTGACGATTGGACAACATAAATGATCTCTGACGTGCATCGGGATTTGTATTAAAAATATTATACCCATAATTTCTAATAATATGTTTCCCCTTGTAATATTTTAATTGTACTGTATTGTTTTTGACTTGTTCTTCTTGTAACTTTTTAACGGTTCAATAAAATATTATTATTATATTATTTATTATTAATAATTTATTATTTTCCAATATTGATACATTTTGCAATAAAATAAAAATGTAACAGTCGCTGGCACCGAAATAATCCATTGTTACTCGAGTGATCATGAAAGAACTCACTCGTCTGTCTTATAATTTAACGAGCCATTTGGCTGCGATTTCCGGCCATTGACTCGCGTGCCGAAAAACCGTGAAAGGTCCTTCACCCCAAAAATAAAAAACATTTACTGACCATCCTCAACGAAATTCGTGTTATTCCAAAAAGGAAAACGTTCGCATTCCAAATTTTTAGAGCTTGGTTAACCAACTCGATGAATAAATAACTTAATAAATGGGCATTTCGCGTGACTACCGATAAACGTAACTTTTCTGAGGCCGTTTTTTTTTTTCATATATTTATTAAAGCGAACCGAGTATTTCTGGGAAAAAAGAAAAATTTTGAATAATGGTAATGTATATAGGTAGATGGTTACTTAAAAAATTGTAAAAATGGAACAAATTGATAAATGATGATATTATTATGTGTAAATAATACATTCTGGAAAATTATTCTGATAGATATCGTCTTATAGATAATGTATATTTATAATACAAAACTCTACAGTAGCGTGCCTGACAGGCCAGCAGGTCACTGGGTACGTGAGAATTCCGGGCTATTTGAAGCCAAAAAGGAAAATAATTCCAACTCAAATGTAATCAAGACGTAAAATAAAATGAATAAAACTAAAAGCCAATATCACATAAATAGGAGCGACCGTTTCCCTTCAGAAAACAACTACTCTTTTGGCTAATACCGCAACAGGTATTGAATTATATCCAAAGAAAAGACAGCAGAGATAGAACTTAAATTTCAACACTCTACCTTTGATTTTGCTCAATAAGGAAAACATCATTCTTGGATCGGTTTCGTCCTTATTAATTTCGTATATATCAGTCAAAAAAATCCACAGATTTCGCAATATTTGTAATCATCGGATGCATTGATTCATTAAAAGACTCATTGATTTACCTGGTATGGAAGATGAATCAGAATTTTTCGATCTTGTCTTTCGAAAATAATTACTACATGTTATTTCTACTCAAATCGGTACAACTACTGAGGCACTTCCTATGGGAAAATATCAAAAATAAAAAAAATATAATTTTTTTTATAATATAACCTTAGGCAATTCCACTATTCATTTAAAACTATTTTTATAATGGTTTAGAAAAGAAAATTATGCGTAGATCAGAGGTCGCCAACCTGTCGATCGCGAGCTACCGGTAGCTCGCGGAGGCAATTCTGGTAGCTCTCACAACGATTTTAATTTAAAAAATACAAACTGCAAAAATCAGAGAAGCTTCCGAAAATTCCACAAAAAAATCTAATTGTCATAATATTAAACATAAACAGCGGCAACGTTGCGGTGAGCGATCTGCCGCTGACGCTATCAAGCTAGAACCGACCAGCCGGACCAGCGCGTTAGTGTTCGAGAACGATCACTATTGATTTCAACGGAATAAATACGCACGGCGCGGCGACATTGCGCTTAGTTTAAAACTGAACGCGTAACAAACGTCCAGCGGTTGGGTTAGAAGAGAACAACAAAAAATAATATTATGGCAAGCAGTTATAAGAAGGTAAAGACATATCACTTTCATTCGGAATCGGAAGAACAATACTTGTTTACAGAAGTTAAAGATAAAAATGTGTGTTTGTTATGTAATACTTCGGTCTCCGTTGATAAAAAAGGAAATATTGAGAGACGTCATAAAACTGTACATTCTCATTTTGAAAAATCATTCCCGCTACATTCTGCCGCCAGAAGGGAGAAACTGAAACAGTTAAAAAAGCAGTTAATTGGACAACAATCAATATTTTTAAGAACAGTCGACAAAAATAAGGCTGCAACTGAAGCATCGTACCGTGTGTCCCAGATAATTGCACAAAAAAAGAAACCTTATGAAGACGGGGAAATGATAAAACGCGTTTTTAGAAGCTGCCGATTCGTTATTTGCCTACTTTAGAAATAAAGACGAGATAGTTTCAGCTATAAAATCTATGCAACTTTCTGCTAATACAGTGATGAAACGTGTAGAAGTAATAAGCAATGATATTTTTTTACAGTTAAGAATTGACTTAGATAACTGTGTTTATTTTTCACTTCAACTGGATGAATCAACAGATGTCGTTGACACTGCCCAGATGGCCGTGTTCGTCAGGATGGTTTTTGGTGATTTTACGATTAAAGAAGATCTTTTGAAGTTTATTCCACTGAAAGGACACACTACTGGACAGGAGTTGTTTTCTCATTTAAAAAATATTATTTTTTCCGAGAAAATTCCAATATTGAAAATGGTAGGCTTGACAACTGATGGCGCTCCAGCTATGGTGGGTTGTGATAAGGGTCTGGTGGCGTTATATCGTAAAGATGAAACTTTTCCGCAATTTCTCTGTTACCACTGCATTATCCATCAGCAAGCATTATGTGAAAATTTCCTGAAACTAAACAACGTTATGAAACTGGTGGTAAAAATTGTAAACAAGATTAGAGCTCAAGCGTTACAAAGAAGATTATTCAAAACCTTGGCCGATGAAGTTGACTGTCAATACGGGGACCTACTTCTTCACTCTGAAGTCCGATGGTTAAGTAGAGGACGGGTGCTGAAACGTTTTAATGATGTCCTATCTGGCATAGTTCAATTTTTCAAACAATGCGATGAACCGACTCTGGAACTAGAAAATTCAATCTGGCTTAGAGATTTTGGTTTTCTCGTGGATATTACAGAGAAATTAAACGAACTTAATTTGCAGCTTCAGGGGAGAGACAAAGAACTAGCGGAAATGATTTCTGAAATAAAAGCATTTATTAAAAAGCTGGAGTTTTGGGAACAAAACCTAATTAACAGTGATGCCAAGCATTTTCCTATTCTCTCAGAAAAACTATGAACCCTATGACAGCAAATATCATGTAGAAATAGTTTCTACCCTGAATAATAACTTCAAAAATCGTTTTATGGATTTCAACGAAATGGCTTTAGTAGCGCAGTTTGTTGTTTCACCCTTTATGGAAATTGATATCTAACAGTTTGCAACTTGTTTTATGCAGAACTTTGGCGAAGACATCGCTGCAACAGAAATGGAAGTAATTGAGTTGTTTCAAAATTATTTAGCCTTAAAATCGTTAGTCTCAAGTACCAAATGTATCTGGCCTATTGTAAGTAAAGACAAATATTCAGTTCTATGCCGTGTTGCCTTGAAAGTGAAAGCATTATTCAGTTCAACCTATTTGTGTGAATCTTCTTTTTCCAATATGAAGTTTATTAAGAACAAATATCGCAATCGACTTACAGATGAACATTTGGATAATTGTATTCGAATGGCTGTATCAAATTAAACTGCAAACATTAAAAAAATTTTGATAAGTCTGAGTGTCAGCCTTCTCATTGAACGTGCTTTTTTATTTTTCAATGTTTATGTTCATGACAGTGCGTTACTTTTTTGTTGTTATTATTAACTATTTTTAAATCTTACGTGACATGCCGTTGTGGCTGGATAAAAGTGTGTGTTTATTTTTCAAACACCTTCGTTTGGTAGGTAGGAATGTAGCTATGAACAAGTACGTACTAGTAATATTAGTTATTTTGTTATTAGTTTATTATTAGTACCTATGTATTATGTATTACCAGTTAAATAGTAAAATAAATACATATAATGATAAATTAATTGTGGATTATTTCATTTACGTTGCGTTACGTGGCTTCCGTGTGGGTAGCTCGCTGTTTATTATTATTATTATTTATTAAATTAACAAAGTAGCTCAACACATTGAGAGGTTGGCGACCACTGGTTTAGGCGATGGTTCTTTTAAGAATTCGTTAGCCCGTCTCTGTATTGGTGAATATTTCCACCATTCCTGAAATTTTTTAAACATCCACTGCTTTATGAATGTTCTGATAGCTGTCTTTATAATACTACAGAATGGTTTTGAGCTAATAAGAGCTTTTGAGCCTCTTTTTCGGATAACTACACTCAATGAAAACCCAAATAAAAAAAAAACTATATTGAATCGAGCTTTTAAATGCTAAATTTTTATTGGAAAAAATTGAACACCCATTTTAAATTACAACGAGTGGCCACTGGCTAACAAGTTGGTAATTAAATTGATAATATACAGTGTGGAAACCACTCATGGAATAAAATTTTTTGTCATTATTTTAGAAAATTATAAAAAATGCCGAGACATGTCAACTTTTGAATTGAGTTGTGCGTTATGTAAACATAAATTTAAATGTACAGGGTGATTCGCGCAAGTATGCCATAATCGGTGTTGTTTTTTTTTAATGAAACACCCTGTATATTTGCATACATACATTATTCAGTTTGTTGGAATCGGTTCATTAAGAGGATTTCAAAAATATGCAAATATACAGGGTGTTTCATTAAAAAAAAACAACACCGACTGTGGCATACTTGCGTGAATCACCCTGTACATTTAAATTTATGTTTACATAACGCACAACTCAATTCAAAAGTTGACGTGTCTCGGCATTTTTTACAATTTTCTAAAATAATGACATAAAGAATTTTATTCCATAAGTGGTTTCCACACTGTATATAATGAATTTCTACTAAATGAGAATAATAGTAAGTAGATGCAGTAATACTTTTTAAAAATATATATAAAATCCACAATCAACCAAATCATAGATTTCCAATACATTTAATTTTTATTAACCTGCATTCAAAGTTAAAAAGTTCTTTGATTGAATATTCTGTTATTATTAAAATAGAACAAAACAACTCGTTTTATTTCATCGAAATCATTAATTTTTATGTTATAAACAATATTGAAAAGCAAAACGTGGAATATAAAAAATATAAAAATACAACAAAATATTCATTTTATAACTACAATGGCTTTCCGTGACCAGACCCAATTTGACGAAAATCGTCAGAGCTGTTGTTAAAATAGCATTTTTGTATTATTTAGATAATTGAATATAAATTTTATATACGTATGCAATTTGAGGAACATTCTTCTGTTTACTGCACCATATAAATTCGAAATAACTAAGTATTTCCAGGCAATTTAACAAACGGAAACAAAAATTTATTAAACGTTATAAATAATTCAAAACATTCGTCGGAAGCTCGATGATAGCAAGAAAATGGATTTATTATCAGATTGATGAGTTATTTCATCTTAATACAAATAATAATGTATAGATATGTTTATTATAATCAATTTATGTATTAGGTTATTATTAAACAGTTAGAAAGATGTACAAGTGGCGTGAGTAAATTTATTACTTTCAATAAATAGTAGGTAAAGCGTTCTAATTATTTATAAATAAAAAAATTACATTAAGTTACATTTTGAGCCGAATTCAAAAAGGAAGAGGTTCTCAATTCGTCGGAATATTTTTTTTATTTATGTTAGGTTAGGCCAAAAAAGTTATAAATTTAATTGCTATATCATTTAAAATATAATTAGCTAATATTTGTTGGTGTCGGATGTATTTTAAATATTCCCCACGACGATCAAAGTGGGTCAAGTTTGTTTGTGATTTCTGATACTCCAAAACTAAAATATAGAACTAAACAGTCATTAAATATGTTTTCCTACGACCACTTAGGAAAGTAACACATATCACAATTTATAGTCCTATGGAAAGTGCCCTATATCACACGCGTATGAATAAGAATTTACTTTCCACCCGCGTACGAATATGCTACTTTCCGCAGTAGCTGTTAGAAAATGTCAAACACATAATTTCTATTTTGATCTATGTAATGTCCGTATTAATACTAAAATCGATGTGATTGTTAAATTATTGAAATTATTGTAAATTAGATCCTAGATATTTATCTTTAACAATTATTATTAAAATAATTTTAAAATAACTAAGATATATTTGCTTTTTATTAAACACATAAGCGATTAGATCAATCAATTACTGTAAGGCCTGTTAGCTCAGTTGGTTAGAGCGTCAACTTTGCAATTTGAGACCGTCGAGCGACCGCGTTCAAATCCTGTGCCAGAATATATTTTTTTTTGTTTTTAAATTTTTTTTTATTTGTTTAGTAATTATAAAAATTGAATAAATACGATTATTGTTGATTGTTTTTTTAAATATATTTTAATTAATATAATAATCTGGTTTTACATTTTTTGATGAAATTAATTTGTGGTCGTAGGAAAAATATTGTACATCACTTGTGTGAAAAGTGATTTTCCACACTCGTGTGATAGTCGCACTCGGCTTGCGCCTAGTGCGACAATATTTCCCACTCATCTGAAAAATGTCATTTTCCACACTCGTAATGTAATATACTATTATCACAGCTTATACAATACAGCTCCACAACTCCGTGTCGGCGTCTTTGATCTGGCGGTCGAGAACCAAGCAAGACGGAATGGTGCTATCTTTATTAGATTCGAGGGAAAAGTCGGGCCCGGATTAAACAATTTTTTTATTATTGAAAAAATTGAAAACCTTGGCGTAATAAGGTTGGTTACATGCCATATTAAGTAAGTTTTGGGAAATTAAATTTTTAATTTGTTTTAAATCTGTCAAATATAATTAGAAACATTATTTAAATATAAATATTACGAAAAATAGCACATCTTTCGGATTAGAGGTAAAATAATTTGTATGTGGCTAGTAAAATCCTCGTTAACAAATGTTTTGAGCTAAAACAGTCATTTCACGACAAATTGTGGCTTGGATCCTTTTTACACCAAGGGCTTCAATTGTTAAAGAATTGTGTCACGCTCGTGGATGCAAATCAAGTGGTACCCCGTGTCTCTGGCAAGTGTTACTCTTCGCGCAAAGGGTTTATACCTAGATAAACGAATGCTTCGACTGAGGTCTGGGAACTCTATGGTATTTTGGAATTATAAAGAATTTGTGCTTTTATTTTAACAATATTGGTTATATTTAGATGTATTCTTATTAATTGAAATACAGATTTGTAGAAGTAATACTTTGACAGTTTTTATTAATATAATATATTCAATTTTAATCTCACCATACCGAAGTAGGGAATTTTGAAACTTTATAGTAATGTGAAATTTGAATTACAATATTA
Organism: Psylliodes chrysocephalus; assembly: GCA_927349885.1. Lineage (NCBI taxonomy): Eukaryota > Metazoa > Arthropoda > Insecta > Coleoptera > Chrysomelidae > Psylliodes > Psylliodes chrysocephalus. The sequence goes on from OV651830.1 coordinate 17,071,170, forward strand.
CACGATATTACATAATTAGTACTTATTTTAGGTAGGTACTAAATTTGTATTTGGAAAAAGTAATATCGATTTTTATAAGAAAACTTGAAAAGTAAATTAATTTAGTTCCTATTTCTGATGTAAAACTTAAGTTTTGGTTTAAACCAAGAAAACAAATAAATTATAGTTTGTTCAACAAGGGTGGATATGATAGCAATATCACACAAACACGAAGTTTGAGCACGACATCGTCTGATTGTGATATGAACAATCCACTCGATATGGTCAGTATATTTTTTCTACGACCCACTAACGAAAATCTACAAATTTAAAAAATTATTTTAGGTTATTTAGACAAAATAACTAATTTTAAAATAATTTACGAAGTTGACTAATTTATAAAATAAAATTAACATGAAAAATTAATTAGTCCTCGGCCTAGATTCGATCCCGGGCTTTTCGCGTGGAAGGCAGATGCTCTGTCCTCATCTTCACCGAAACTTTCAGGACTTTAGTTTTAATACTCGTAATTAAATTAGTATCATGTAGTTTGATTAAAATTTATTTTTTTTAAATGTGGACACAATTAAAACAAAAATGCTATTATTTATCGAGTCTACACAAAAATTTTAATGTATATTTAATATCAATAACTAAAATATATATTGACAATTAGTTTAACAGAATTGTCACTTATTTAAAAAAATTTAAATAATAGGAGTTGGGTGACCAAAATATGAACTGTGATTTGTAGATTTAATTTTGTTAAAGTGTTCTCACTACCTAAAATGGATATGAAATATATTCGTAGTTGAACGCAATAACATACTTTTTCGTTTTGTAGTATGTGCATAGATTGGCTAATATCCATGCACAGATTACAAAACGAAAAAGTATGCTATTGCCTTCCATTGAACGAATATATTTCATATCCATTCTAGGTAGTGAGAACACTGCAAAAAAAATAAATTCGCCAATCACCGTTCATATTTTGATCAACCGACTGCTATTATTTTTAAAATTTTAAATAAATGACAATTCTGTCAAACTAATTGTCAGTATATTTTTTAGTTATTGAGATTAAACATACAATAAGTTATTCTTTTGGAAAACGTTAGCATGGATGACTAAAGGGTATTGGGTTAATTAATTCTAAAAGTGTGGTACAAATATTATTTTTTGTAGCCAATTCTTCAAAATTATTTTGAAATATCTTTTCAATATTGAATATTAGTTCTACAAATTCATCATTTGACAGTTGCAGATTTCCAAATGTACCTTGATTGGCGTTATCATATGCCTTTAAAAAGCAATAAAAAGTAAAATCATCTAATTCAACGTGATCTTTGTTATATTTAAGACAGGTATCGCAGAGGAGTGGATCCGCAAGGCTTTTATTAAAAGGTAATCACACACATACCTGATAAAATTTTTCTGTATCAATTCGTCTTTACAATAATTTAGGGTGTTAATAATTTTATCATAAAATAAAATACAAGGTGTTCCATTTAAAAAACATACATTTTAATTTGTCAGGCAAAAACGTGACACCCTGTATATCCAAAGATATTTTTAAAATATGTAGGTATTTTTCAAATCCATATAACTTTTATTTAAAACTTTCTTGCGTGTCTACAACAAAATAATGAACAATAACGCACTAATGGGATACCCTGTATAAATTATATTTTTAACAATGAAAATTTCTTATAATGTGGTACTTATCGGTTTGGGTCCTTGGGAAAACTAAAGAATGTTTTCTTGCAGGTATAACCCTTATTAAAACAGCTTTTGACTGCACAAACAGAATTATGTCTTTTTTTTTCACTCATTCTACTCATAGCTAAAGAGTCACCAAAATAATAACAGTACCTTTAACTCAAACAAAATCAACGAAATTATAGGCTCCACGAAATTATACAATCAACGAAATTATAGGCTCCACGAAATTATACAATCAACGAAATTATAGGCTCCACGAAATTATACAATCAACGAAATTATACGCACGACTCAACACCTTACCTAAGTACGCTTCTGAACACCAAAACCGTCTTTTCCCTTCGAAGGCGGAGCTTAAGCGATGCTCGACGAAATCGACGCAAACCGTTGCCGCCAAGAGAGTGTTTTAGCTGTATTGTATAAGCTGTGCTATTATGGTTACATTCCAATACGACGAAAGGGTTAAGAAATTGTGGGAGTATATGTAAAAATTGTACCTCTTAGAAAATCCAAGCTAGTACTTCAATGCAAAAAGTGTTAAGCATTTGGACACACTCAAAGGTACTGCACTAAAGAGCCTCGATGTGTAAGATGTACAGGGAAACATTTAACTGTAAATGGTGCAAAACTAATAGATGTTTACTGCGGCATAAGACATCCTGCTAGCTACAGGGGATGTGAACAAAAAGACCAAATTTACCTAAACAGCCGACAGTGAAAAGATTTTCCGCCCCGGACAAATATCCGAGTTGTCCGGCCTTGCAGTGGGCCCTGTGGTTATAAAAAAGGGTCCTCTGATGTCTAACGCTCTCTTGATAAGATCCGAAAATGAGCCAGTCTCCATGGGGCTTTATGCGGACGAATGGGGCGTTGCAACAGAAACACCCTAATTCACATTTACAATTCCTTTATCCGCCCCGTTACCGAATACAGAGCTGTACCCTATGGCGTACTTCCCACACACTTGTCCCACAAATTAACCACACTCGAAAGACGTATACCTACTTAGACGTTGCCAATATCTCCTCTTTTACTCCCGCAGCGAAGAAGTTTTCGAAAACTTCTCCAACACCCTCGCCCTCACACGTTTTTAAACCCTCAGGAAACAATACGTCTCTTGCACGCTAAAAGGCACCAACACACGCTCACAAGACACACTACGAAACACACGCCGACTCCCATTTTTTCGAAAACCGAAAAGAAAAATACCGCAACCAAACCTGAGACTTCTCTCAGACTCCCAAGATCTCCCACTTACCGCTGAACTTTAGGATCTGCTGGAACCAGCACCCCTAAACATTAGATAAACCCTTCCAAATTATATAAGTAGAAATTCATACTATTTATACATATCGTGATTTAAATTTTTGTGGTTTCCCTAAATTACATTCTTCACCTTATATTTTGACTTGTCTATTTACGAGGTTGGAAATAGCAAAATTGGCGATATTTTTGGGGACCACAACCTGCCACACAGGTCCCACACGCGCACACGACAACTTAGGAAATATGTTACTTATTGTAATCAAGGCCAGGGCCCTCGCAAGGGTTATCATCGCCCGAGCGCCGGAAATATTTTGGCGTCCTTTGAATATATGTAGTACTTATATAAATAATATTTTGAAGAATAACAACTCTAAGCTGTTACATATGTTTTTTAAATTTCCTGGTTTCCTGTAATATTCTTGTAGTCGTTTAACATTTGAGCAAATTGCGAAACCACATTTTATTTTAATTTTGTAATGAAACAACAGATATTTCAAAAACCAATATTTTATTCTTACAAACGAAAAAACAAACCAAACAGTAAACAAATAAAACATTCAGTTATCCAAAAATTAAATAGGTTTTTTTTCTGGATTTGGCTGCTGCAAATTCTTTTATAATACTGTCAAAATCAATTTTATCGAGGATCTCTTACTCTATAGCAGTAGTCGCCAACCTCTTAATGTGTTGAGCTACTTTGTTAATTTTGGAATAAACAGCGAGCTACCCACACGGAAGCCACGTAACGCAACGTAAATGAAATAATCCACAGTTAATTTATCATTATATGTATTTATTTTACTATTTAACTGGTAGGGGAACGGCGGGTACTACGGGCCATCACATGGTTCTCGGTACAGCCGCTAGGTGGCAGAGCCATGCTGTTCTCGGATCACAGACTATACGTTGCTCAGTCGTTTGCTAGAACTTGACAGACGTATGTGCATAGGTGTTGCAGATAATAAATAATTTCTATTTTTGAGTGGTGGAGGTGCCGTCTTGGATAACTTTTATTGACTGTTTTTTCAACTAAAGGTATGTTGTAAAATTATCATACTGCTATTAAATTCTAGCTCGTAAAAGGCTCTATACATTGTGATGACGAAATATCTCTAACTCAAGTCGATTTCTGTTAAAGCCATGTTTGATTTATCAAGGTCGGTCGGGTGATACGGGCCAAACCGCGTCGGGTGGTATGGGCCATGTAAACAAATCGTATTTTTTTATTTTAAGGAGATGCCAAAGTACAAAAAGAAGCCAGAAGGGACAGGTCGTGGGGAGTGGTCAGAAATAAGCATGAAACAAGCTGTTTCGAGTGTTCTAGAAAACAAGATGACAGAAAGGGCTGCAGCCAACCATTTTAATGTACCAAGAACTTCCCTTCAAAGGAGGATAAAATCAGTTAGAGCAGCTCGGCAGACAGAAATGAAGCCTCAGATGGGGTCTTTTAAACGAACGTTTACAGATTATTTTGAGGACATTCTTGTGGAACACATCCGTGATTTAGACTCAAGGTTAATGCCTCTAGCTAAAACAGAATTTTGTAAGTTAACATATGATTTGGCAAATTTTCTTAAGCTACCACATAGATTTAACAGGGAAAATAAAACGGCTGGTAAAGATTTTTATACAAGTTTTATGAAGAGACACCCCGATCTTGCTTATAGAAAACCGCAGTCAACCAGCCTAATGCGGTCCGTCGGGTTTAATAAACCTCAAGTTGACCGTTTTTTTAATCATTTGAACTCTTTGAATAACAAGCACTCTTTTCGACCTTCTAGAGTATTCAACGCCGATGAAACAGGAGTTTCTTGTGTTCATGAAAATGACAAGGTAATTACCATTAAAGGGAAGCGGCAGGTCGGGAAAATTACTTCAGGAGAGCGAGGTCGCAATGTCACGATCATGTTCTGTATGAGCATAACTGGACAGTTTATTCCCCCACTTTTTATTTTCCCTCGAAAATGGATGAATGATCGTCTGATGATCGGTGCTCCGGCGGAGAGTATAGCTTTTCCAACTACCAACGGATGGATGACCACCGAGGCGTTCTTAAAGTGGATGCAGCACTTCGTGGCCTTCACGAAACCTACAGAAGAGGATCCTGTGTTGCTACTCCTCGATGGACATGGAACACACAAGGAGCTGGACGTCATTTTGTATGCTAGAGAACATTATGTTCACATGTTGAGTTTCCCACCCCACACAACCCACAAAATGCAGCCTCTCGATAGGTCTTTCATGAAACCGTTCAAAGCACAATACAATTATTCTTGCAGTTTGTGGATGAGGGCTAATCCAGGTGCTCGAATCAATGATTATGACATCGCAAAGCTAGTGAATGAAGCTTACACCAAAGTTTGTAGACTAGATATTGCAGCAAGTGGTTTCAGCTGCACGGGCATTCACCCTTTTAACCCAGAAATTTTCACAGACTTAGACTTTATGGGAAGTGCTTTAATCAATGTAGAAAACCCACCAACTACAACTGCCAAAATTTCAGCCGTTTCTGCTACAGTAACCTCTCAACCTTCAGCAAATGAAGAGCAAGCAGTAATTGTAGAGCCTAGAGAAGTGACCTCTCAACCTCCAGCAAACGAAAATGTAGCAGCAAGTGAAAAGTCTATTGAAGAGACGCCCCTGCCTGAACATGTAGGACTACCAACTAGTCCTGAGAGAGTCGAACAACGTACCTTTGCCAGTGTTTTACAGGAGCTTTCTCCTTTGCCTTCATGCTCTGAAAAGAGGGTTACAACTAGAAAAAGGAAAGCAGCAAAAAGTGAAATATTGACTTCATCGCCAAATAAAGATATGTTGATCGAGAAGAAAAATTTGGAAGTCACAAAAGAAGCTGCTAAGAAAAAGAAAAGAAATATAACATTTAAACAATGTGCAGGTAAGTTGCCGACAAAGGTGGTCAAACAAAAAAAGCAGCAAATCAATAAATCGAATGATCATACGAAATCGACTCCAGGGACGTCCAAGCAGATTGCAACAACAACGGACTTTTCAAAAGAAAATAAGACCGAGTGTCTTGTTTGTGGTGAATGTTTTGAAGACAACTGGATTCAGTGCAAACGTTGTCAGGGCTGGTCACATGAACTTTGTGCAGTTATTGATAACAAACTTTACTACTACTGCGACCATTGCAAAATAAATTAATAAAAAATGTGTTTTTTTTTAATTATATGTTTGCAAACAACAATATATTTATTTCTATAGCTACCTAATTTAAGATGGCCCGTACTATCCGCCATTTTTTCAAAATGCCAAAATGACACTGGGAATTTTTTTGTGAATCTTTTTTTTTTGTTTGATTTACCAACAACAAACATTATTTTTTTTATTGTTATAGTTACGTAATTTGGTATGGCCCGTACCACCCGCCATTTTTTTGCAGTACCAAAATGGCAACACTGGGAAAACTTTCTGTGGTTCATTTTGTATCTCAAAAATATGTTTTATTTTGTTAATTACTAGTTAAAAAAGGTTTAAAGGAAGGTCCTGTGCAGTTTTCGAACACAAAAAAATAAAAATAAAAAATATGTATGTATTTTTGCTTAAGTGGCCCGTACTATCCGCCGTTCCCCTAATACATAATACATAGGTACTAATAATAAACTAATAACAAAATAACTAATATTACTAGTACGTACTTGTTCATAGCTACATTCCTACCTACCAAACTAAGGTGTTTGAAAAATAAACACAAACTTTTATCCAGCCACAACGGCATGTCACGTAAGATTTAAAAATAGTTAATAATAAATAACAACAAAAAAGTAACGCACTATCATGAACATAAACATTGAAAAATAAAAAACACTCAGACTCATCGATAATTTTTTTAATGTTTGCAGTATAATTTGATACAGCCATTCGAATACAATTATCCAAATGTTCATCTGTAAGTCGATTGCGATATTTGTTCTTAATAAACTTCATATTGGAAAAAGAAGATTCACACAAATAGGTTGAACTGAATAATGCTTTCACTTTCAAGGCAACACGGCATAGAACTGAATATTTGTGTTAACTTACAATAGGCCAGATACATTTGGTACTTGAGACTAACGATTTTAGGGCTAAATCGTTTTGAAACTCAATTACTTCCATTTCTGTTGCAGCGTAGTCTTCGCCAAAGTTCTGCATAACACAAGTTGCAAACTGTTGGATATCAATTTCCATAAAGGGTGAAACAACAAACTGCGCTACTAAAGCCATTTCGTTGAAATCCTTAAAACGAATTTTGAAGCTATTCTTCAGGGTAGAAACTATTTCTACATGATATTTGCTGTCATAGGGTTCTAATGGATTTTGAGATATTTTTTCTGAAAGAATAGGAAATGCTTGGCATCGCTGTTAATTAGGTTTTGTTCCCAAAACTCCAGCTTTTTGATAAATGCTTTTATATCAGAAATCATTTTTGCTAGTTCTTTGTCTCTCCCCTGAAGCTGCAAATTAAGTTCGTTTAATTTCTCTGTAATGTCCACGAGAAAACCAAAATCTCTAAGCCAGATTGAATTTTCTAGTTCCGGAGTCGGTTCATCGCGTTGTTTGAAAAATTGAACTATGCCAGATAGGACATCATTAAAACGTTTCAGCACCCGTCCTCTATTTAACGACATCTGTTGATTCATCCAGTTGAAGTGAAAAATAAACACATTTATCTAAGTCAGTTCTTAACAGTAAAAAAATATTGCTCATTACTTCTACACGTCTCATCACTATATTAGCAGAAAGTTGCATAGATTTTATAGCTGAAACTATCTCGTCTTTATTTATAAAGTTGGCAAATATCGAATTAACAGCTTCTAAAAACGCCTGTTTTATCATTTCCCCGTCTTCATAAGGTTTCTTTTCTTGTGAAATTATCTGGGACACACGGTACGATGCTTCAGTTGCAGCCTTATTTTTGTCGACTGTTTTTAAAAATATTGATTTTTGTCCAATTAACTGCTTTTTTAACTGTTTCAGTTTCTGCTTTCTGGCGGCAGAATGTAGTGGGAATGATTTTTCAAAATTAGAATATACAGTTTTATGATGTCTCTCAATATTTCCTTTTTTAGCAACGGAGACCGAAGTATTACATAACAAACACACATTTTTATCTTTAACTTCTGTAAAAAAGTATTGTTCTTCCCATTCCGAATGAAAGTGGTATGTCTTTACCTTCTTACAACTGCTTGCCATAATATTATTTTTTGTTGTTCTCTACTAACCCAACCGCTGGACGTTGGGTACGCGTTCAGTTTTAAATTAAGCGCAATGTCGCCGCGCCGTGCGTATTTATCCCGTTCAAAGCAATCCTGATCGTTTTCGAACACTAACGTGCTAGTCCGGTTGGTCGGTTCTAGCCGATTCTAGCTCGATGGCGTCAACGGCAGATCGTTCACCGCAACGTTGCCGCTGTTTATGTTTAATATTATGACAATTAGATTTTTTTGTGGAATTTTCGGAAGCTTCTCTGATTTTTGCAGTTTGTATTTTTTAAATTAAAATCGTTGTGAGAGCTACCAGAATTGCCTCTGCGAGCTACCGGTAGCTCGCGATCGACAGGTTGCGACCACTGCTCTATAGCTAAGATTGTCAAACCCGATAATTTAGCTTGTGACATGGTAGACCTCAAATAATTTTTAATTTTGAGAAGAATCTCTTGTTACAGGATTAAAGTGCAAATCAAGCAATCAATCAATATATTATAACAAAATATGTACCCAGGTCCGTTTTTAAAGTTTTAAAAGAAAAAATAATATAGTTTAATATAAATAAATAGATATAAGAGAAGAGAATGTTCATGTAGGTAGATTTATCTTACTTAAACTTTGGTATCAGATGAATATTTATTATCGTTTCTACTTCGTTCTTTTTAATTCTGGTAGCAGTATGTTGATTTTATCTGCATCTTTGAGACGGTTCTCCTAAAATTAAAAATACGTGTGGCACTCGGGGACTGCCGCGGTAAAGCTATTGCATAGCATTTTTTATCAACTTATGCAATTATAATTATTTATTTATTTTATTTATGCAGTATTTTTTTTTTCTTTGATATTAATTCAAGTTTTTTCTTTGATATTAATTCAAGTTACACTTTTTGAGCGTGGTGACCGATAAGAAAACAATTTTTTTTCTTTTATTGAATAAATGAGAAGTTAATATTATCTAAAATATTTTTGTTATCTTACAATACATGTAGGTTATTCAGGAATTTTTATTATTGAAACTATAGGTTTATGGTAACTAAAATAAGAAACATAAGTTTGAGACTTGATATCCTCTAAATATCTGGAAAATACCGCGTCAATGGTGGTTCCATATTTTGTTGTGGATTCTTGTGGATCATTATTCATTTTCAAATTCAATTTTTTCGAAATTGTGTCTAAAAGAGATAGAATCAGTTATGAGCAGTTAGCAGCTAGTCTACACGCATACGTTTAGTCCAGTGGTCGCCAACCTGTCGATCGCGAGCTACCGGTAGCTCGCGGAGGCAATTCTGGTAGCTCTCACAACGATTTTAATTTAAAAAATACAAACTGCAAAAATCAGAGAAGCTTCCGAAAATTCCACAAAAAAATCTAATTGCCATAATATTAAACATAAACAGCGGCAAGGCTGCGGTGAGCGATCTGCAGCTGACGCCATCAAGCTAGAATCGGCTAGAACCGACCAGCCGGACCAGCGCAATAGTGTTCGAGAACGATCAGGATTGGTTTGAACGGCGCGGCGACATTGGGCTTAGTTTAAAACTGAACGCGTAATCAACGTGCAGCGGTTGGGTTAGTAGAGAACAACAAAAAATAACATTATGGCAAACAGTTGTAAGAAGGTAAAGACATACCACTTTCATTCGGAATGGGAAGAACAATACTTTTTTACAGAAGTTAAAGATAAAAATGTGTGTTTGTTATGTAATACTTCGGTCTCTGTTGCTAAAAAAGGAAATATTGAGAGACATCATAAAACTGTACATTCTAATTTTGAAAAATCATTCCCACTACATTCTGCCGCCAGAAAGGAAAAACTGAAACAGTTAAAAAAGCAGTTAATTGGACAACAATCAATATTTTTAAGAACAGTCTACAAAAATAAGGCTGTAACTGAAGCATCGTACCGTGTGTCCCAGATAATTGCACAAAAAAAGAAACCTTATCAAGACGGGGAAATGATGAAACAGCCGTTTTTAGAAGCTGCTGATTCGTTATTTGCCAACTTTAGAAATAAAGACGAGATAGTTTCAGCTATAAAATCTATGCAACTTTCTGCTAATACAGTGATGAGACGTGTAGAAGTAATGAGCAATGATATTTTTTTACAGTTAAGAACTGACTTAGATAACTGTGTTTATTTTTCACTTCAAATGGATGAATCAACAGATGTCGTTGACACTGCCCAGATGTCCGTGTTCGTCAGTATGGTTTTTAATGATTTTATGATTAAAGAAGATCTTTTGAAGTTTATTCCACTGAAAGGACACACTACTGGACAGGAGTTGTTTTCTCATTTAAAAAATATTATTTCTTCCGAGGAAATTCCAATATCGAAAATGGTAGGCTTGACAACCGATGGCGCTCCAGCTATGGTGGGTTGTGATAAGGGTCTGGTGGCGTTATGTCGTAAAGATGAAACTTTTCCACAATTTCTCTGTTGCCACTGCATTATCCATCAGCAAGCATTATGAGGAAATTTTCTGAAACTAAACAACGTTATGAAACTGGTGGTAAAAATTGTGAACAAGATTAGAGCTCAAGCGTTACAAAGAAGATTATTCAAAACCTTGGCCGATGAAGTTGACTGTCAATTCGGGGACCTACTTCTTCAATCTGAAGTCCGATGGTTAAGTAGAGGATGGGTGCTGAAACGTTTTAATGATGTCCTATCTGGCATAGTTCAATTTTTCAAACAACGCGATGAACCGACTCCGGAACTAGAAAATTCAATCTGGCTTAGAGATTTTGGTTTTCTCGTGGACATTACAGAGAAATTAAACGAACTTAATTTGCAGCTTCAGGAGAGAGACAAAGAACTAGCGGAAATGATTTCTGTCATAAAAGCATTTATCAAAAAGCTGGAGTTTTGGGAACAAAACCTAATTAACAGCGATGCCAAGCATTTTCCTATTCTTTCAGAAAAAATATCTCAAAATCCATTAAAACCCTATGACAGCAAATATCATGTAGAAATAGTTTCTACCCTGAAGAATAACTTCAAAAATCGTTTTAAGGATTTCAACGAAATGGCTTTAGTAGCGCAGTTTGTTGTTTCACCCTTTATGGAAATTGATATCCAACAGTTTGCAACTTGTGTTATGTAGAACTTTGGCGAAGACATCGTTGCAACAGAAATGGAAGTAATTGAGTTTCAAAATGATTTAGCCTTAAAATCGTTAGTCTCAAGTACCAAATGTATCTGGCCTATTGTAAGTAAAGACAGATATTCAGTTCTATGCCGTGTTGCCTTGAAAGTATCATTCAGTTCAACCTATTTGTGTGAATCTTCTTTTTCCAATATGAAGTTTATTAAGAACAAATATCGCAATCGACTTACAGATGAACATTTGGATAATTGTATTCGAATGGCTGTATCAAATTATACTGCAAACATTAAAAAAATTATCGATGAGTCTGAGTGTCAGCCTTTTCATTAAACGTGTTTTTTGATTTTTCAATGTTTATGTTCATGATAGTGCGCTACTTTTTTGTTGTTATTATTAACTATTTTTAAATCTTACGTGACAAGCCGTTGTGGCTGGATAAAAGTTTGTGTTTATTTTTTAAACACCTTCCTTTGGTAGGTAGGAATGTAGCTATGAACTAGTAATATTAGTTATTTTGTTATTAGTTTATTATTAGTACCTATGTATTATGTATTACCAGTTAAATAGTAAAATAAATGCATATAATGATAAATTAACTGTGGATTATTTCATTTACCTTGCGTTACGTGGCTTCCGTATGGGTAGCTCGCTGTTTATTCCAAAATTAACACTAGACCACTGGTCTAGTCGCACGCACACAAACACGGTGCCGAAGTCTGCCGAACTGAAACGACGTTAGACGATGCACGGCTTTCAACGCCGCACAGCTGTGCCGGTCGGAGTGGTGGGTTTATTTTCGTTACGGAATTTCTTTTTCGATTTTTCGGTTTTTAGATTTTTCGATTTTTCGATTTTTCGATTTTTCTATTTTTCTATTTTTCTATTTTTCGATTTTTTTATTTTTTGATTTTTTGATTTTTTGATTTTTTGATTTTTTGATTTTTTGATTTTTTGATTTTTTGATTTTTTGATTTTTTGATTTTTTGATTTTTTGATTTTTTGATTTTTTGATTTTTTGATTTTTTGATTTTTTGATTTTTTGATTTTTTGATTTTTTGATTTTTTGATTTTTCGATTTTTTGATTTTTTGATTTTTTGATTTTTTGATTTTTTGATTTTTTGATTTTTTGATTTTTTGATTTTTTGATTTTTTGATTTTTTCATTTTTTCATTTTTTCATTTTTTCATTTTTTCATTTTTTTAATTTTTTGATTTTTTGATTTTTCGATTTTTCGATTTTTCGATTTTAATACAGACCTTCGGTTTGGCGGCCCTTTACAGGTGCGCCCACGCGTTGCACGCGCAGTTGCGGGGGCTCTGATCAAGGCAAACCACCCTGAAAAGAAGGATAACTCCTGTAGCAGGCTATAAGGAAAATATAATGTCCTAGAAAAATGTAAAAAACTTATGAAAAAGTCAATATTAAAAAAATTTAATGCCTAATCGTCGTACAGCGAATATCTGCGTAACTTTGTTTTTGATACACTTATTTTCTATTCACATCCATTGCTTTCCTTTTTATTCGTTCTATCCTCAGATATTGATAGTATTATCAAAATTCATTCATTAAAACAATGTTGAACACATGCATTAACGTGAATTTTATTGTCTTATTTATTTTAATCAGTCAGTCGTTAGATTAGAAAAGAAAATAACTTTATGTATTCAATAAATATTAATGGAAGTGCACAAGCAACGGCTTATTATAATATTTAGCTGACAGAATTTATTACCATCACAATAATTTTGTTGGCGCATCTGATTACGACGCCTCTCCAAATGAAAATAGATAGAAATAATAATGTCGTTCATGCGAGGAGTACAAAAACGCTGTCAAACAATATGAATGAAAGGAAGAAACAATACCTGTCTGGAATTATAAATGCAATACTTAGAAATTGCCTATTCTTGTTGTACAAAAAGGATATAACTAAATGTTGGATATATGCGAAATACATAGACACTCGCTCGGTGAAATTGTGAGAAGCATGGATTACCTACTGTCAATATCCGCAAAAGGATTTAATAAAATGAGTCAGTCTGCTATTGTTACTGTTTATTCTAATGAGAATTACATTTGATGTCTTTTAATTAAAATAGTAGGTATATTTATTTTATCTATAGTTGTTAATGTGCTTGTTTAGTGCAGTTCAAAAATATTTCTTTCTAAAAGATAGCATAAAATTTAATTTTCAAATTTTCACAAAAGAATTTTTTAAAATGTAACGAACCCCGCATACCGCTTATGAAAATGTGGTCATAAATTTTGGATATGATGCAGTTCTCGACCTCTTAAGTCGATGGGACCATTTGAATCATATAACTGGTTTTTGAGATACAGGGTGTTAAAATTAAGAAATACTTACTACTTCTTTAATAACGGTTATTTCAGGAGAGATCCTTTTTAAAATTAAAAATAATTAAAAATTATTTGAGGTCTACTATGTCACAAGAAAGATTATCGGGTTTGGCAATCTTAGCTATAGAGCAAGAGATCCTCGATAAACTTGATTTTGACAATATTATAAAAGAATTTGCAGCAGCCAAATCCAGAAAAAAAAACTATTTAATTTTTGGATTATTGAATGTTTTATTTGTTTACTGTTTGGTTTGTTTTTCGTTTTTAAGAATAAAATATTAGTTTCTGAAATATCTGTTGTTTCATTACAAAATTAAAATAGAATGTGGTTTCGCAATTCGCTCAAATGTTAAACGACTACAAGAATATTACAGCAAACCAGAAAATTTAAAAAACATATGTAACAGCTTAAAGTTGTTATTCTTTAAAATATTATTTATATAAGTACTACATATATTCAAAGGGCGCCAAAATATTTCCGGCACGCGGCCGGCGTTAACCCTTGTGGAGGCCCTGAGCATTGCTCAACATTGTTTATTAAAATCCTCAATGACATAAACTTAAAATATATTATTTAAGATCCTTGGATTCTTCCCATGAAGAAATATTAGAAATTATAGACGGAATTCGCCATTTTCGCGTTAAAATCCTTTTGAAGAATATAGACAACGAATTTAGGGACCGTTTTAGATTTACTAAAAATACATGGTTGAACTGACTAATATAACATAGGAAGATTTTTCTCTTTCAGAATACCAACAGTATCTTTATGTTCAATTACAACTGTGGTCAATGACCATCTTGAATAACATATATTTAAGTTTCTGAAACTTTTTCGATATATAAACATGACTGTTAAATTGTCAAACTTAGTCATATAATGGATTACTATCGAACGACAGTTGTCTATAGATAAGTTTTCGGGAACGCTTTATTATTTATTGGACACATAACTTTATCGAACATATAGTTATTCTTTTAATAACGAAATGTACCGGAAATCGGCCATTACCTATTATTAAAAAATAAAAGTACCTGAATAAGATAAACGAAGTAAAACATACTTTATTTTCAAATAATAAAAAATTCATATACAAGCCCTAACAATAATGTAAATGCACAAATTAAAAGTTGCTCTAAAGATCCATTATCAAATTCAACTTCATTATTTACTTCAAATGTGGAAGAAACAATGCAAAATACTTTATGTTCATGTGTAATTATTCCGTTTACTGTGCAAATATCTCTTTTTCTCAAGTTATTCAAGGAAAATCGCATTATATCTATATACTTGCTTGGCAGATCTAAAATATTTGATAAAGTGACGATATTTCACAGAGTTCAGTATTGAGCCCTTTACTGTTTATTATGTATACTGCTGATTTTCACGAAATCTGTATCAAAAATCCATCTTTTAAAACAATACAGTATGCTGATGAAATTTGTATATATACCGAAACTAAAAATATGATTCTTGTTTACAATCTTTGGAAAAACTTCATAAATACTTTTCTAATTGGTTTATAAGTAACGGTTTTCTAATGTCACCCAGTAAATCTAATGTCTGCATTTTTTCTCAACACAATGTCCCAATTAACGAAAAACTAAAATTAAACGATAACGACTTCTCTTTCTGCTAAATCGATTAAATATTTAGGAATGGTTCTTCATAAGAAATTGACCTGGAAATTACATATTGATCGTATGTTAAATAGATGCAATTGGGGTTTAAATTTTTTGAAATCAATATCGAAAACCTGGTGGGGAGCGAATGTCGAAACTTCTTTGTTATTTTATCGATCGTACATTAGATCCATTTTAGATTATGGTTGTATACTTTATGGATCAGCAAGTAATTACATTTTAAAAAAATTTGATGTCTTTCAAAATACGGTACTTCTCATTTGTATAGGTGCTATGAAATCAACACCTATCGATCCACTGCATGTCGAAGCATTAGAACCTCCATTATGTTATAGAAGAGAATATCTCAGCAACAAATTTCTAATAAAAGTCCAAAGTACAAACCCTACATTGTATGGCTAGTATTTGTAAATTAAATCATTTTGATTTAACATAAAAATATTGAATACTTAAACAATCTCTACCACTTTGTGAAGCTTTTAGAAATATTAGCAATTGTGAAGATCTCATCAGTATACATCAGTGCTTAGATTTTGAGGATTTCTTTGCTTTTTTTAACAATGTTAATGTTATACAACCAATTTATCATGAAAATCATAAAATAAGTTCCAATTATTCTATTCTATAAAGATCTACACACATGCTTCCAAAACTTCAGCTGGTACAGGATGTGCATTTTTCATCCCTTCTACATCTACAGAGAACGTTTCTAAATTACATTCAATTTTTCAATATTTAGTGCAGAAGCAATTGCTATATATGAAGCTATAAAATACTTTAATAAAATACTTTAAAATATCTAATAATAATACTGCAGTTATTTTCCCTATCTGTATTACTTGCTATTCAAAGCCCAAAGCTTCCTTCCAATTCATCAAATGCTTACATTTTGCTCATTACTATTCGAAATCCATAATACATCAAAAACGGTTCAATTGATATGGGTTAAAGCCAGAGATAACCAGGAGATGTAACTATTAACAAATATCGTGCGGCCGTGAATAAGACATATTCTAAGGGACACAGTAGTGTATAATCACAATATATTGTGGGTATAATATCCGCTGTTGTCATTGTTAGTAAAGTGTATGTATTAAAATATTCTCTCAAGAAAACGATTCACCTCCCACTCTTTTGTCACATAGCTGAATTTTTCACAGATGAAAGGTCATGATAAGGTAACCCTTTTTCCGGAGTTAATACAAAATTAAACTGTGCAGAAGGGCACTATCATCAAAAATCCAGATATTAATACCACCGAATAGAGAAAAAAATACTAATTTTTTGGTCAAATGCACAATAAAATCTTTGTAGGGAGTAATTGTTTATACTTATTTAAAAAAAATCATTTGCATTAGCACTTACGGCCGAAAAAAAATATAAACGTAAATATCTTGGTTTTAGCCCTTCAAAAATTTAGTTAAAAAGTCGTCTTTTTTAAATATACCACTCATTTAACAAAAAACGAAGGCCTAAATGAAAAAAAAACATTCTTTATAAATTTTTTGCTTATGTGTTGAGAAGGTAACAGAGTAAACACTATATTTTTTGCTTTTGAATTAACAAAGATATAACAATAAACGATGAGAGATGTCATAGGTTTATGCTGTAATTAATTCTCACCGTCAAATTTATCGACTCTCAGTGTATCTTTCTCTTCACCTTCAAACGTAGCATAGCTCTGTTTCTCTCTACGTGCGGGCTGATGTATCACATTATTGATATGGTAGGATTTTTCGTTTTTTTTATTATAAAACTTCTTGTTATGTTCCATAGGGCAATGTGTCATATTGTTATCTGTTTTTACTAAAGAATTAATAAGTGTATGTGTTATATATTAAATTACCTAATAAATTGGGAAAAAATATAGACATTTTTGCATCTTTATTTTATCTACATTCATCCTGTTGCAGCTAAATATATTTGGGTAAGTTATAAGTTTTCGTTTAAAATTTTAATTACGGATTTGTTGCTGCAAGTAGCAGAGACAAAAATTATATCAAAATAGGAAAGCCCAAAAGTTGCATATCATTTAAAGAATATGCTCATATATTTTTAAACATTATTTTTAGAAATAAATTTAATGCTCAAATTATAGATGTGGTATTTGATCATTATAAAGGACATTCTATCAAAAATACAACACGTCAAAAGAGAGGATTTCAGAAATAAATTGATATAGAAATTGACCGACCCAATATTCCACTTCCGCAACAATAGAACTTGTTTATTCATTAGATATTTAACAAAAGACGTTTAACACATTTTCTGCCAGAGCAACTTCTTCAAAACTCCATTCAGCAAAAGCATATTCAATTTCTAACTAGTGGTGGATTCGCGAAAATCAATAAATATGGAAAGAATTTTGAACCATCAAAAGACGATTTTTTTAAATTCAAATCACGAAGACGCTAATAATCGTATCTCATTGCACATATTGTCAGCCAAAAATTCGGTGCATTCACGCTGCATTATTTATTGCAACGATACAGATGTCTTATTAATTTATTTTAAGAAGTTTTTGACTAAAGATATATGGTTCAGTACAAGGCGAGGAGACTCAAGACGATTTCTAGCAGTACATTATTTAAATTTGGATGAAAACCTTCTAAAAAATATGCCTGCTTTTCATTCTGACCGGTTGTGATACAACCATTTAATTGTCCGGCATTGGGAACAAAACCTGTTGGAAAACCTACCTTGAAAACCATTACTTTTTGGATGGATTTGGCAGTGATCAGTACTCTGAAAACATATTCTCTAATCTTGAAAGAATTTTCCTAAAAATGTATTTAAAACTGCCAATGTTACTTTCATTAACATTTTGACGGGATTATTGACCTCTTCAAAAACCATCGCTAAATTACCACCGACTGAAGACGCCCTAAGACTACATTGTTTAAGATGTTTTTACCAGCTAAATGTTTGGCTAACCTCTTTAAACCCAGATGCAGCTTCCTAATGTTGAAGAGTATGGATGGAAAGTAGATCAAGATGGAAGTCTGATACCCACTTTTAAGACTCTGCCCGACCTGCCACCAGACATAACAGAACTTACATCATGCAAATGCAAAAAACATACTATACAATATTCTAACAATAATATTCTGTTCTAGACTGTGGAAGCAAAATTTGCAAATGCAGGAAAAAAAAATATTTACTGTATCGGTTCCTGCACCTGTATGGCACAGAAAAACTGCAGAAATAGTTTGACCACAGCCGCTGTTTTGGAAAATGTTGATTCGTGTGGTGAATCTGATTCTGATTAGTTTGAAAGTCTTGTAATTATAAATTTTAATATTATTAATTTATGCTTTATATACTTCCTTCCAATTATTATTATTATTATAATTTATTTATATTGGGGATTTATTGTATTTTGCAAAGCAATAGCCTTACTGTTTATAATTGATACTTCAATAAATACCTTTAATAAATAGTTCATATTTTCTTATTTTCATTTTACATTAAAAATAAAAAAGAAATCTTGAAGTAATTAGTACACCCTATTAAACATGGTGGATAAATCAATAATCCCTGTATAAAATAATATAAGAGGGGTCAAACTGATTGCATACATTTCAATACTGAGATAGATGCATAAAGAGTCGATAGGCTCTGCCTTTAATGTTTGCTTTCTAGTAAAACCATGACATCACTAATGGTTTATTGCTATATTTTTGTTAATTTAAAAGCAACAAATATGAGGAAAGTACTTTTACCTTGTCAATACATAGGCGAAACTTTTATAAAGAATAGTTTTTTTTCATTTAGGCCTTCGTTTTTCGTCAAATGAGAGGTATATTTCTAAAAGAAGATTTTTTATACAAATTTGTAGACGGTTGAAACAGACATTTAAATTTTTTTTCGATCATAAGGGCTAATGTAAATGATTTTTTTTAAATAATTAAAAAAAAATACTTCCTACAAAGACTTAATTGAGCATTAGAACAAAAAATTAGAACAACAGGGCTTACACCGGCAAGAAAAGTTACGTTAAGTAGTAAAAGCTCGGGCAGTAATTCATTGATAAAACTATGTAAAATTCTTCACTGTATCCCTTCTTTTACTTCTCACCTTTCGTCGCCTCGCCCCGCGTCTAGAAATAGAATGTTTTGAATGCGAACTGTTCTTGGCACCATGAATATTATATTTTATGAATGACTTCTTATATCTCTGTTATCTCTGGTTAAAGCACATATAGGGCTCAATCATAATGAGTATGTAGATTTTTTGGCTCAACAAGTTATCAGCTGTGCAATTTGGATGCTTCTGCAATTGAGAAACAACGTCAAATGGAAAAGTGGAGAAAATCTCAAACTTTTGCAAAACCACTACAACTTAATATTCAAAAATACAACCAAAAATTCCGAATGTGCATTAGTTTAAAAACTATTCACTTCCTCGAAAGATATCACAACTATCATTCGATTGAAATTTGGACATGCATGTCATTCATTCACAAAAATGTACTTAAATTATAATTATTTACAATGACAAGTAGCAAGTAGATAATTTTCGACCAAATAAAAATAGTATTACAGTAAATATTTGTGCACTACCCTTCTAAATAATTTTAGATGTTATTTAGTTTTAATTTTCGAGTTAGGCAAATTGTATAAACTCATTTTATAAAATAACAAATTTGCTATTTCTCAGGTAATACATAATTATACTTTTACTTCTAATTATAGAAATAATACCAACAGCACAGTTTTAAACGTCATTCTCTTGCTCAAACTAGAGATTGGCCTTGTTGTTTCAAGGTACAGATATATCGTCCCAATTTCTAGTGTTATATTTGAGGATATCAGTGTACGCTAATATTTGTTTCTTAAACATATAAATGAGGTAAAGGGTAAAGGTAAAATGTTTATTTTTGAAAAACTGTTACTGTATTGTCCCATATAAACTATATCTACTATTAAAACAAATTATAAATAAAGTGTTACATACCTTTCTGTCTTAACATGCTTAATTCTGGCACTTATAAACTGAGTATTGTTTAAAAATGCAGTATTCATATTTTGGTCTACAATGGGTAAAAAAATTTACAAAAATTTTATAGACAAAGCGTGTAACTTAAATACTAAACATATAAAAATAATTAAACAGCAGAAAAAACAAACAGACAAAATAGGAATAACAATTGCAATGGATATGCAATATCCGTCATTATAATTATTCTAATTTAATTTTTAAATTTAAATTTAAACTTTAATATTTAATTAATGCCATTGTATGTGGAACTCAAATGTCTAAGGTACGTTAAAAAATTCTGCTACTGTGTAATATGGTCTTTCTAGAAGAAAAGCTTTAGCCAGTCTTCGGAACTTATCGTATGTATTTATAGATTTTAATTGCATCGGAAGGTTATTATACAATTTTTTGGCATTGTAGGTAATGGAATGTTTTAATAGGTCAGAAGTGGGCATTGTTAAATAAACATCAGTCTCTAAATTTCTTGTAGGATATCTACGAGTCGGTCTTTCGGATAAATTTTGAATGTGCTTGCGAACTAAGCAGACGGATTCGAAAATAAATAGAGCAGGAAGGGTTAGAATTTTGAAATTTTTGAAGTAATTTTCGTAATATGTCCTACTACTTAAACCAAATACATAGCGGATTGCTCTTTTTTGCAGTTTAAAAATAGATTCGAAAAGGTATAAGCTACAAGAACCCCAGAAAGGTAAACCATAGCGAAGGTGAGATTCGAATAAGGAAAAGTAGGTTATTAATGCAGTAGAAGGAGTCAGCTCTTTAGAAACCGATTTAATGGCAAAACATGCGGAGGATAATTTTTTTGCTAAGGTATCTATATGAGCAGACCATTTTAGAGAATCGTCTATATAAAGACCTAAAAACTTGATTGAAGTCACCGTTTGGATCAGATTATTGTTTAAAGTTATAGGTTGTAAAGTACCTCTGTAAGACAATGCTACAGTTTTACTGGTGTTGAAACAAAGTCCATTCGAATCAAACCAGGACTTAATAGTCACTAGATCTTCACTTATGATAGATTGTAATGTCTGCATGTTAGAATTATTCCAGGTTACACTGGTGTCATCAGCAAATAAAGTAATTCTACCACTTATTCTTAAGTCTGTGATGTCGTTGATGAATAATAAAAACAAAATTGGACCTAATACTGATCCTTGAGGTACTCCACTGCTTATTGCTAGATTTGTAGAATCCTCACCATTCGCCCGCACCTGTTGATTTCTATTTTCTAGGTAAGTTTTAAACCATTGTAAAGGAGAACCCCGTATGCCATAAATTTGTAACTTATTAATTAAAATATCATGATTTACTCAATCGAAGGCCTTTGCGAAGTCACAAAATACTGAAGCGGTGAAAAGTTTATCATTAAGTGATGTGTATATTTCATTAAGAACGGAAAACATTGCGTCGCTAGTGCATTTTTTAGGTAGAAAGCCATACTGATGAGCTGTGAGGATGTTATGCTTGAAAAGAAAGGGCAAAAGACGGTTTTTCATTAGCCGTTCTACTATCTTCGATAAGGTAGGCAATAACGCGACAGGTCTATAGTTACAGGTTTTGGTTTTGTCGCCACCTTTATGAAGTGGGATTATTATAGCTGTTTTTAGACAGTTAGGAAAGAGACCAATTTCAAAGGATTCATTAATCAGTAAAGTTAAAATGTTGATTACTACATCCGGTATATTTAGAAATATTTTGGTGGACAGGCTATCAATTCCACAGGAAAATTTATTTTGGATGTTGTTTATGGTTTGCACTAGTTCATGCTTGTCTACTGGTCTTAGGAAGAAACTTTCAGTGATCCTTTTAGTAGGTAGGAGGAAGGAGAGAGCATCCTGACTCGGAGCTATGTTAGATTTGATATTTTTACTTACATTTACGAAATAATTGTTTAGTTCATCTAGGCTAGGATTTACACTGTTTGAAGAACGGGTTTTATTCCTTAAGTCATTTATTATAGACCAGGTTTCTTTGGAGGAGTTTTTAGCTCTTGCGATGCGATTTTTGTAATATTTTTTCTTAGCAGATTTGGTGATTTTCCGATACAATATTCTGTAGTTGTTGATATAGTTTAATATTAGGGGATTATCTGTGTACTTTTTAATATACATGAGTGACCTCATATTTTTAGATAATGTTCTTATTCCTTTAGTTGTCCAAGATTTATGACATTTAGTTTTAATGGGGCGAAGGGGGAAAGCTGTATTGAAACACATAATTATTTTATTTAAGAAGTCTAAAAATTTAGAGTCAATATCTTCAGAAAGACCATTCCAATCAGTAGTTAGACATAAATTATAGAAATTTTTGAAATTATGCTTAGAGAAAATTCTACCTAGCTGACGGACTTTTTTTGGAGCTGTACGGGGTATCAAAAATTTGGCAAATACTGCTTCGTGGTCTGAGAGACCTGAGCTAATTACTTGGTGCTCTACATCAACGGGTTTAAACAGTAGAATCAGCTTTTATAAATCCAGCTGACAAACTCATATTAATAATAAAATGAAATCAATTAGGAAAGACAAAAGAAATAAATCGAAAATCGAAAAAAAAGTTAACAAAACAACAACGAATGTTAGGTTAGGTGGTATAGGTGGTGTCAATTTTTAATGTCACTAAGATGTGCGTTCACTTCGTCGTTCTATGTGTCGTTTTGTTCGTTGGTTTGGTTCTGCATAACAAACAAAACTTCGACACAAGCTGATTGGTTTATTCCCGATGATGTATACTTTTCA
This sequence comes from Psylliodes chrysocephalus, assembly GCA_927349885.1. Lineage (NCBI taxonomy): Eukaryota > Metazoa > Arthropoda > Insecta > Coleoptera > Chrysomelidae > Psylliodes > Psylliodes chrysocephalus. The sequence continues at coordinate 17,094,190 of OV651830.1, forward strand.
AATTTTAAATTATAAATGGTTTTACTTAACAAACTGATTATTTAGAATAACTATTACAATATAATTTATATATCTCACATGTGAACAGGCCCATTAAATATATTGAACGCTTATTTACGATTTTCTATTGTCCTTAAGCCAATCCTGTTCGTATGTATTATAAAAATGTATACGGAGAGTCAGGTGCGGGCGCTCTAGCTTATTGAGCCAGCCGGTTGAGCCACTAAACGCAGTTTGGGGTGGGTGCCTGTCCTATCCTAAGCTTTTCTGTATTGAGGAGGTCATTAACCTGGTCCCCACATATATGTGTATTCACGCACTGCACGCGAACTCAAAAGTGGCGAGAAAAAACGGGGCCCGTCTTCTACCTTGTCCTGTTTTCAGCGATGTGTACTTTTATACGGGGTTATTCTTAAAATTTAAATTTAGATTTCTATATAATATGATAATTTTGTCAAAAATATTATTTTATATGTTTGCAAAAGAGAAATTACATTTATTTTCGTAATACGAGAATTAGGTCGTACTGAAGTGGTGGAAAGTACCTGTGGAGCGTGTTCCAATACTTGCATGACGGTTGGGGTAAAAACTTAAATGAAATTTCTCGGGTGATAGTTTAAGGCAGTGGTCGTCAACCTGTCGATCACGAGCTACCGGTAGCTCGCGGAGGCAATTCTGGTAGCTCTCACAACGATTTTAATTTAAAAAATACAAACTACAAAAATCAGAGAAGCTTCCGAAAATTCCACAAAAAAATCTAATTGACATAATATTAAACATAAACAGCGCCAACGTTGCGGTGAGCGATCTGCTGCTGACGCCATCAAGCTAGAATAGGCTAGAACCGACCAGCCAGACCAGCGCGTTAGTGTTCGAGAACGATCAGGATTGCTTTGAATGGGATAAATACGCACGGCGCGGCGACATTGCGCTTAGTTTAAAACTGAACGCTTAAACAACGTCCAGCGGTTGGGTTAGTAGAGAACAACAAAAAATAATATTATAGCAAGCAGTTGTAAGAAGGTAAAGATATACCACTTTCATTCGAAATGGGAAGAACAATACTTTTTTACAGAAGTTAAAGATAAAAATGTGTGTTTGTTATGTAATACTTCGGTCTCCGTTGCTAAAAAAGGAAATATTGAGAGACATCATAAAACTGTACATTATAATTTTGAAAAATCATTCCCACTACATTCTGCCGCCAGAAAGGAGAAACTGAAACAGTTAAAAAAGCAGTTAATTGGACAACAATCAATATTTTTAAGAACAGTCGACAAAAATTAAGCTGCAACTGAAGCATCGTGCCGTGTGTCCCAGATAATTGCACAAAAAAAGAAACCTTATGAAGACGAGGAAATGATAAAACAGGCGTTTTTAGAAGCTACTGATTCGTTATTTGCCAACTTTAGAAATAAAGACGAGATATTTTCAGCTATAAAATCTATGCAACTTTCTGCTAATATAGTGATGAGACGTGTAGAAGTAATGAGCAATGTAATTTTTTTTTACAGTTAAGAATTGACTTAGATAACTGTGTTTATTTTTCACTTCAACTGGATGAATCAACAGATGTCGTTGACACTGCCCAGATGGCCGTGTTCGTCAGGATGGTTTTTAGTGATTTTACGATTAAAGATCTTTTGAAGTTTATTCCACTGAAAGGACACATTACTGGACAGGAGTTGTTTTCTCATTTAAAAAATATTATTTCTTCCGAGAAAATTCCAATATCGAAAATGGTAGACTTGACAACCGATGGCGCTCCAGCTATGGTGGGTTGTGATAAGGGTCTGGTGGCGTTATGTCGTAAAGATGAAACTTTTCCGCAATTTCTCTGTTACCACTGCATTATCCATCAGCAAGCATTATGTGGAAATTTCCTGAAACTAAACAACGTTATGAAACTGGTGGTAAAAATTGTGAACAAGATTAGAGCTCAAGCGTTACAAAGAAGATTATTCAAAACCTTGGCCGATGAAGTTGACTGTCAATACGGGGACCTACTCCTTCACTCTGAAGTCCGATGGTTAAGTAGAGGACGGGTGCTGAAATGTTTTAATGATGTCCTATCTGGCATAGTTCAATTTTTCAAACAACCCGATGAACCGACTCCGGAACTAGAAAATTTAATCTGGCTTAGATAGTTTGGTTTTCTCGTGGATATTACAGAGAAATTAAACGAACTTAATTTGCAGCTTCAGGGGAGAGACAAAGAACTAGCTGAAATGATTTCTGATATAAAAGCATTCATCAGAAAGCTGGAGTTTTGGGAACAAAACCTAATTAACAGCGATGCCAAGCATTTTCCTATTCTTTCAGAAAAAATATCTCAAAATCCATTAGAACCCTATGACAGCAAATATCATGTAGAAATAGTTTCTACCCTGAAGAATAACTTGAAAAATCGTTTTAAGGATTTCAACGAAATGGCTTTAGTAGCGCAGTTTGTTGTTTCACCCTTTATGGAAATTGATATCCAACAGTTTACAACTTGTGTTATGCAGAACTTTGGCGAAGACATCGCTGCAACAGAAATGGAAGTAATTGAATTTCAAAATGATTTAGCCTTAAAATCGTTAGTCTCAAGTACCAAATGTATCTGGCCTATTGTAAGTAATGACAAATATTCAGTTCTATGCCGTGTTGCCTTGAAAGTGAAAGCATTATTCAGTTCAACCTATTTGTGTGAATCTTCTTTTTCCAATATGAAGTTTATTGAGAACAAATATCGCAATCGACTTACAGATGAACATTTGAATAATTGTATTCGAATGGCTGTATCAAATTATACTGCAAACATTAAAAAAAATTATCTATGAGTCTGTGTGTCAGCCTTTTCATTGAACGTGTTTTTTTATTTTTCAATGTTTATGTTCATGATAGTTTATGTTTATTTTTCAAACACCTTCGTTTGGTAGGTAGGAATATAGCTATGAACAAGTACGTACTAGTAATATTACTTATTTTGTTATTAGTTTATTATTAGTACCTATGTATTATATATTACCAGTTAAATAGTAAAATAAATACATATAATGATAAATTAACTGTGGATTATTTCATTTACGTTGTGTTACGTGGCTTATGTGTGGGTAGCTCGCTGTTTATTCCAAAATTAACAAAGTAGCTCAGCACATTGAGAGGTTGGCGACTACTGGTTTAAGGTATAGGTTTTGGAACGGATGACGGATTCGCTTGTTTATCAAAGCACTAGGTTCATCCCATCTAATGTTACCATGTTCAAAAATACAATTTTTTGACATTCCTAATAAAAATTCGGGACATTTTTTTAAATCTTGACAAACTTATGAAATAATTACTATAAAAAACAAACTATAACCTATAAAAAAAGCCTTATTTATATAAAAAAAGCGTTTATTTCTACTTGTTCACAAAATATTAAAACTCTAACTCATGAAATAATTACTATAAAAAAACTATAAACTATAAAAAAGCGTTTATTTTTACTTATTGATTTTATGTAATACCTAGGTACTTACATTTATTCAGTTATAGTTTATTCGAAAATAAATGATACCAAAATTTTCATGACCCAGGAGATAAATCCCAATATATCATAAATTTGTGACTGAAAATTTCTAAAATAAAATGTTTATCATTATTTGTTTCAAAATGAAGCTAAAGTGTTGAGGTGCACTGTGAACTTAACCCCATTGCAAAACGCTATAAAACATGTCACACCAGATGAAGAGACATTCTGGAAACTTGACATGTTAATAGAGGAAGCAATATAACCAATTATTATTTCTGTGGGAAGTGACGAAACTGATGATAATAATGATGACTTATTTATTTAGGCATGTAACTCTATTGATATGGATACTTGGGTTGTATATTTATTTTTATTGCTAATGAAACATGTATTTTTAGTCAATTTGATTTAATAATAATTTTTATATTTCATACACTCAAATAACTATAGTCTATTCGAAACTGATGATAATAATAATGACTTATTTATTTAGGCATCTAACTCTATTGATATGGATACTTGGGTTGTATATTTATTTTTATTGCTAATGAAACATGTATTTTTAGTCAATTTGATTTAATAATAATTTTCATATTTCATACACCCAAATAACTATAGTCTATTTTTATGTATGAGAGAGTAATAAAACAGCATTTCTAATGCAAAACTTAGTACGGTCATTTTAAATATTTTTACAGAATAATCTAAATATTTCCTAAAATTGTAATAAATGTACCTAAGCTATTACAAGTTTTGGGTCTTTTATTGGCCCTTTATAAACATAAGCTGTACAGAACAATAGAAAAAGGATTGGACAGGCCAAAAAGCCCTGTGTATTAAAGATTACATAGCCGTATCTTAAGATTATTTTCACCTATTTGCCAATTTTGCAAATTTCACCGAAAATGCGATTATAGGTTTTCCATTTAGTAAGGAGGTCCAAGTTGTGTATTCTTGACAGTTTACTAAATGTCGTTTAGTTGCAACTTGCAAGGTGCATTGTGAATTCTAGTGTGATCATGGAAAATTTGGAAGAGCCGCGTAAACGACAAAAAATCGGTCCTTTAACAGTTAATGAAAAAGCATTAATATTTAATTGTTTTAAATCATTTACAGACAAACATCTATGTAAAAGTGTTGATGACATAGTGGAATTAGTTAGTAGTACACGGTGTTCAGGGGGCATGTTTAAATCGAAAGTCACTGTACCTCGTTTTTTATTGTTCGGGGGTATTTCTGGGCACTTTCTGAACAACTTCCAACCATTTTTAAAATCGCCGACTTGGCACTTTTGAAAAATATCAGGAAAAATTGGCCCAAAACGCGTTTTTTATTTTATTATGGGGCAAAAAGAGCATGTTCAAATTTGATACTTTTTAATGGATTCTCTGGTCAATTTTTTTCTCAATCCATTCGGTTGACTCCTTATTATGAATATTGAAGAGTATGATGGGATGGGACTAGCTTACCTGAGAAATGAACAATCAAGAAGCGGTGTGAAGACGTAATTTGTTTTTCGTACTTTGTTTTTTTTTTGGGCAAAGTTGTGGAGAATATAGTGGACATTCCATGCTAGTAGGATAATGAAGTGTACACTCAAATGCTGAGTTATTTATATTTATTTCATGTATTCACAAATAATGGCTATTATATTCACATACAGCACGAAAAATTATTTTATTGTAATCTAGGTGGCTGTTTAAAACTTTATACTTTTTCCATGTCTCATTGAAGTCATGATGCACAGCTTCAACAGCTTGTTCACTATAAAAACCTTGCCACGGTTCGAGATGATAAGGATTACCCTGAAATGAGTCGAAGCACACTATGGAAACTTTTAAAAGAAATAGATTTTCTTTGGAAAAAGCATTCCAGAAAGTCTATTTTAATAGAAAGAAGCAATATTGTAGTATGGAGAAGAAATTACCTAAGGACTATAAAAGAAATAAGAAACCAAAGAAGAAATATATTTTATTTAGATGAAACATGGATCAACGAGGGACATAAACCAAATAAATTTTGGCAAGATGAAACTGTTACAAGTCGAAGACAGGCTTTTTTAAATAATTTATCTACTGGTTTAAATTCACCATCAGGAAAGGGGCGCAGACTAATAATAGTACACATCGGTAATTCTAACGGTTTTGTTAAAGGTGGTTTATTGACTTTTGAATCTACTCGTACCGGTGACTACCATGAGGACATGAATGCTGATGTCTTTAAAGAGTGGTTCGAACAAATTATAGATCTTCTTCCTCAGAACTGTATAATAGTAATGGTTAATGCAAGTTATCACTCGAGACTTATAGAAAAAATGCCCACAACCAAGTGGTTAAAAAAAGATTTACAGAATTGGCTAAATTCAAAGAATATTAAGTTTCATCCCGGTTCGGTGAGAAAAGAACTGCATCATTTGTGTTCCCTTCATAAAGAGAAATTAAAAAAATATGAAATTGATGAAATTGCAAAAAATCGTGGGATGACGGTGGTTAGATCACCACCATATCATTGCGAAGTAAACCCGATTGAACTGATATGGGCACAGATAAAGGGAGAAGTTTCAAGAAAAAGTAATTCTTTTAAAATGAGCGATGTTAAACAGTTGTTTTTGGAGGCTGTAAATAATGTGAAGCCTGAAAACTGGGTAAAGGCAGTAAATCATACATTAAAGAAGAAGAGAAAATGTGGAAGTTGGACAATATTACTGATGAAATGATCGAGCCACTCATTGTAAATATTGGTTGCGACAGTTCATCTTCTGATTTCAATTCTGATTTGAATTTTTAGGTAAGAAGTAGTTTTTATATTAAAATTATTATTTATGAACTTAACGTTGTTTAAAAGTCAAAGTTTAAACCCTTATACCTACATAACCCGTTTGACACAATGTTCTTAACATACCTTGTGGAAAAATAAAACATTTTAGAAAAAATTGCACTTTTTTACCTTCAGCTGTTTAGAAGTTATAAGCAGGTTAATTAGGTGAAAATATAAGTGTATACTCGAGGAATAACTTCAAAAAATATTTTAACTGTCTACTAAAAGAAGTGGTACGCCTATGGATTACGAACGCTTTATTATTTTAATACTCTCTCATACATAAAAATAGACCATACAACCAAATATTTATTTAATTTTTTCTAAAAGTTTCAATTCGATCAATTTGAAAATGATGTTTAATTAATAACCAAACGTTTGACGTAATTTGGCAACGTTGTTTTATAACGAGCCAGTTTTTTTATTATGCCGATCAGCAGGTTTGTTATCGCGGAACAGATCGAAACAATATAATCGCAGCAGTTGTAAAATTAAAAGCGAACCCGTCCTGTTCTAGCAAAGTCGAAAGCTCTTGTAACTGCACATTATAGAAGCGAAACGCACAGAAGGCAAACAAAATAATGTACATGAGCTTCCTTCCTGTGAACTCCATATATGGATTTTATAGGGTGATTTTTAAAAATTTGTATCTTTAAATAGTAGGAATTGATTTAATATCTTTATTTTTATTATTAAAGAATTAGTAGGTATACAAGAAGTCTAATTCAAACTTTATTTATTCTAAAAAAAATCTACAATTTTTATAAGTTTTATTTATTGCGCAAATTATATCTGCAAGAGTGTAAACCAAATATTACCAAAACATGTTGCTGTTTTGACTAAATAATAATAAAAAAGAAGTATCATTAAGCCAGATCATTATGCCCCATTGCAACAATAAAACCATATTTTTAGCGATGTCCATGTTAAAATTGCTTGTTCTATCAGTAATATACATATTTTTCTGTACCCTGTTTAGGGAAAATTTCTAATGATATTGCAATTTATTTAAAAATTATAATAATATTAAAATCTCGTTCAAAAATATTAATTCAATCGAAAGTTTACTTCCTCACAGTAAGAATGGGATAGATTTGCTTGACAAAAATGGTATTTATAGACTCTGTTGTAACGATTTCAACACTTCACGGAAAAAAAATTGTAGAAAAAATTTCTACAATTGTAGATTTTTTTCTCTACAATAAATAGTACATATAGGGACAGGGACAATTTGTAGTAAAAATTTCCAAATATTTGTGGAGAATGTATTGTAGAGTTATTATCTACAATATTTAGTAAAAATATCCAAATGCATCATAAGAATTGTTCTACAAATTGTTATAATTTTTGCTATTCATTGTATGAATTTATATTAAAAATGTATTGCGTTTTATGAAAATAAATACGAAAATTTTACACAATAAATAGTAAAAATTCATACAAATTGTAGTAATTTTTAATAAAATTTGTAGTAGTATTCCATAATTATTATAATTATAACCTAGAAAAAAATGTTCCTTAATAAAATATTCAATTTAGTGTTTTAATATAAAAGATACAAATTCTTAATTACATTATGTAATAAATAACAGTAATAATAGCGCCCTCAGTCTCAGTTGGCTTTTCTGCACCTGAAAAATATGATTCAACAAAATTGAATGTTTATTATAAGAAGGGATGTAAAGTATTACTATTTTTTGTAGAGAAAATTTCTATTTTTTGTGGAGATAATTATTAATATATGTACAAATTTTTACAGAAGTTAGTAGTAGTAATTACGATAATTGTAATAAATTTCTACTTCTACAAACAATAGTAAAATTTACTAAACATTGTGGACTTCTTTCCTATTGTTGTAGCATTTTATTCGACAATTCAATTGCTACAATAATTAATAGTTTTTAACTATAAATTGTAGTAAAATTTTCTACAAATTGTTAAGTATTTTTCTACAAGTCTACTACTACAACATTGTAGTAAAATTTTCTAGTCACATTTTTTTCCGTGTTCTTATATTTGAAAAACTGCTAGGAAATTAATACTCGTATTCGCGAACACATCAGATATCCTGAGAAATCTACTCTTGGTCATCATCTTAAGTACAGTAATTACAATTTCATTCCTTCAGAAAGCGTTACCACCTTGCACAATATTTTCAATTGCAATTTTTAACTAAATTTACTTGAAGACTTTGAAATTTACAGAGAATCTAGCAAATCTACCTCTACTTGTGTCAACACTCAAATTCATCTTAATAGTCATGTTCCTCCCCTATTTAGGAGTATCCACAACGATTGGCTTAAAATAGTTTATGAATGTCATTTTTTGATAATAATTTTTAATGTATTACCCTTGGATTTATTATTTTACATTGATCCTTCGAGCCGGATTGCATAGTCTTTCAGGATAATCTGCAGATTCTGAAGTTCCAGTTGTCATCTATACTTTGCCCAATTATATTTTTAAACTACAGGAACTTTATCTAACAACGTGGATATAAGAAGGAACCATTGATATTTTCCATTGTAGTTACCATATTATTTACTGCATTAGATAAAGATATGAAGGTTTCTAATCGATCTTTCTTCAGTGGCGCAAATTTTCTTACTTTATCTATAAGTGACATAATTATCCATTCGGGTCTTCCAAAATTGAACTGTTTCTCTAGCTTTTTAATGAAGAGATCTGTTTGGAATCAGATTTTCTGCATCAGATATGTTATAAGTAGAGAGCTGAATATATGCAAAATGCATATATATGCATTTTTTGCATATTTTACCAAAGTTCAGAAAATATTGCATATTTTTCCAAAATTCAGAAAATATTGCATATTTTACCAAAGTTCAGAAAATTTAGGAAAATATTGCATATTTTCGAAAAAAAAATGTATTACTATACTGTGCAAATTAAAAACTGTTTTAACAGATTATACAGATATATTTGAAATAAAGACCTTTTAAATTTTTGTATTTGTTTTTAAGTGTCACTTCTTGTAAATTCTTGTTAATTAGTTCTTGGAGGGTGACATGCACTGGGTTTTTACCTTCTTAAGAGATTAAGCCCATTAAGGTAATTGTTAATAGATGGTATTTACACAGATAAAGTATTACCTACAATGCAACAAAACGGTTTATATAAAATTCTCAGTAATTACTTGTAACCAATCTACCCTAACATCGGAATATTTTGAATGTTTTTCATTCAGTTTAATGAGATAGTATCCTCGTTATTTGCCTAGTGAAAAGTCTTGTAATAATTTGTTGTTTTAAAAGTGTCCTAAAATGTCGAGAATTTCTTCGTGGATTATTAATTTTCCAGAGTTGGAAATCAATGGGCATAAAGTTTTTTGTAAAGCTTGTGCCAAAATAGTGGTTTGCGAAAAAAAGTTCAAAGTGGTTCAACACGTGAAAACATCATTGCATAAAGCCAAATTGCAAAAAATGAAATCACAACCGGTTCAACAATGCGTTGTGAGGTCATTTCAAAACGCCGACAAAACAAAAAGTGATAAGGAGGTATTTAATCAGGACTTGTGCAACGCTCTTGTTGCGGCAAATATTCCATTAAAGAAGTTACAAAATCTACATCTAAGAGAATTTTTACAAAAATATTGCAATCAAACCATTCCTGACGAATCTACACTCAGAAAAAAAAATGTACATGCTATATATATATATAAATGTAATAGAAGAAATTAAAGTTTTACTGGATGATAGCAATTTTTACATCATTGTTGATGAAAGCACAGATGCTTGTGGAAGATATATGGTACATCTTATGATTGGAGCCTTAAAAGAAAATGAACCAGGTACATCATATTTAATTGCATCAAAACAGTTAGAAAAAACTAACAATACAACTGTTACCCGATTTATTCAACAATCTCTAGCAGAATTTTTTTTACCAAATCAAATTCCCTCAGAGAAGTTCTTAGTGTTTTTGTCTGACGCAGCACCATATATGATAAAAGTAGGGCAAAACTTAAAAATATTTTATCCAAATATGGTCCACGTTACTTGTCTTCTGCATGGAATAAACTTAGTTGCAGAAACTGTGAGAACAGAATATCCCTTGGTTAACAAACTAATTTCGAATGTGAAAAAAATATTTTTAAAAGCCCCTTTAAGAGTGCAGTTGTATAAAGAGAGAATGGTAGGGGTGTGTTTGCCCCTGGAACCCGTAATTACGCGATGGGGGACATGCATTAAAGCAGCTATATTCTATGCAGAAAATTTTGAAGCAATTAAGGATTTAATTTTGGATATAGAAGACAATTCACAATGTGTAGTGCAAAGTAAAGAATTGTTAAAAAATCCCCTTGTGCCTAAGCAACTTGTGTTTATAAAGGTTAATTTTAGTTTTTTACCTGATGTAATAACTTCATTGGAAAAGAAAAATTTAAGTTTAATCGAATCAACAAATTTTATTGCAACAGTTTCCGATAAATGTAACAATGTTCCTGGTGACATAGGCCTTAAGATTAGAAAAAAATTAAATACAACTTTATTAAAGAATGAAGGGTTCAATGAAATAAGGGAAGTGAAAAACATTTTTGAGGGAAAATTTTCCAAAGAAGTTTTACGTTGACCCTGTACATTACTTCCAAAATTACGGTATTGTCCTATTACTTCGGTAGATGTTGAAAGGACCTTTTCTATATTAAAACATATTTTTACAGACAGAAGACAAAAATTTTTAATAGAAAATTTCGAAAAATATTTAATTATAAATTCCTATTATAATATTACTATTTAATATTTTTATACTATTCTATACTTAACCTCTACTAGTTTTTGTGTTTCGTTTGTTTTAAATAAATTTTTATATTACATATTTATTTTTTCGTGTAATGGCTTTGATAGCGTACCAAATTAGGAACAGCAATGTTAATTAGAACCCAACAGTGAATGGTCAAGTGGAAATATTCGCTAGGCATCAGAATTAATTTTTAAATAAATTAATTAATTTAAAAAATCGCGTCCCGGCTGGAATTTGAACCCGGGGCCCCTAAGTCCACAGGCCAACGCACTAACCACTGAGCCACCCACCCCCTACTTTTTTTTAAGTATTTTTAACAAATATGCATTTGCATATTTAGGCATAATTGGACAAAATAACTGCATATTTTTGGTAAAAACGATGCATATATATGCGCATATTTTGTTATATTTTGATGCATATATTCCGCCCTCTAGTTATAAGCATCTGAAGTTCTACGGAATTCACAAAGTTTCACTACGAAATATATGGACCAGGGTCGGTTTCTCCATTGGTTCATTTGTGCAGTGAACACCTAATTAAATTTCATAAAAACACATTATTTTAATATTACATAAATAACATAAAAATATAAATTTAATTTTAATATTTTTATTTTCATACGAGTTAATCTATATTTTTTTGTACATCATTGTCCTCTGGCTGATCGCGATAACCCGCCAACAGATCATTCAAACTTATAAAAAAAATCTGATTAAATATGGGGGATTTAAGCGGGGTTGAAATTAAAAAAAAAATCAAAAATGAAAAGCGATATCAACATTAAATTTTTAGTAAAAATCAAAGTTTATAAGGAGATGAGGCTTATTGATTGTGAAAATAATCTGCTTAAAAATGGGGGTTAAGGGGGTCTGTTAAACTGCGAAGAGTATCATTTAAACTGCCAGGCATTATATATCTTTATTCTAGTTTGTGTCTGTGTAATATTATGTATTGTGATGGGACTGATCTTATAAAATAAACATTTATAACATTTTAGTTCTTATTTTATTTGCCAATAAAAAGTATTTAAAAAATATATTTTTTATTTGACATCTGCGACAAATTATGAAAATGATTAAACATACAATAAAAACTAAAAAATGGTAGGTAAAGTTTCATATAAAATTTTTTACACAAAAATCAATGTCAAGCTTTCTACATAATCTGATATATATTTAAAAATAATCTCAAATTATGAAGAAAAGTCAATTTACTAACTAATAATGTTTATAGATGGTTTTCAACGTATTAAAAACCAAACAAATATCACAGTAACTAAAATATTAAATTTTTTTAATAGTTGTAGTGCTTGAAAACAGTATGATGTTGATAATAATAACTACGCACTTAATACAAACTCAAATAATAAAAAAAAACAGCGATATTGACTCTTGTACAAAGTTTTGATCTGAACTTACATATGATAAAATTATTGGAAAAAGTGAACACCAATTTTAAATTACCTCGAGCCGCCACTGGATGCAGCTGTATTTTTCTCTAACTGAAAATAGTCTATATTGAATTAAATTCTGTCCTGATCCTGGAATTTTTTAACAAATTTCTAGGAAATTGTTTTTAATCTCAAATAATCATTGAATTAATGTTCCTAATTTACAATTTTTACTTAATAAAACCAGTTAGTATAATTAAAGAAGCTACATTCTTATTATATTAACATTTATGTTGCCCAATATCAGCGTACTGGTTTAAATACTATAATAATATACAGGGTGTCTGTAAAAGGTCTTTACAAAAACATACCACATATTCCTTAGACCAAAATAAGTCTATTTAAGTAAAATTACCTTAGTACAAAGTTGCTTCGTTTGGGCTCCAGAGGGCCCTGACGTTACAATTTTTAAATCGTTTTTCCCGTATAAATTTAAAACGGTATATGCGATTTTGCTGCAATTTAGTATATTGGTAGAGTTTTATGTGACAAAAAAATGGTATTAAAATTTTGTCCGATAATAATACATAGGCGTAGAACTTGATTTTTTAAATAATTGCACCTTTAAAAACTCTACGCTAATGGAAGAAAAGGAGTTTGAGTATGAAACTTAGATTGCGCAACTCATTTACTTTAAAAAAGGTACTCTTGATAAGACTCGATTACTCTCATGGTTTTGACGAAATTTGCATTTTAGTAATTTTAGAACATAAACAATAATGATTAAAATACAAACTTTGTCAAAACCATGAGAGTAAATCGAGTGTTATCAAGGGTACTTTTTTGTAGTAAATGAGTACCCAATCCAAATTTCATACTCAAACCCCTTTTCTGCCATTGGCGTAGAATTTTTAAAGGTGCAATTATTTAAAAAATCAAGTTCTACGCCAATGTATTATTATCGGACAAAATTTTATACGATGAAAAACATAAAAATGTACTTTTTTCATATAATCTTCAACACCTCTAATCGAGACTTTTAACAAAAATACGCCATGTACGATTTTTTGAGGAATATTAATTATTTGTCTGCAATACGTATACAAAAACATTTATTGTTGGTTTCCATAGTTTCATCTAAATAAAAATATTGTCAAGTTTTAACACCTAATCTCTTGTTAACGATTGAAAGTGTTCTGACTCAACAATTAAAAAACAAGTGCGTGGTTTATTAATATGGCTGTACAATATACCAATGCAGAATATACCGATATGTTACTGACATTAGGATTTTATGAAGGAAATGCTCGAGAGAGTGTCAGGGTGTACTCTGAAAGGTTTCCAAATCGTCGTGTATCTAGCCACCCAACTTTTGCTGCTGTTGAGAGACGTCTTCGGGAGACCGGTTCCTTTGCTCCCAACACTGTTGATAATGGAAGAGAACGTTTTGTAAGGATTCCTGAAGTTGAAGAAGACATTTTAGAACGTGTTGAAGAAGATCCAGAATTAAGCACCAGACGAATTGGAAGGGAACTAGGAGTAAGTAAAGATGTCGTTCATAAAGTGCTTAGAGAACAATTGCTATATCTATACCATAAGAAGCCAGTACAAGAATTATTAGTCCATGATCCTCAAATTCGTTTGGGTTTTTGTCGATTTGTTAATATGCAAAGAGAAAGAGATCCAAACTTTGTCAAGAAGGTTCTCTTTACCGATGAAGCGGGTTTTACAAGAAGAGGTATAACTAATACCCATAATGAACATGTTTATGCCGTTGAAAATCCGCATGCAATAAAGGTAAACCATATTCAGAACGAATTAATGTGTGGGCTGGAATAATTGGTAATTTCATTGTTGGTCCTGTCATACTTCCACGAAGATTAACTGGAGAAAATTATTTGGATTTTCTACAAAATAAGTTGCCAGAATTGTTAGAAGATTTACCTCTCCAACTTCTAGAGATATGTGGTTTATGCAAGATGGAGCTCCATCACATTTTTCTTTAAACGTTAGAAACCACTTGAATGAACAATATCCACACAAATGGATAGGCAGAGGTAATGACGCACCTGTAAACTGGTCACCACATTCCCCAGACCTAACACCGATGGATTACTTTTTATATGGACATCTGAAATCCACAGTTTACAGGGAATCTGTAGAAAATGAGGAAGAACTCTGGCAACGTATTCAAGATGCAATAAACAATCTTAGAGGTGATGAAGAAGTTATGGGAAGGATACATTTTAATTTTCTTCGACGTATAAATCTTTGTATGCGTGAAAATAGTGAACATTTTAAACAATTTTTGTAAAATCTCTATTTTGATTATGTTGTAAATAAATATTTTTGTGAAACCTATACACTCTAAATTATTAAAACAGAAATTTAGCGAAAACCATGAGAGTAATCGAATCTTATCAAGAGTACCTTTTTTAAAGTAAATGAATTGCGCAATCTAAATTTCATACTCAAACTCCTTTTCTTCCATTGGCGTAGAATTTTTAAAGGTGCAATTATTTAAAAAATCAAGTTCTACGCCTATGTATTATTATCGGACAAAATTTTAATACATTTTTTTTTGTCACATAAAACTCTACCAATGTACCAAATTGCAGCAAAATCGCATATGCCGTTTTAAATTTATATGGGAAAAGCGATTTAAAAATTGTAACTTCAAGGCCCTCTGGAGCTCAAACGAAGCAACTTTGTACTAAGGTAATTTTACTTAAATCGACTTATTTTGGTCTAAGGAATATGTGGTATGTTTTTGTAAAACCTTTTTACAGACACCCTGTACATAATACCATTGTTTTTTTTTCAGTTCAGTGCCAATGGTATAAATCTGAATTAACTTAGTTAGATACTGTATTATTAAATTCATTTTATTAAAAACATTTAAAGAAATAAATACAGAAATTAAAAAAATAACCAGAAAGAATTATTAAATTAATAACACGATTCGGAGGATAATGTCTTTGAATAATCATCAAAAACAATCTTGCATAATTTTCAGGAATGGCGATTATTTTTGCTCTCTACAATAGGAATTGCAACAAACACTATAATTTAAGAGGCTTGTAGTTTATAATTACTTTATGAAACAGCCATGCATGTGTTGAGGCACTTTAATTTAGAATGTTATTGTGTTCAAAACATAACTCTAAGATTTTTGTGACCTTTCACTAAGTCAACTGCACATTGTGGTAACTACCATTCGTCTTCTTGCATGGGGGATCTCCTTGATTCTCCTCTCTCTTTCGTCTTTGAATAATCAGCAGCGGACTTACATAAGAATGCAGATTAAGTGTGCTGGTAAAGTGGACACTTAAATAACTGAAATTGTTTTGATTTTGATAAACAAATTTGCGAATCTTTGACAATTATATTAAACAAGGAGTATTGCATTTAATAAAAGAGTATAAAGATGTGATTGTGTATCATCTGAATGATATTTAAAAGTAATTTTATTAAAGGCTATATCGCATGAGGATAAAGTATTTTCTGAGTTGTATAGAAAATAATTTTTAACGACCCATTAACGAAAATCTACAAAATATTAAAAATTAATTTAGGTTATTAAGATCAAATCAAACTATTTTACTTTTAATTAGTTTTTATTCTGAATTTGAATCCTGGACCTTAAGCACAAGAATAAATAATAACCAGAACGATATCTCTCATTCATTTCCTTTGTAGTTGATGCCGACGAGCTATGATCTCGTCTTTTAGTTATTACTTGTATTCCATAGGCGCACCGAAAAAAGGTCAGGAAAATAAAAAAAATATTGGGTAGCTATTGATTTAATTTTTAAGTTCATACATTACAAATATAAATAAGTAAAAGATTTATATATATAAAAAAATATTTACTTATCTTTCCAAATTCGATTAATACATTTAAGAGTATAAAATAATCTTACTCTACCGAATAATTTTATTAAATAATTATGTGAAAATTTTTCACATGGATGTGAAAAACTTGTATTTCTACAAATACTTTGTGTTTAATAATAGTTTCAAAATTTATTTGTAATATTACCTCTAAGAAGGAGATAAATTTTACAAAATCATTGTGTAGCATGTTTAAATTACCAAATAAATCTAAATTGGAGTTGTTATAAGCTTTATAGTAGCAAAATAAAGATGTATCGTCCAAATTTTGATAGGATTTTGAATATTCTTCGCAAATTGTACTAGAATGTATAGATAGGCATTTTTTCATTAGATAATCAGCAAAATACCTTTCGAAATTCGTTTCTAACATGGACTCTTTTTGATAACTTCTATCAATTTCTGGCAAATTTAATGTATGGGGATGTGTATAAGCTACAAATGAATTTGTATCCTCTTTAATGACATTAGAAGCATATTATCCATTAGTTGCCGCGGTTAATTCCAAAAAAGGCCAGAATTCGGCAAATTAGTCTAAAAGCACCAAATTTTGCAGGAACATTTTTAAGGCCATTCTAAGGGATTTGACCCGGAGGGCAAGCCCAATTTTTGATTATGGGTCAAGATGGCAGCTATTTTTCAAAATGGTGGTTTATAATCTAGTAAATCTTATTTTGATCGGTTTTAAACGATTTATAGGTCGTTTTTGACTAATCTGGAGATGAAAAAATCAATAAAAATATTATTATTTTCATGCTGATGCAAGTTTAGCTAAACATACTGTATACAAGATAGTCAAAAATGACCTACGAGGAAATAAAATCGAAACACATAATAATTTAGATTTTATATTTCCTGTCATGCAGGTATATTTTAAAATTGCCTTAATTACATGTGGTTCAATTTAATATTAAAAGCGTCTCTCTCTACTCGGCGAGTCTATCCAAATGCAATACCCCCACTCCGAAATATGGTTCAACCAAACCGAATAAAGTAAGTGACCTGGCGAGTCTCGAGTTCGCGACTGACCTTAGTTTTTGTTTTTACTTGTGAGTGTGCAACACGCGACTTAGCTAACAAGTACTTTCATTTCGTTGAATAGAAAAAACAAGGAAGTTTTTTTTCTACTGGTCAGGTAAAGAATATACAGATAATATTTCCATTTATTTTATAATGGTAATAGATCATGTTCCCACACATAAATAAAAGAAAATCACTACTTTGAGGTTATGTGTTTCTTATATCGCGCCAAGGTACCTTTTTCAAATGCTACAAAAATAGACTTTTTACTTATAATGATTGTCAGGCGGACAAATTTGTTTTGAGGGATTTTTTAAACTTTTTTTTATGTGAGGGACGATCTCGGGGATGATGGTTTATAACGGGATATAGGATTTTTAGGCATTATGGACGTAAAGGGCAACACATTGGGAAAAACCTCTCTAGGAGGACAAGTAGTAGTAGATTGGTCAAGGTGTTGTTTATGCCAGTGTAACAATCAAGAAGAGCTACTTTGTCCTGCACGTAACTATTTTCACGCCTATTTATTGTCAGCGAATCTAGAAAACTAAACATGGATGATTTCTTCAGATATGAAAATCAAGAGATTCCTCCATCCATTTCATTAAATGGTGGCCTGAGATCTGGAAATAAATCCAACTTAAAAGAAATTTTGGAAAAATTAGTTTTAGTTGAAACTACCAACCCAAAACACTTCGACGGAAGTGTGTGATGGAGCTGCAATGGTGCATTTAGTTGTTCCACGTGTATAAAAAGCAAATCATCTTCGCTAAATTGTAAGAGGGTAGACGTGGTATGGGACCTTTACAACACTGACACCATCAAAAAGGCTCGTGAGAAGAGGGGAACAGGGGTGCGGAGACAAGTGTTAGCTAACGGTAAGGCTGTCATTAAGTCGTAATACTTTTATCACAGGTTCTTTTATTATGTTTTAGGTCTTCTGCCGAAAAAATGGAGCGATTTTTTGGGCAATTCTGACAATAAAAGCGATTTATTGGCGCTCCTGGTCAAAAACCTTCTACAATCAGACGATAATTTGGAAATTGTTACGAATGTTGATGATATTTTAACTACAAAGAATTGTGATTTTGCATTAGGCGGAAATCGTGTTTAAAATGGGAAGAGGCAGATGGACGCATTTTGTTGCATGTTTCGGACATGGTCAGACTTGGAGCCAAAAATATTTTAGTTCAAACTGTTGACACTGATGTTGTTTTATCTGTGTCATTTTTTTATGAGCTCCAGGATATGGGTTTAGAAGAACTATGGGTTTTATTTGGGTCGGGGAAGAATCGACGATATATTGCAGCTCACAAAATCGCTATCCCGCAAGGAAGAGAAAGGTGTGTAGGCCTCAGGGGCTTTCATGCCTTTACTGGGTGTGACAGTGTGTCCTTCTTTGTCGGAAAAGGAAAAAAAGCAGCATGGAAAACATGGATGTCATGTGAGTCAGCAACCGACGCATTTATTTTTGTCTTTTCCGAATGACCACATTCCAAGTCACATTCAAGCACTTTTTGAAAACTTTACATCAATGATGTATGTTGCAACTACAGGATTCTCCAAAGTCGATCAGCTTCGAAGGCACCTGTTCTGTACTGAAAATAAGCCGCTACACCTAATTCCCCCTAGCTCCGCAACACTGGTGCAACACTGCCTTCGTGCTGCATATCAAGCTGGTCAAATTTGGGGCAGATCATTGGACATGTTAAAGTGTGACCCACCGACACCAATTTCTTGGGGTTGGGTGCAGCGCAATGAAGTCTGGGAGCCAGTTTGGTCAACACTTTCATCTATATGAACAGCATGCAGGGAGCTGGAAAAGTGCGGCTGTAAATCAGGGTGTGAATCGCAAGGTTGCTCATGTCGGCGCGCAGGACTAACTTGTACATTATAGTGCAAGTGCAAGGATACATGTGTAAATAAGTGGTAAATAGTATAACAAATATTCTAATGATTTATTAACCGATTAATTTTTTTAGTGCATACGAAGAAGAAGATTTGCTGGACTAAGCTCATAAGCATCGAAATTCTCATATTGGACGTACACAGAGATAACAGAGATATAAGAAGTCATTCATAAAATATAATATTCATGGTGCCAAGAACAGTTCGCACTCAAAACATTCTATTTCTAGACGCGGGGCGAAGCGACGAAAGGTGAGAAGTAAAAGAAGGGATACAGTGAAGAATTTTACATAGTTTTATCAATGAATAACTGCCCGAGCTTTTACTACTTAACGTAACTTTTCTTGCCGGTGTAAGCCCTGTTGCCACTTCTATTCTAACATCACTAGGTTTTGGAATTTGTTGAACATTATTACATCTAATTTAATGAAATTACATCTAATTTGGTTAAAAATGCCTATTTTTTGTTCTAATGCTCAATTAAGTCTTTGTAGGAAGTATTGTTTTATAATTATTTGAAAAAAATCATTTACATTAGCCCTTATGATCGAAAAAAAAATTAAATGTCTCAGTTTCAACCGTCTACAAATTTGTATAAAAAATCTTCTTTTAGAAATATACCTCTCATTTGACGAAAAACGAAGGCCTAAATGAAAAAAAACTATTCTTTATAAAAGTTTCGCCTATGTATTGACAAGGTAAAAGTACTTTCCTCATATTTGTTGCTTTTAAATTAACAAAAATATAGCAATAAACCATTAGTGATGTCATGGTTTTACTAGAAAGCAAACATTAAAGGCAGAGCCTATCGACTCTTTATGCATCTATCTCAGTATTGAAATGTATGCAATCAGTTTGACCCCTCTTATATTATTTTATACAGGGATTATTGATTTATCCACCATGTTTAATAGGGTGTACTAATAATTACTTCAAGATTTCTTTTTTATTTTTAATGTAAAATGAAAATAAGAAAATATAAACTATTTATTAAAGGTATTTATTGAAGTATCAATTATAAACAGTAAGGCTACTGCTTTGCAAAATACAATAAATCCCCAATATAAATAAATTATAATAATAATAATAATTGGAAGGAAGTATATAAAGCATAAATTAATAATATTAAAATTTATAATTACAAGACTTTCAAACTAATCAGAATCAGATTCACCACACGAATCAACATTTTCCAAAACATTAGCGGCTGTGGTCAAACTATTTCTACAATTTTTCTGTGTCATACAGGTGCAGGAACCGATACAGTAAATATTTTTTTTCCTGCATTTGCAAATTTTGCTTCCACAGTCTATAACAGAATATTATTGTTAGAATATTGTTTAGTATGTTTTTTGCATTTGCATGATGTAAGTTCTGTTATGTCTGGTGGCAGGTCGGGCAGAGTCTTAAAAGTGGGTATCAGACTTCCATCTTGATCTACTTTCCATCCATACTCTTCAACATTAGGAAGCTGCATCTGGGTTTAAAGAGGTTAGCCAAATATTTAGCTGGTAAAAACATCTTAAACAATGTAGTCTTAGGGCGTCTTCAGTCGGTGGTAATTTAGCGATGGTTTTTTGAAGAGGTCAATAATCCCCTCAAAATGTTAATGAAAGTAACATTGGCAGTTTTGAATACATTTTTAGGAAAATTCTTTCAAGATTAGAGAATATGTTTTCAGAGTACTGATCAGTGCCAAATCCATCCAAAAAGTAATGGTTTTCAAAGTAAGTTTTCCAACAGGTTTTGTTCCCAATGCCGGACAATTAAATGGTTGTATCACAACCGGTCAGAATGAAAAGCAGGCATATTTTTTAGAAGGTTTTCATCCAAATTTAAATAATGTACTGCTAGAAATCGCCTTGAGTCTCCTCGCCTTGTTCTGAACCATATATCTTTAGTCAAAAAAAATCGTCTTTTGATGGTTCAAAATTCTTTCCATATTTATTGATTTTCGCGAATCCACCACTAGTTAGAAATTGAATATGGTTTTGCTGAATGGAGTTTTGAAGAAGTTGCTCTGGCAGAAAATGTGTTAAACGTCTTTTGTTAAATATCTAATGAATAAACAAGTTCTATTGTTGCGGAAGTGGAATATTGGGTCGGTCAATTTCTATATCAATATATTTCTGAAATCCTCTCTTTTGACGTGTTGTATTTTTGATAGAATGTCCTTTATAATGATCAAATACCACATCTATCATTTGAGCATTAAATTTATTTCTAAAAATAATGTTTACAAATATATGAGCATATTCTTTAAATGATATGCAACTTTTGGACTTTCCTATTTTGATATAATTTTTGTCTCTGCTACTTGCAGCAACAAATCCGTAATTAAAATTTTAAACGAAAACTTATAACTTACCCAAATATATTTAGCTGCAACAGGATGAATGTAGATATAATAAAGATGCAAAAATGTCTATATTTTTTCCCAATTTATTAGGTAATTTAATATATAACAAATACACTTATTAATTCTTTAGTAAAAACAGATAACAATATGACACATTTGCCCTATGGAACATAACAAGAAGTTTTATAATAAAAAAAATGAAAAATCCTACCATATCAATAATGTGATACATCAGCCCGCACGTAGAGAGAAACAGAGCTATGCTACGTTTGAAGGTGAAGAGAAAGATACACTGAGAGTCGATAAATTTGACGGTGAGAATTAATTACAGCATTAACCTATGACATCTCTCATCGTTTATTGTTATATCTTTGTTAATTCAAAAGCAAAAAATATAGTGCTTACTTTGTTACCTTCTCAACACATAAGCAAAAATTTTATAAAGAATGTTTTTTTTTTTATTTAGGCCTTCGTTTTTTGTTAAATGAGTGGTATATTTAAAAAAGACGACTTTTTAACTAAATTTTTGAAGGGCTAAAACCAAGATATTTACGTTTATATTTTTTTTCGGCCGTAAGTGCTAATGCAAATGATTTTTTTTAAATAAGTATAAACAATTACTCCCTACAAAGATTTTATTGTGCATTTGACCAAAAAATTAGTATTTTTTTCTCTATTCGGTGGTATCAATATCTGGATTTTTGATGATAGTGCCCTTCTGCACAATCTAATTTTGTATTAACTCCGGAAAAAGGGTTACCTTATCATGACCTTTCATCTGTGAAAAATTCAGCTATGTGACAAAAGAGTGGGAGGTGAATCGTTTTCTTGAGCGAATATTTTAATACATACACTTTACTAACAATGACAACAGCGGATATTATACCCACAATATATTGTGATTATACCCTACTGTGTCCCTTAGAATATGTCTTATTCACGGCCGCACGATATTTGTTAATAGTTACATCTCCTGGTTATCTCTGGACGTACACTTTTAACCATCCTATACAAATTTATCAAATAAATTAACACTGCACTAAAAAAAGTTATTTTAATGAATTGCACGCCAAAAAAAATTGTCAAAATCGACATATTAGGTGATGAAAACTGTTGATAATTAACAGTTGCGAATTGTTAGTCGGTCATTTTGAAAAAAGACGCCATTTTGAGTCAAACTCAAAAAATGGCTTTGCCCTCCGGGTCAAAAGTTTTATAATGACCTAAAATACGTGTGTGCCAAATTTCATGCTTTTAGACAAATTTGCCGAATGGTTGGATTAACCGCGGCAACTACATGTCATTCTCGCAGTTTTGAGTTCCTGAATTGAGTAGCTTTACACAGAACAACTTTCTAAAGGTTCTTTGAAATTGAATGGCTCTTGGATTACCACAATTACTATTTTACTGTTCAAATAAATTTTCGGATCTTGATTTGAACGTCTAATAAAAAGAAACTTAACGTTTTTTGTTTTAAGAAAATCCCGTAAATGAAGAATGTTGTTATTTTAAAACCTGTTATAAACTTCATTTTTTAGTTACATCCACGCCTAAGTTATTAAAAACTTTTAAGTTGTCTAACAGCAATAACATCTCATTTAAAAATGTCAGTTGAAAGTCGAGACCCTTAAACGACAAATTATATTTCTTCCCGTCTGATGTTTTTGATGAGTTTAAAATATCAAATAATTTGTCAATTTCATCAATAAAATAAGCAGGTGCCTGGGCCGACTAGAGGGGGGGGGAGGTAGCCGGGTTTAACTTCCGTGGCCCGGACTCAAATGGGCCCAGTAGCGGTATAAGAGGGGCCCGGAAACAGGATTTTGTTGTTTTGTATCAGAAATGCGACTAGAGGGAACATTTTTGGCGGGAGAGGTTTTTTTTTTAGAAATAGTATTTAAAGTAGAGGAGGAATAGTTTTAGATTGAAAAACTCTAAGAAGTTTTTGTTTGAGGAGCTCTTTTTTTGTCACGGGGTCCGATTTAGAGAAATGTCCTGGGACCCGGCCTGGCTCTCGGCGCCCCTGGCCTGCGCTGCTAAAACTGTAAGACTAAATACCTGACTTGCACCTTTTTCCTTTATTTTTTCAAAATTACAAGGAAATATATGCGAATTAGTTATTTTAGGCGCTAATCTAGTAACTAACGACTTATCAATATTATAAAATTGCGTAATATATGACCAAGAAACTATTGTATTAAAAACAAGAAAAGTATGTTTCAGTAACATGTTTCTTATAACATTGATGAGGTAAGGTGTATCGAATATAAAAAAAATTGTTTGATCATCAAAAATAAAATAAATTATCTCGGGGTTATTTGCAAAAAGTTTTGAATATTATTGGAGCCCACATCATTTACGGTAACAATAACGTTCAGTCCCATATTTCTTAACTTTTTAATAGCATCAAAAACTATATACTTTAACTCTAAACCAGGGCATGTACTATTGTAAAAAAAATAACTCAAAGGTTGCTTCCAATTAGAGAAAATCTCCCTGAGCAACAAGACGGTGGCTGTTCTTGCTGGTTTAAATACTCTTTTGCCATTGCCGGGATCTTCTACGCTTACAACATAATCCACACTACGGTTAAAAATAAATTGTCTTCATGCTTATCTCATCCATACACAGTATACAATGTTTGTCCATTTCAATAAAATTATCAACTTTAATTCTAAGTGTTTTGAACACATCGGAGACCTGGTGGGATGTCTATCCCACGTAATAAGTTTCTAAGTGATTGCGGCCCAGCAGGCAAAATAATTTAGTTAGAAGTGTTTTATAAACCTTTGGGCCAGAGAAATATAGCGATAAACACTTAAATTTAAATTCGACCGAATACATTCGACCTTTAGCTGATTTCATACCTTGGGTAACCTGAACATTAATAAATTCTGCGAGTTCTTTGGATGAATACGTACAAGTTTTTTACTGTTCGAGACTGATCGTATCTTCCAATTTTTCTGGAAGCTTCTTTTCAAGATTGTTACATGTATTAAGAAGGACCTGGTCTCTTTTTAATGGACACTCCGTGAAGAAAAACGTATTGGAGACCGCTGAATCGATTCTGCCTTATCGGAAGAGTTGCCAATGGTTGAAGCTGATGGTTCCGAAAGTTGTTATAAAATACTCGTACATGGCACTTGAGAGATTTCAATGCTAGAAGTCGATGTACTTCGAACTGCCTCGTCAATGATGCCACTTGAAACGAATTTGAGTGAAACAGCATCTTTTCGCAGTATTTGTCTCTTTCCTTTTTGGAACATTCGTGGAAAAAAATGAACATCACAAATTCTCTAGCTCTTGTAAAGAGTGTTTACTTTGGATAATAAATCTGGTCTATAACACGTTAAGAGCCAAGATTTCGCTCTGAAAAAAATTTTACACTTATTTTTTATTTTATTTGACCTGATAGCTTCAGACTTCCATTGTCTGGAATAGAGTATAAATTTTGGGATAACTAGTAAAGCTTGGGAGATAACAAAATATAGATGCAAATATGCACAAAAAACAGTCAAAATATGAACTAAAAACATATATTTTTGAATTTAAATGTGAATTTAATAACTAAAGTTAGACATTAACATAACTAAAATTAACTACACTTTGAGATCGAAACCGGACATTTGGGCGCGATAATTATAATTTTTCTAATTGGTATATTTATTAAAAATTTTGGTCTTAAGAGTTTTACTACAATAAAGTTTAATAAAGAAATAGATTATTTTTAATGATTTAATAAAATAAACATTAAGGTATGTACGAATGGGCGGAGGTAATTTGCCCACAAAATATTTAAAGCTGCTAATCCTATAGGTAATTTGCCCACAGCAAGTAAAAGGTCATCTTAATCCTGTTGGTATTTTGCCCAAATTTATTTCTAACTGAATAAATCATAATAGATATATCTTTCATTAATTATTTTTTATATATTATCGAAAAGTAAAAACACATTATTAATTAAACTAAAAATTATATTAAACACTAATTTTTATTATTATAAAAAAGTAAGTATACATAAGTTATATTATATTTTTTATATATTTATATTTTATTTACATATTTTTCAACTGGGAGGGATAAATGTGATACAAATTTTATATACTCTAATCTGCTGATTTGCTGCAGATCAAATCGCTGTATAAATTTTTCTAAACACTGAATTTTTTGTTTTACACTTTTGTCTTTGATTTTCTTAGGTATACTTAAGCTTTGTATTGTGACATACGTGTCGATTTGAAAGTCTTTAAGCTTTTCTATAAAAATATATACAGAAGGATGTGTACAGTAGAATGAAGAATTAAACCTTGAATGAAACGACTCACAGGCATTTGTAGTTCTTGTAATTGAAGCTGTTTTTTCTGCCCATATACTTGGAGGAAATGTAGAATTTTCTTCAATATATGTTTCTAATAGGTAATCGGCATACCTATCGAGAACGGCATTTTCTGGTTTACTTGTCATTAAGTCAAACACAAAACAGTCTCCAACTTCATCGGCGTTTAAATATGTCAACCCAAATGATGTTTAAAGCCATTTTCCGGTATCACTGTTAGTTGTATATTCAGTCATTAATCCCAGAGACTGAATTTTACGATACCACGCTTGATGTAGATGAAATCGGCAGCCATTGATTACAGTATTAGGCCACATATAAATTAACGCCTTATGAATTGCTATTTCAAAATCAACGAACACTTTAGATGGATTTAAAGCAATACTGTAAGTTTCCAAAATTTTATAATGCAATAACGAAAACAAATGTTTGTATATATCGGTAGATTTGTTTGGTAATAAACAATATACCAGGGGCACATAGTGTCCATTACACAGCCCATGAATGGTAAATAATTGTAGAAAAAACTTTGTACAATACGAAAATGTTCCATCCATATACAAGACGTTCATTTTACACAAAGTACGAATATTTGTCTCACATGTAAATACAATAATATTATTTTCTCTGCTATTTATTGAAAGAAAATGTTCACCTTTACTGGTTTTAAATGTATTAGAATATAAGTCAACTGCATCATGCACTTCTTGTATATTTGTAGGTAATGGACCTGGTAGTATTTTGCGACGACTGTTGTAAGTATATAGTTTTTCTTATGTAGGACACATCAATTGTAGTTAGTGACTCTGGTAAATTAGTAGCAAGTACTTTACGGATAATTTTAGAAGGTTTTTCCGAAATATCATCAACTGCTTTTCGCTTACACGAATTAGAAATAATTTTCCTGTTTAATTTCGGTTCATTTGCTTCATGGCTATGAATTAGGTTGCCTCTGGATACTAAAAGTTCAGGACCAATTGTAAATACAGTGGCATTACAAGCATTTGTTTTTCTTTGGGAGCATTTCCAAGAAACTTCTCCACTTTTCATTTCTCTATCTTTGGCAAACGTAAAATTCTCCAAAAGGAGTACATCTTTCCCGCGTGTGCTTTTAATCAATGTAGCTGACATTATAGAAATAATTATTGTTTATAAACACTCGAATTACAATCATCAACGTATAAAAACTGACTGAAATATAAACAGTAAATACCCAAAGTAAGTACCTATTAGAATTATTAATAATTAGGTAGGTACCTATTTGTGGGCAGATGTAATTTGCGGGTTTAGGTACCTGAATGCTACTGTGGGCAAAATACCAGTAAGATTAACGCACCCCTTTACTTACACAGGTAGAAAACAGAGATTTGTGGGCAAAAAGGACCCGCCGGTACGAATAATAAGGGTATAATTGGAGTAATTCCAGAAAGATATTAGAGATTAAATATAGAAATGCCGAAAATTACCTAAAGTGTATTATAATAAGCAATTATTACATTAAGGTATTTATAAATAATAAGGGTATAATTAGAGTAATTCCAGAATGATTTTGGATATTAAAACAAACAGAAAGTTATTGTAGTTG
Source organism: Psylliodes chrysocephalus (assembly GCA_927349885.1). Classification (NCBI taxonomy): domain Eukaryota; kingdom Metazoa; phylum Arthropoda; class Insecta; order Coleoptera; family Chrysomelidae; genus Psylliodes; species Psylliodes chrysocephalus. Next base: position 17,121,756 of record OV651830.1, read on the forward strand.
AATTTTAAAGGCTGTTCCTACTGGAAAACTATTATCTAGGACTTGGATGCCAACCTGTGGCTCCTTCTTTGAATCGTGTCAATAGGAAAGCATAAGATCTTCAGAAAATTATATTAGATGTTTTTAACTGAAAAATATGAAAAATTATTACAAACTTACGTAAAAATTGGCACCTACATTAAAAGAAGGGGAAACTGAAACAGAAAATTGTTATACTTGAATTTTAAAGGCTTTTCCCCCTGGAAAAGTATTATCTAGAGCGGGGACTCTTGCATTCTCTTTTTTTAAGTTTGTTGTACGTTCTGCTTTCTATATTAAATAAGTAAGCACTTAATACAACAACACAAATAACAATAAATATCGCTGAAACAAAATAATTATTAATTATTTAAAATTAATTCTGATGCCTTGGTAGGATTCCCCACTCGACCATTCACTGTTGGGTTCTAATTAACAGTGCTGTTCCTAAAGTGGCGCTGGGAAACAGTAATAAAGCCTACACAGAACACGAGGCTAATGGCCATAGTAGTTGATGCCGATGACACCAAAAAAAATGGTATAAATTTAGTAGCAGAAAAAATCCAAAAATTATCAGTTATCAATACTGACACTTCACGCTTCGCTTGTCAAAAACTCATGCTCATGAATAAAAGAGGATTCGAAATAGAAATTCTTTGTCTGAATTTCCTTTGCATCTTCATTAGGAGTAACGTGCCTAATTTTAAGTTGTTCCATATTATGGACCGTCTTGTTAGGAATGTCTTGATTTTTATCTAATTAAAATGTGTTTTGTATGTGGTGAGCGAAAATAAAAATAACAGCTTTCTGTTGATTGTCTACTGCCCATTTGTTATCTGCTATTCTGATAAATTAGAAAAAATATTCTGACTGCTTATTGACAGAACATACACTTGTCATAACTAAATTCATCTGGTGCGCATAGCAATGAACGTAATTTGTAAAAGGATATGTTTGTTTAATAATTTTTTGCACACCATTTAATCCACCACTCATTACAGATGCGCCGTTATAGCTTTGAGCAATTAATTTATTTGGACTATGTTTTAATAATGGACGTAAAACATTTAAAATGCATTCAGCAATTGATTTGGCGTGTCCATGTCCATCGAGCATGTAAAACCTCCAAAATCTCTCAACTGGTCATCCTATACACAAATATCTGAAAACTGTAACTAATTGAAATTCACAAGCAACGTTCGTCGTTTCATCGGCAATCACTGCAACAAAAGGAGATATTTAATTTTTTTTTTAACTTCTTCGTGATAAACATCTAACATGCACTCAAAAAGTTCATTTTGGGTTGTTTTTGAGGTACCTTTGAAAGCTTTTGAACTTTGAATATAAACCTTTAAGTCGTTGTCTAATTCGGGCTAAAATTCACCAGCCCCTTAAATATGCCTCTATTTTCCGAATTATCTTTCTCATCGTGACCCCTTAGAGCTAACTCAAAAGTTCCACAAAACCTTATACAATTTATAATTTGATTTAAAACATATCGATTCTTATCCACTTGTTGATTATGTTTAATTAGAGCATCACGATAAGCCGGATTTTACTGGGTTTTTATATTTATTTTACTAAGTATGGAAAAGCTAAAAACATTATTTATGTGTACTTTAGATTTTTCATGGGCTTTCATTTTATCCCATATATGGACAAGATCGTCTGTGCCTTTTTTTGATCAAGTCTCATCACCTCCAAACAAAACACATACCTCACGAGCCGCCACTGCCTGGAATATTGTTGGACCAGGAGATTTTTTCGTACATCCATTGTTTCCATATTATTTGTTTGATTTACCTGAATCAAGTCCTGTTTTTCTGGTTCTTAAAAAGTAATAAAATTTGTGTATGTTCCTGAAACTACAACTGAAACACGAATATTTGCGGGTGTACAGAATAGAATATATTCTTTTTCCACACCTTATTTAATGAAAAAAATGTCGTTACCAATATGGCATTTTTCATAATGATAGAAGAAAAAATTTACAACATATCTCTACCACTTTCCGTATTTTTTTTTTAAGATCTGATCTGGTCAGTCCGTTACTGTCTTTTCGTTTGTCTTTGAATATTGCATTTATTTATTTCGTAATTTATTAAACTGTTTGCCGTTGTTTATTTTCCGCTGAAGCCATAAAATTCAAATAGGTAGAGACAAGTAGACAATCGAAAATAACCACTAGCTATGATGTAACTTTGCAAAAGATAAATACTTACTACCTTATTTAAAATTTAAAAATTTTTTTTAGATAGTTTAAGAAAAAAATAAATGATTTTATTACAAAAAAAGCAAACTGCTTTTGACTTGCTACTTAAAAGTTAAGAAAAAAAAATGCAGAAAACAGAAAAGGCAGTGGCGTATCCAGAGATTTAGTCTGGGGGGGTAGTGGTAATATAATATTTTAAGTCTTAGAGGATAATTATCTAATTAAATGGCATAGAAATGGCCTATAAATGGTAATTTCAGGAATAGAAATAACAATAATTTGAACGATAATAGTTTTCGTACGAGCGCACAAGTTTATGGCACGAACCATCAATTGAGTATTGCAAATTAAGAGAGTTGGAAAAGTGCTTTGCGCACATATTCAACACTATATTTCTTCTACGACCATAATTTTTATAACCTTCCAAAATATATGTTCATTTTGTTTATTTGGACAGGTTCACGGCAACATAGGGTATATTAAATAGCACACAGGTGTTTATAAAGTCTATTTGATTTACACTTATCTAGAATTATCGTGAACCAATTTTTTTAAATAAAATAAAAATTATGTTAAATAATTTATTTAAAAAAATATATGTTATACACAATAAACATTAGAAATGGGTAAAAAAGTATTTGTACACACAAGGTTAAAATCATCCAGGAAAAGTTAGATGAGCTCTTTAGCTTCAAAACGAAGTTGTTGATATTCTAAAAAAAAATTCACGATAATTCTAGATAAGTGTAAATCAAATAGACTTTATGAACGCCTGTGTGCCATTTAAAAACAGACGCCAGGCAATTTTAATCAAACATAGATTTAATATATTCTTAGACTCAACGACTTTTATTCCAATTATTCAAACTTTAACACGTCTAATCTTAGTAATAAAGTATCATATTCGAAAGCAGTTGCTAAGCAACCTTCTTATGTAATTATGCCTAAGGCAAAACAAGCTACCTCAGTCACGAAAACTGCTATGATTCAAAATATAAACCCTGTATCATCTAACATCAACTTCACTAAAGTAGTTAACGTTCGAGATGGTGATATAATGGTTAGATGCGAACACTCTGATGAATGTTCTAAATTTAAAAAGTTAGCAGATGAGAAGCTGGCCAATGACTACACAATCAAAAAAGTTTCTTTACTGAATCCTCGCTTCAAGATCGTCGGTATCTCTGAAAATCTTTCTGATTAAAAGCCAGAACAAAAATGAAATATGTCCAGATAGTAATTTAAAAGTAAACTCCCAATTACCTTTGAAAAAGAATAACAAACTTTTCCAAATCATAATACATTAAGATATTAGTAGTTATTAAAAGGTTATGTCACTAGGTAAACTATTTGTTTTCTACGATTATTATAATATTTTTGACGCCATTGAGCTAAGGCTTCAAGTGCTGTCGTTTTCATCACCTAGAGAAACATTGTAATTCCTCTTTCTTCATTTTCTCTACAACCATGATCCATTTGTGGATGTATGTGCTATTCTAGCTCTTACTTCGTACAGCATTGGTCTTCTCAGGCTACTAGGTCCTCCAATGCTGTCGTCTGCCTTTTCTACAGTTCTTTTTATATGTTTTTCGAAAGATCTATTGTGGTCCAGATATATTTCCAAGTACTTTAGCGTGATGCTGTTATTATGTAACGATTTTCTTTACTTTTGTTGATCGCTCTCTTTAGATAATTTTTATTTTTATTTTGATTTCGTTCTATTTGTACACACATGTCAGCGTTACCATGGGGTTTAAGCCTAGTAAGCTATCTCCTTACTTTTATGCACCTTTCCATTGATCTTACCGATCAACTACTTTGCATTGTCCTTATATAGAAGTTCTATACTGGACATTACTTTCTACCACACCGTCAAAAAGAGCCTGAATAGCTTTGTTTCTTCGTAGATGCACTGCTAGTACCGCTCTTAAAAGAAGTACCGCTTGACTTAAGACAGTGGTCGCCAACCTCTCAATGTGTTGAGTTACTTTGTTAATTTTGGAATAAACAGCGAGCTACCCACACGGAAGCCACGTAACGCAACGTAAATGAAATAATCCACAGTTAATTTATCATTATATGTATTTATTTTACTATTTAACTGGTAATACATAATACATAGGTGTACTAATAATAAACTAATAACAAAATAAATAATATTACTAGTACGTACTTGTTCATAGCTACATTCCTACCTACCAAACGAAGGTGTTTGAAAAATAAACACAAACTTTTATCCAGCCACAACGGCATGTCACGTAAGATTTAAAAATAGTTAATAATAACAACAAAAAAGTAACGCACTATCATGAACATAAACATTGAAAAATAAAAAAGCACATTCAATGAGAAGGCTGACACTCAGATTTATCAATAATTTTTTTAATGTTTGCAGTAAGTATAATTTGATACAGCCATTCGAATACAATTATCCAAATGTTCATCTGTGTGTCGATTGCGATATTTGTTCTTAATAAACTTCATATTAGAAAAATAAGATTCACACAAATAGGTTGAACTGAATAATGCTTTCACTTTCAAGGCAACACGGCATAGAACTGAATATTTGTCTTTACTTACAATAGGCCAGATACATTTGGTACTTGAGACTAACGATTTTAAGGCTAAATCATTTTGAAACTTAATTACTTCCATTTCTGTTGCAGCAATGTCTTCGCCAATGTTCTGCATAACACAAGTTGCAAACTATTGGATATCAATTTCCATAAAGGGTAAAACAACAAACTGCGCTACTAAAACCATTTCGTTGAAATCCTTAAAATGATTTTTGAAGTTATTCTTCAGGGTAGAAACTATTTCTACATGATATTTGCTGTCATAGGGTTCTAATGGATTTTGAGATATTTTTTTCTGAAAGAATAGGAAAATGCTTGGCATCGCTGGTAATTAGGTTTTGTTCCCAAAACTCCAGCTTTTTGATAAATGCTTTTATATCAGAAATCATTTCCGCTAGTTCTTTGTCTCTCCCCTGAAGCTGCAAATTAAGTTCGTTTAATTTCTCTGTAATGTCCACGAGGAAACCAAAATCTCTAAGCCAGATTGAATTTTCAGCACCCGTCCTCTACTTAACCATCAGACTTCAGAGTGAAGGAGTAGGTCCCCGTATTGACAGTCAACTTCGTCGGCCAAGATTTTGAATAATCTTCTTTGTAACGTTTGAGCTTTAATCTTGTTCACAATTTTTACCACCAGTTTCATAACGTTTAGTTTTAGGAAATTTCCACATAATGCTTAATTATGGATAATGCAGTGGTAACAGAGAAATTGCGGAAAAGTTTTATCTTTACGACATAACGTCACCAGACCCTTATCACAACCCACCATAGCTGGAGCCCCATCGGTTGTCAAGCCTACCATTTTTGATATTGGAATTTTCTCGGAAGAAATCATATTTTTTAAATGAGAAAACAACTTTTGTCGAGTAGTGTGTCCTTTCAGTGGAATAAACTTCAAAAGATCTTCTTTAATCGTAAAATCACTAAAAACCATCCTGACGAACACGGCCATCTGGGCAGTGTCAACGACATCTGTTGATTCATCCAGTTGAAGTGAAAAATAAACACAGTTATCTAAGTCAGTTCTTAACTGTAAAAAAATATCATTGCTCATTACTTCTACACGTCTGATCACTGTATTAGCAGAAAGTTGCATAGATTTTATAGCTGAAACTATCTCGTCTTTATTTCTAAAGTTGGCAAATAACGAATCAGCAGCTTCTAAAAACGCCTTTTTTATCATTTCCCAGTCTTCATTAGGTTTCTTTTTTTGTGCAATTATCTGGGACAGACGGTACGATGCTTAGTTGCAGCCTTATTTTTGTCGACTGTTCTTAAAATTATTGATTGTTGTCCAATTAACTGCTTTTTTAACTGTTTCAGTTTCTCCTTTCTGGCGACAGAATGTAGTGGGAATGATTTTTCAAAATTAGAATGTACAGTTTTATGATGTCTCTCAATATTTCCTTTTTTAGCAACGGAGACCGAAGTATTACATAACAAACACACATTTTTATCTTTAACTTCTGTAAAAAAGTATTGTTCTTCCCATTCCGAATGAAAGTGGTATGTCTTTACCTTCTTACAACTGCTTGCCATAATATTATTTTTTGTTGTTTTCTACTAACCCAACCGATGGACGTTGGTTACGTGTTCAGTTTTAAACTAAGCGCAATGTCGCCGCGCCGTGCGTATTTATCCCGTTCAAAGCAATCCTGATCGTTCTCGAACACTAACGCGCTGGTCCGGCTGGTCGGTTCTAGCCGATTCTAGTTTGATGGCGTCAGCGGCAGATCGCTCACCGCAACGTTGCCGCTGTTTATGTTTAATATTATGACAATTAGATTTTTTTGTGGAATTTTCGGAAGCGTCTCTGATTTTTACAGTTTGTATTTTTTAAATTAAAATCGTTGTGAGAGCTACCAGAATTGCATCCGCGAGCTACCGGTAGCTCGCGATCGACAGGTTGGCGACCACTGAAACAATGCTTTCCTTCATTTCGATAGAAAAGTACGTCGATTGTTAGACAATGCTGTCCATTGAAAGTAAATTAGCTGAAATGGACCTACTTTGTAGCCTCCAGACCGCGATTTATTTTGTGGGATGAAACAACTTTTGTTTACAATGAACAAATACATACAAGTGAACAGTTGACAGAAATTAAACAAGGCAATAGCGGAAATTTGTCAAGAGTACAAGGTTCTTTAAAAAGATGAGTAGCAGCATGTCTTGTTATAGTGTAGTATTTTTGGGCTGAAAGACTGTAGATTGGATTTTTGGGTACGTTTTTTAAAAAAAAAATATTTTTCATTTGAGTTTGATTTAAAATAGTAGTTGACGCATTTTTTAATTTTAAATTTTATAATTAAAGTTAATTATTAAAAATAATGTCACTTTAAATATTGTATATACATTTCAATAATACCCTGTATAGTTACTTTATTTATTTATAATTATTAACAATAATTAGAAATATTTGTTTTCTTTGAATAAATGAATTATGTTAATTAGATAATATTAATATCGGTTTGCGTTTGTATTGCTAACAGGTAGGTGTTAATTTACACTCGACAGTTATTATTGAAGCTTTATTGTCTATTAAATATGCACCTTGACCTAAAGAATGGCCATTCAATAATTTTAATTCGGATTTTGTATAACTAGGTAAATGTGAGAATATAAGAGAACATAATATTATACTATTATGCTTCTTATTATTTCTAGTTAGCATAAAATATTAATTATTAAAATAGGAAATGTATACTTTTATTATTTCCCACCAACGGATTTTATAAAAAGAACAATGAAGAACGGGTTTTAGAAGTTTTTAACTCTCTTTTTAACATAGTTATTCTGTTACTTAGAATATTCGGATTATAAGCTTGGCAAAGTAATTATTCACAAAAATTTTTATTTTGTTTTCCATTGATCTAAAACGCATGGAAAAGTAAGAAGATCCCATTTAATTATAATAATAAGAAAATTTCAATAATTACTTTATTTTTCGACATAATCTGCTTTAATTATAATATAAGTGACCAAGAAGATAGTTATAGAGTATAGCTATCATTAAATACTGGGTCCGGTTTATATGAAAAATGTTTAAATTAGGTAATCACGAATAAAAGAATTAACTAAATTGTTATTTATTTAACGAAGAAGAAAGAACTAAACTTTTTGAGTCATTTAATAAAATTGGAAATCTAACAAGGCAGCGCGAGTTCAAAGCACGTCATGTTATGGAATTAAAGGTAAAAAAATCTGATTCATTCAAAATATTTTTCAAAAATAATCTCCTTGAAGAAGAATTCCATTCGCTTACACTTAAAAAATTACAAACTGATTTATCTGAAGTGAATTTGGAGTCTCTAAATCGAGAACTTCAAAAAGTCAAAACTGAAAAATACCTTGAACTTAAGTCACTATGTGAAGGATCTTTACCAGTAGTTAAAAATCAGGGTGTCGTCACAGCTTATACAATACAGCTCCACAACTCCGTGTCGGCGTCTTTGATCTAGCGGTCGAGAACCAAGCAAGACGGAATGGAGGGAAAAGTCGGGCCCGGATTAAACAATTTTTTTATTATTGAAAAAATTGAAAACATTGGCATAATAAGGTTGGTTACATGCCATATTAAGTAAGTTTTGGGAAATTAAATTTTTAATTTGTTTTAAATCTGTCAAATATAATTAAAAAAATTATTTAAATATAAATATTACGAAAAATAGCACATCTTTCGGATTAGAGGTAAAATAATTTGTATGTGGCTAGTAAAATCCTCGTTAACAAATGTTTTGACCTAAAACAGTCACTTCACGACAAATTGTGTCTTGGATCCTTTTTACACCAAGGGCTTCAATTGTTAAAGAATTTTGTCACGCTCGTGGATGCAAATAAAGTGGTACCCCGTGTGTCTGGCAAGTGTTACTCTTCGCGCAAAGGGTTTATACCTAGATAAACGAAGCTTCGACTGAGGTCTGGGAACTCTATGGTATTTTGGAATTATAAAGAATTTGTGCTTTTATTTTAACAATATTGGTTATATTTAGATGTATTCTTATTAATTGAAATACAGATATGTAGAAGTAATACTTTGACAGTTTTTATTAATATTATATATTCAATTTTTATCTGACCATACCGAAGTAGGGAATTTTGTAACTTTATAATAATGTAAAATTTGAATTACAATATTATACGAAATTACATAATTTGTAGGTACTTATTTTAGGTAGGTACTAAATTTGTACTTGGAGAAAGTAATATCGATTTTTACAAGAAAACTTGAAAAGTAAATTAATTTAGTTCCTATTTCTGATGTAAAACTTAAACCAAGAAAACAAATAAATAGTAGTTTGTTCAACAAGGGTGGGATATGATAGCCATATCACACAAAGACGAAGTTTGAGCACGACGTCGTAGGTGGAGTACTAATTCGTCTGATTGTGATATGAACAATCCACTCGATATGGTCAGTATATTTTTTCTACGACCCATTAACGAAAATCTACAAATTTAAAAAATTATTTTAGGTTATTTAGACAAAATAACTAATATTAAAATAATTTACGAAGTTGACTAATTTATAAAATAAAATAAACATGAAAAATTAATTAGTCCTCGGCCTAGATTCGATCCCGGGCTTTTCGCGTGGAAGGCAGATGCTCTGTCCTCATCTTCACCGAAACTTTCAGGACTTTTGTTTTAATACTCGTAATTAAATTAGTATCATGTAGTTTGATTAAAATTTTTTTTTTTTTAAATGTTGGACAATAAAAACAAAAATGCTATTATTTATCGAGTCTACACAAAAATTTTAATGTATATTTAATATCAATAACTAAAATATATATTGACAATTAGTTTAACAGAATTGTCACTTATTTAAAAAATTTTAAATAATAGGAGTTGGGTGACCAAAATATGAACTGTGATTTGTAGATTTAATTTTGTTAAATTGTTCTCACTACCTAAAATGGATATGAAATATATTCGTAGTTGAACGCAATAGCATACTTTTTCGTTTTGTAGTATGTGCGTAGATTGGCTGATATCCATGCACAGATTACAAAACGAAAAAGTATGCTATTGCCTTCAATTGAACGAATATATTTCATATCCATTCTAGGTAGTGAGAACACTGCAAAAAAAAATTCGCCAATCGCCGTTCATATTTTGATCGACCGACTGCTATTATTTTTAAAATTTTAAATAAATGACAATTCTGTCAAACTAATTGTCAGTATATTTTTTAGTTATTGAGATTAAACATACATTAAAATGGGTTATTCTTTTGGAAAACGTTAGCATGGATGACTAAAGGGTATTGGGTTAATTAATTCTAAAAGTGTGGTACAAATGTTATTTTTTGTAGCCAATTCTTCAAAATTATTAGGAAATATCTTTTCAATATTGAATATTAGTTCTACAAATTCATCATTTCACAGTTTGCAGATTTCCAAATGTATCTGAATTGGCGTTATCATATGCCTTTAAAAAGCAATAAAAAGAAAAATCATCTAATTCAACGTGATCTTTGTTATATTTAGGACAGGTATCACAGGAGTGCATCCGCAAGGCTTTTATTAAAAGGTAACCACATACATACCTGATAAAATTTTTCTGTAGCAACTCGTCTTTACAATAATTTAGAGTGTTAATAATTTCATCATAAAATAAAATACAAGGTGTTCCATTTAAAAAACATACATTTTAATTTGCCAGGCAAAAACGTGACACCCTGTATATCCAAAGATATTTTTAAAATATGTAGGTATTTTTCAAATCCATATAACTTTTATTTAAAACTTTTTTGCGTGTCTACAACAAAATATTGAACAATAACGCATTAATGGGACACCCTGTATAAATTATATTTTTAACAATGAAAATTTCTTATAATGTGGTACTTATCGGTTTGGGTCCTTGGAAAAACTAAAGAATGTTTTCTTGCAGGTATAACCCTTATTAAAACAGCTTTTGACTGCACAAACAGAATGATTTCTTTTTTTTTTCACTCATTCTACTCACAGCTAAAGAGTCACCAAAATAATAACAGTACCTTTAACTCAAACAAAATCAACGAAATTATAGGCTTCACGAAATTATACAATCAACGAAATTATACGTACGACTCAACACCTTACCTAAGTACGCTTCTGAACGCCAAAACCGTCTTTTCCCTCCGAAGGCGGAGCTTAAGCGATGCGCGACGAAATCGACGCAAACCGTTGCCGCCAAGAGAGTGTTTTAGCTGTATTGTATAAGCTGTGGTGTCGTCTCACTTCGTACTGTCTCAATTTGTACGATGCAAAAATTATATCTGTTTTAGTTTCACTTTGTACGGACTCTCCCAAACCAATTATTGATAGTCTCATTTCGTACTATCATCCCGAAATTACCTGGTTTAAATTATAAAGTACTTTATTAAATTTGCGAAAAGTGAGATTCTATTTTCAGACTTTCTAATATGTCCCACATAAGAGAAAATATACAAAGTTATATTATTTTTAATGGAACACCCTGTTTTTTATTTTAGAATTAAAAACTACATCAAAAATAATGTCAGTTAACTAAAGGTTCCCTATTACTATTATTATTAGTTTTCGATTTATTTGAATTTTTAAGGAAAAAAAGTCTCCCAGAAATTAATTGTTTACTCTTGTTTGAATAATTTTTAATGAACTAATTTTTTTTTTCTTATGTGGGACATCCTGTATACATCTAACAAATTTTAAATTGTAGCCGTCTGTAACATACGTATTCCTCCCAAACGAATTTTTTATATCTTTGGTCGTTTTCCCATAAAGCTCCGTCCCGTTGAGCGTGAGCCACCTTGTATAATAAATATTTCATAAATCTGGTAGTGTAGCGACATCTCTCAGCAGCTTGGTGGTTTCATACAAATTTGCACATGGCCGACGTGTGATTCTCAGTGGGATTCTCATCTGTCAATACGGTACATGTCGAGACACCTATCTTCATTCGACAGAATGCGATTCTTATGTAATGTCTCTTTCTCTCTATTCAACATGTAACGTGTTAAGTTCGCACATAAGAATCCCTGTCCAGGTGTTACCAATTTTTATGAATCTCAGTCACTGTAGCAGATTTAATTAAAAAAAAAAAACTGCAGTCTCAAGAAGGGATTCTTGTAAGCAGACTCATGTAATTCTTTATTTTTTTGATATTTTTGATAAGAAATATTGTTGTGCTGTATTCGGAACAATATATACATTCGCCAAAACTCTTGTTGACATATATGGCACAATATACATTCCATTTCGTATATTTCAAAAAATGGATCCAAAATTGTTTTATGGCGCTAGCAGATATCTGTCTATGGATGTTCCAGATGATAGTGAGGATGAAAGACTTTTAGAAGAAGGGGAACCGGCTGTTATAGTAGCACCAGACGAAAATGATATAGACGATAACCAATCAAATATTTTTATCCTAGAAACGGATTTAGAAGGCAGTTGCGATAGCTACCACGATCTAGCGCTGCTTGAACTGTTGCGTAAAGAAGAATATAAATAAGAATAATAAGAAAAAAGTCACTATACAGGGTGTCTGTAAAAGGTCTTAAAAAAAAACCACATATTCCTTAGACCAAAATAAGTCGATTTAAGTAAAATTACCTTAGTACAAAGTTGCTTCGTTTGGGCTCCAGAGGGCCTTGAAGTTACAATTTTTAAATCGTTTTTCCCATATAAATTTAAAACGGCATATGCGATTTTGCTGAAATTTGGTATATTGGTAGAGTTTTATGTGGCAAAAAAATGGTATTAAAATTATGTCCGATAATAATACATAGGCGTAGAACTTGATTTTTTAAATAATTGCACCTTTAAAAATTCTACGCCAATGGAAGAAAAGGAGTTTGAGTATGAAATTTAGATTGCGCAACTTATTTACTTTAAAAAAGGTACTCTTGATAAGACTCGATTACTCCCATGGTTTTCGCTAAATTTCTGTTTTAATAATTTAGAGTGTATAGGTTTCACAAAAATATTTATTTACAGCAATCAAAATAGAGATTTTACAAAAATTGTTCAAAATGTTCACCATTTTCACGCATACAAAGATTTATACGTCAAAGAAAATTAAAATGTATCCTTTCCCTTTCCATAACTTCTTGATCACCTCTAAGATTGTTTATTGCATCTTGAATACGTTGCCAGAGTTGTTTCTCATTTTCTACAGGTTCCCTGTAAACTGTGGATTTCAGATGTCCCCATAAAAAGTAATCCATCGGTGTTAGGTCTGGGGAACGTAGTGGCCAGTTTACAGGTGCGTCATTACCTCTGCCTATCCATTTGTGTGGATATTGTTCATTCAAGTGGTTTCTAACGTTTAAAAAAAAATGTGGTGGAGCTCCATCTTGAATAAACCACATATCTCTCCGAAGTTGGAGAGGTAAATCTTCTAACAATTCTGGCAACGTATTTTGTAGAAAATCTAAATAATTTTCTCCAGTTAATCTTCGTGGAAGTATGACAGGACCAACAATGAAATTACCAATTATTCCAGCCCACACATTAATTTTGAATTCATGCTGAAAATGATTTACCTTTGTTGTATGCGGATTTTCAACGGCATAAACATATTTTATGGGTATTAGTTATACCTCTTCTTGTAAAATCCGTTTCATCGGTAAAGAGAACCTTCTTGACAAAGTTTGGATCTCTTTCTCTTTGCATATTAACAAATCGACAAAAACCCAAACGAATTTGAGGATCATGGACTAATAATTCTTGTACTGGCTTCTTCTGGTATGGATATAGCAATTGTTCTCTAAGCACTTTATGAACGACATCTTTACTTACTCCTAGTTCCCTTCCATTTCGTCTGGGGCTTAATTCTGGATCTTCTTCAACTTCAGGAATTCTTACAAAACGTTCTCTTCCATTATCAACAGTGTTGGGAGCAAAGGAACCGGTCTCCCGAAGACGTCTCTCAATAGCAGCAAAAGTTGGGTGGCTAGGTACACGACGATTTGGAAACCTTTCAGAGTACACCCTGACACTCTCTCGAGTATTTCCTTCACAAAATCCTAATATCAGTAACATACCTGTATATTCTGCATTGGTATATTGTACAGCCATATTAATAAACCTCACATTTGTTTTTTTAATTATTGAGGCAGATAGAACACTTTCAATCGTTAACAAGAGATTAGGTGTTAAAACTTGACAATATTTTTATTTAGATGAAACTATGGAAACCAACAATAAATGTTTTTGTATACGTATTGCAGGCAAATAATTAATATTCCTCAAAAAATCGTACATGGCAAGAATCGAGTATTTTTGTTAAAAGTCTCGATTAGAGGTGTTGAAGAAGATATGAAAAAAGTACATTTTTATGTTTTTCATCGTATAAAATTTTGTCCGATAATAATACATAGGCGTAGAACTTGATTTTTTAAATAATTGCACCTTTAAAAATTCTACGCCAATGGCAAAAAAGGGGTTTGAGTATGAAATTTGGATTGGGTACTCATTTACTACAAAAAAGTACCCTTGATAACACTCGATTTACTCTCATGTTTTTGACAAAGTTTGTATTTTAATAATTATTATGTTCTAAAATTACTAAAATGCAAATTTCGTCAAAACCATGAGAGTAATCGAGTCTTATCAAGAGTACCTTTTTTAAAGTAAATGAGTTGCGCAATCTAAATTTCATACTCAAACTACTTTTCTTCCATTGGCGTAGAATTTTTAAAGGTGCAATTATTTAAAAACTCAAGTTCTACGCCTATGTATTATTATCGGACAAAATTTTAATACCACTTTTTTTGCCACATAAAATTAACTCTACCAATATACCAAATTTCAGCAAAATCGCATATGCCGTTTTAAATTTATATGGGAAAAACGATTTAAAAATTGTAACTTCAAGGCCCTCTGGAGCCCAAACGAAGCAACTTTGTACTAAGGTAGTTTTACTTAAGTCGACTTATTTTGGTCTAAGGAATATATGGTATGTTTTTGTAAAGACCTTTTACAGACACCCTGTATAATGGGCGTATAAAGAATTTAAGAAAATTTAGTAGTAATTAAAACGTAAAAAAAAGATTGTTTCATTTTAAGCCGTTTTACCTCGAATTTATTAGAATGAACATATCCAGCATTAGGAAGTATCGCGAGAAAGTTTTTAATTGATCGTTTTTATATTTAGTAGAAAAATGTTTCAGCGCGGTTGCTAATAAAAAGAGACAAACTGGACATCATTAACCGAGGAAATGTAAGTTTAAACATTACGAAATTGATGCCAAATATTAAAAATTTGTTACCAAAGCACCAGATTCACCAAAAAGTGTTTATTTTTACTTATTAATATTATGTACTTAATACATAGATACATATTTGGTTAATTTTAATAATGTGTTTTTTAATTTTTTTCTTTTTCTATACCTCATTACAGTTAGAAATCAGACAAAACACATTTAAAGTTGAATATTCAAAAATGCTAAAACGAAAAACATCACAAGCGGTCTATGAAACAAAAAAATTTGTAAATCTCCGATTTTGAATGTTATTTAATTGCTTTTTAGCTTAATAGTTTGCTAAATAATGAAAATTTGGTTGAATCGATACAATTAATTTGATTTGGTACCAATCGTACTTTACTAAATGTAAATACGAGTAGTTAAAAAATATAAAAAACATTTTTTATTACCTTCTATTTGAAAACTTCAATATCCAGTTTCTCAGAAATTAAACCATTTAAAGAATTCATATTCCTGCATCAAATTTGATCAATTAACGACATATCTCAGATAAAGAATACAGCAACACCCTGTAAAATATACAAAATATCTTTTTACTTAACTAACTGTTACATAACTTATTAAATACCGACTTCCTTTTTTTTTCTTTCTTTAGAAACGTTGTGTATTCCAACGTAAAATATATTTTTTTACTAGCATTAAATGGTAATTTCAGCTACATTTACAAACACATTGCAACTAAAACGTACTTACACCAGTATGTTGTAATTAATTACAAACTTTTTCATTTAGAAAATGTGTTTCAAGTATATACGCTTGATGAGAATGCAAAAATAAAGATGGTAATAGCTGCAAGTTTGCATGTTGGCAGTCTATACATTAGGATGAAAAAATAATAAATTGCCTACCAATAACAGGTGTTACTGTAAGAATGAAAAAAGTAGGCTTTAATGTATACAAATTTCTTTGAGAGCATTGGTACACATTTAAAAATATTTAACACTTTAATAAATCAACAAATGACGATAAAGCTTAGAGTGTCTACTTTTTGAATGTATTTTTTTAAAATGGTGTGCATTGAATAACAATATAATGAAATATGAGTTTTTAATTACTGCTTGTTTCAGAGATTTCTAGAACTCCGAAAACGTATGAAAAATGCAAATAAACAAATCAATTTTGTTTTAAAACGTCAGGAAGATACTGGAAAAAATTTTCTGAGATCATTCTAGACATCTCAAGATCCCACTTAAAACAAAATTGGGATAAAAAACTATTAAAACAAAAAAATATGAATAAATTACTATAAAGTGGTCCAAAATAGTGGGAAAACGCAATTTTGACCCCTTTTTCAATGTTCTTGACAGGAAATAACGGGCTTCAAGGCACATAAATAGATACCTATGGGTTTTCCCATTGTAATGAACTTTGAATCATCGAAAAATATCAATTTTTGACCGAGTTCTGAAACAATTTGTCCACCCGTTTACAAGCTAATCAGCATTGCTATAGAGATAAAGCAGGGGCTGAACGAGGGGACTTTTGATTGCGGTTATCTCGAAACCTGTCAAATTACCGACAAAAATGATAGGGACCATTTTTGTAGATAATGATAAGATCTTTCTTTTTTATCTAAACAAAAATTCTCTAATTTGCATATTGTGGAAGATATTGGCGGGAAACCAGTTTTAGGGTCCATTTTGGACCCTTTCCGACGCAGCAGAGTTGCTAAAAGTTTTTGACCTTGGAAGCGACCGCCGAGACCTAAGAGTTGAGCCACAACGGAAATCTGGACCGACTTAATGACAGGTTGGTCCCTTCAGTTACTGAACTACAGGTATTGTAATCTGAAACAAAGAAAATGGTTTAGAAAATAGTTTTCTACTTTATAGAGGACCCTTACCAAATGTACTCAAATGTATAAATAATAATTATTTATAAAATAAATACTCAAAGTTAAAAAATAACCACAAAAAACCTGACAAATGACAAGGAAAAGTGATAAGGGACAATTGACATAAACATAAACGATCCGAATTCAGATTGTTGTTTTCACAGTACTTTTCAAGGATATTTTTTTAAGCAAGTTATTTTATTACGTTAACACAATACATAACATATAGGTTAAATAGATAAGTTTTGCGAGGTTTTGATTTCCCTCAACAACTTCTCATCAACGTTGCATTTACATTGTATAGTAATGTTATTACGTTCCCTTAAAGGAACATCGCCGAAAGGCTTTGCAACGTTATATGCTAGCTATGAATACTTTATACCAGTGGTCGCCAACCTCTCAATGTGTTGAGCTACTTTGTTAATTTTGGAATAAACAGCGAGCTACCTACACGGAAGCCACGTAACGAAACGTAAATGAAATAATCCACAGTTAATTTATCATTATATGTATTTATTTTACTATTTAACTGGTAATACAAAATACATAGGTACTAATAATAAACTAATAACAAAATAACTAATATTACTAGTACGTACTTGTTCATAGCTACATTCCTACCTACCAAACGAAGGTGTTTGAAAAATAAACACAAACTTTTATCCAGCCACAACGGCATGTCACGTAAAATTTAAAAATAGTTAATAATAACAACAAAAAAATAACGCGCTATCATGATCATAAACATTAAAAAATAAAAAAGCACGTTCAATGAGAAGGCTGACACTCAGACTCATCGATAATTTTTTTAATGTTTGCAGTATAATTTGATACAGCCATTCGAATACAATTATCCAAATGTTCATCTGTAAGTCGATTGCGATATTTGTTCTTAATAAACTTCATATTGGAAAAAGAAGATTCACACAAATAGGTTGAACTGAATAATGCTTTCACTTTCAAGGCAACACGGCATAGAACTGAATATTTGTCATTACTTACAATAGGCCAGATACATTTGGTACTTGAGACTAACGATTTTAATGCTAAATCATTTTGAAACTCAATTACTTCCATTTCTGTTGCAGCGATGTCTTCGCCACAGTTCTGCATAACACAAGTTTCAAACTGTTGGATATCAATTTCCATAAAGGGTGAAACAACAAACTGCGCTACTAAAGCCATTTCGTTGAAATCCTTAAAACGATTTTTGAAGTTATTCTTCAGGGTAGGAACTATTTCTACATGATATTTGCTGTCATAGGGTTCTAATGTATTTTAAGATATTTTTTCTGAAAACTCCAGCTTTTCGATAAATGCTTTTATATCAGAAATCATTTCCGCTAGTTCTTTGTCTCTCCCCTGAAGCTGCAAATTAAGTTCGTTTAATTTCTATGTAATGTCCACGAGAAAACCAAACTCTCTTAGCCAAATTGAATTTTCTAGTTCCGGAGTCGGTTCATCGCGTTGTTTGAAAAATTAAACTATGCCAGATAGGACATCATTAAAACATTTCAGCACCCGTCCTCTACTTAACCATCGGACTTCAGAATGAAGGAGTAGGTCCCCGTATTGACAGTCAACTTCATCGGCTAAGGTTTTGAATAATCTTCTTTGTAAAGCTTGAGCTCTAATCTTGTTCACAATTTTTACCACCAGTTTCATAACGTTGTTTAGTTTCAGGAAATTTCCACATAATGCTTGCTGATGGATAATGCAGTGGTAACAGAGAAATTGCGGAAAAGTTTCATCTTTACGACATAACGCCACCAGACCCTTATCACAACTCACTATAGCTGGAGCGCCATCGGTTGTCAAGCCTACCATTTTCGATATTGGAATTTTCTCGGAAGAAATAATATTTTTTAAATGAGAAAACAACTCCTGTCCAGTAGTGTGTCCTTTCAGTGGAATAAACTTTAAAAGATCTTCTTTAATCGTAAAATCACTAAAAACCATCCTGATGAACACGGCCATCTGGGCAGTGTCAACGACATCTGTTGATTCATCCAGTTGAAGTGAAAAATAAACACAGTTATCTAAGTCAGTTCTTAACTGTAAGAAAATATCATTGCTCATTACTTCTACACGTCTCATCACTGTATTAGCAGAAAGTTGCATAGATTTTATAGCTGAAACTATCTCGTCTTTATTTCTGAAGTTGGCAAATAACGAATCAGCAGCTTCTAAAAACGCTTGTTTTATCATTTCCCCGTCTTTATAAGGTTTCTTTTTTTGTGCAATTATCTGGGACACACGGTACGATGCTTAGTTGCAGCCTTATTTTTGTCGACTGTTCTTAAAAATATTGATTGTTGTCCAATTAACTGCTTTTTTAACTGTTTCAGTTTCTCCTTTTTGGCGGCAGAATGTAGTGGGAATGATTTTTCAAAATTAGAATGTACAGTTTTATGATGTCTCTCAATATTTCCTTTTTTAGCCACGGAGACCGAAGTATTACATAACAAACACACATTTTTATCTTTAACTTCTGTAAAAAAGTATTATTCTTCCCATTCCGAATGAAAGTGGCAGTTTTAAACTAAGCGCAATGTCGCCGCGCCGTGCGTATTTATCCCGTTCAAAGCAATCCTGATCGTTCTCGAACACTAACGCGCTGGTCCGGCTGGTCGGTTCTAGCCGATTCTAGCTTGTTGGCGTCAGGGGCAGATCGCTCACCGCAACGTTGCCGCTATGGTAAAGATCCTCCCTAGTGGCTTGAACCAGAAGACGAAAATTAATTCATTCGAGATGAAGGAATCCCAAGAAGGGGAGCAGTGTTACGCCAGTGCTCATGAACCCGGCTTGATGGGATCTGGCAGATAAGTTGGGATCAGTCAAGTTGTTGTTTGGGAATTATATAAAGTGAATATATAAATTTTTTCTACACCCGTATTATAATAATGCACTTATATGCCCATAATCCGTTTCATAATGATACCCATTATGATACAGATTTTTCATTATGATACAGATTTTTAATCAATAGAAACCTACAATTTTTCAATCAAGCATGATGTTTGACGTTTGTCCTAAATTCCTATGTAATTGTTTTAGTTGTCAAAACGTATTAAATTTTCGTAGATAGCTAAACTTCGATAATTATAATATTAAAATGTCTGATATCAGCGATATAGAACACTCCTCCACACATATAGGAGAAAGGAGAAAATGCAGTACAAAATATTTTGCCCCAAAAATCTGTGGTAATACCAATACCCAAGGTAATACCATTAATTACAATTTTGTAGAATTTTTTATAGAAATACGAGTAATTACTGTTATTGTGTTCAATGCCAATATAAATAGAATATTTATAGGTCTTGATTATTTATCGGGTGTAGAAAAAATAGCGTATGCAACTCTCATGTAATGGTTATTAAAACACTCGCATAAACCATACGAAACTCGCCTTTGGCTCGTTTCGTATCCCGGTTAATGCTCGTGTATTAATAACCATCATTACATGATCGTTGCATAATATACTATTAAAATAAAGTTGTTTTATAGGTGTATAACCCTGGGTCGTTTTGTAACAACCAACTAACCTAAAGACCATTTTTAACTACTAATAGGTCTTTAGCTACTGTTTTTAATATACTATTAAGGGATTAAGGCAGCACTGTCACCAGCCAAAAGGTCCTGGAGTCCAGAAGGAACATACATTCCCAGTGACAAATAAAATAATAAACAAATTAAATTAAAAAACAAAAAATTATCCCTTAATAGGATAGTCGAGCGGTTCTAAGCAACTAGTTTAAGACTCTTTTAGTTCTAAGGAAATAGAAACGCCGAGACTTCTCAAATGCTCAGAATATTTGCCTCGTTTTGAAAGGGGGAGAAGAGATTAATAATAAGTATGTTAAAATTAACAAATGTATATTTAAAATAAGTACAAAAGTGACTAGTATTCTAAAGAATAAATTACTCAAATTAAAATTAGGGAATAAAGCACTATTTGATAATATATCCAAACTTTAAATAAATATTTATGACACTAGATGAACACTTAATTAAACTATACAGTTTGGACTTAACAATTATATATAACACTGGAAAATACATAATAATATAAAAATATGTATAAGATAAATATGATAATTGGGATGAAAATGTAAAATTGGCATTTATATGTAAATCAAATTATTATTATTAAACAAAAATAAGTTAAAGATATTCACCCATAATTCACAAATCGCTGCACAAAAACTTTACTCTATACATTACTTTGTTTCGGGACATAGCCCGAAACAAAAGTTTTGAACCGCAGTCCTTATTCGAGAGAGTCCTTTTTTCTGTCTCGTCTCTCTATATAAACCCAAAATTTACGTGATAGTTTTATTTTTAAAAATGTCACTCTCTACCTTGAATTCTCTAGTTCAATGTTATTAACTAGAGTAATAACATGGATTATTTGTTTTATTTCCATACGTGTGTTTTCTTTTGAATTTTTAATTTAAAATATTATAAATACTTTTTTAGAATTTTTAGTAAATTCTTTATATTTTCCAATTATAAAGCCAGTTATTACAGTTTCAGTATTTATAATAATGCTATTTATTTGGTATTTCCATTAACTGATCTAGCCTTAATTTTTTTTTTTCAGATCAGAATGAGTCGCTGCTGTCCAAAAATATGGTAAGTCCTTTTTATTTTATCACTATGATCGTTCGATCCTATTTTGTAGGTACTTTTTAGATTCATATTCTACTTATTAATTATTTCGAGATTAATTTTTCACCAATCTGAGTTTTTTTATGTTGTTTTGTTATAGTAATACATACGTATTTTTTCCTTTGAGTAAATATACAAAAACTTTGGAGTTATTGTGTTTGCAGCAAAACGATATGGTAAATTTTGTGCATCAACTAAAAGATAAAAATATTAAATCAGATCCCAGGACAAAATACTTTCATTAACCACCCCACTCTCCGAATAATAAATTTAATAGAGTTAGCTTGGGAAAATAGTAATCTTTGCCACCCCTTATAGTCCTGGGGAGACTAGGAGCGTGGCATATGAAAGATCCTATCTTTTTTTCGATGAGGAATCACCCCGTTAAATGTTTTACACTTATATAGTTACACCCTGTATGTATAATTATTTATTGTTTGCAATAAAAGGTAAATATCTCCTCTAGAGATTTGTTTAGGATATTGACATAATTAGTACCTATTATTTGAAGTACCCTTGTATGTGAATCTCAACTGTCTTTGATATATGAAGTGGAAGGTCTCTAGTATGGCCAGAATCATTGTTTCAAGCACTGTAGTAGTATATTACGAGTGCATTCACTAACCTATTATATAGTTACTTCTTGTACCAGATCAGTTAAGATCAATGTTAATCCGATTCCCTTTAATCGCCTTGAATATACATTACAATAAAAATTAGGTTAACATCACTGACAAGTATCAATCTTCCATAATGCTCATTAGTGGACGTGAAGTAGTTACTGAATTCAAATAATAATAGTTCATTGAACAGGTACACGATTATATTACGTAATAAGGAACAAAGATCGTGATGAAGTGTGGATATCTTTATGTTAAGGCCACTTGAATTTGCATATCTCGACTTTTTACTAGTTTCTCGTTGTTTAAACCTTGGGGCCAAGATAACTGCAGTCAATAAGATCGTTTTGAATAGAAAGAGAGGAAAGTTATGTATTAGTAACAAATAAAAATTGCAATGTTATAGTTACAGGTACTTATCACGATTACTTTTTTTAAATTAGTTCCTAATGTTAGAAATATTAAATATCCTATATTTTAATTTCACTAATTCAATATATTATCTCATTAAAATGTTTTTAGTTTAATATAATTAGTTTTTAGTGGTAAATTGTGCCAATAAACTATTATTATTGATTGTGTTAGTCGACTGCAACTTTTAATAAAAGAAATCTTACAATAATGTTTTGCTCTTTTCTTTATTTTGTTCATGTACACTCCAAAATAGCCATATGTCTATTTAAAAATTAGGTAAGGTATCTGTATCTGTAACGTTGGAGGATGGGTTACCCCCATGGCACTTAGGCCTCATTAAGCCCATTCTACATCCTCCTGAGATGTTAGGTACCTCCTAGCTCGTGAACCAGCCCACAAATTTAATGTAGTTGACAACTTCGCCAAGAGGTGCTGGATGTCTGCTATTGTATCTTGCAGCTCATCAAGATGGCGGCATAATCGTTACCTCTTTTATTGCTTCCCGGTCCTCTGTTAAAAATTGGGCTGTAAGATGGTTATTTTTTCGATCATCCCTTCCTCCGAAAGTGGGGAGGGGATGGTGTCTTGTGACTCCTCGGAGTTTTCTTGCTGGAGATTATCGATTGCCATTTTTTCTGGCTTGATATCCTCCACTGTTGGCTTAAATTAAGGGTGAGAGGGTCCTTTACCAACGAGTCTTCACTGGGCCCTGCTTCAGCCTCTTTTTCGACCTTTGGCCTCATAATCAATGCATAGCTCATCCTCATTGATTTGGCCTTCGTCCGATGCCCAAGACGATGAGATGGCTCTTAGGGTCTTTTTTGAGTTCATGGTGGAAGGTGCACCATTTCGCCACATGCAAATTTGGGTTTTGCCCCTCAAGTCGCCTGAGCATAACCTCTTTCTCGTTAAGGTCAGCTTGCGCTTCCCCTGGGATCCAGAAAGAGGCTTTGGTGAGCTTAGGGAGCTCGTCCATCCTTACATCTGCGAGTGTTGCTCCTTCCCATGTTTTTAAGGTCATCGGCGCAGGTTACTCTTATAATTTCACCAGAATTCGACCAAGACCTGAATGTAGGTGGCTTGGTTTTGCTGCAGGATGCGGATAAGATTGTTTTGTCCAGCTTTCCCATCAGTGTCTTTTTGACAAGGATTTTTCTTTTGGTGGGTATCGTACCGTAAGGATTATCCTTGTCTATTATAGCTACTTTCATGTGGCTCGTAGCTGCATCCTTGTAGCTTATCCCAGACAGAACTTTATTGTCCTGTCTGGGTTTTTCCCCTTCCGGGGCATTACCTCGGAAGAGGTGTGAGATCACGGCCTTTTCTTGTTCCTAGTTGTGTCGTGTGCCTGGCCTTTTGTGGAGGCAGAACTAGCGTCGCTGCCTAAGGACTTGATTAGGCAGCTCTCGTTTATTTTGGAGTGAGGGGGTTTACTGAGGGTGGCGGTTGCCGTAGCACTGCTTGCCTACAGCTTATTCTCCTTCCTCCTCTTTGCTTCAGACCTAGAGATTCTTTTGTCTCTCCGGGGCCTGTTAGTTGGAGTTAGTTAAAGGTGAACTCATGTGTCCATCCTCCTTTTTTGAAGGTGGGCGTCGCTGTCCAGCCTCCTGTGCGGAAGCTAAACTTTGTTGACCAGGCTCCTTTGCAGGAAATAAGCGCTGACGTCCATCCTCCTTTTTTGAGGTGATCGTCGCTGTCCAGCCTCCTGCGCCAAAGTTGGACTTTGGTGTCCAGTCTCCTTTGCTGGAGGTGAGCGTTGACGTCCAGCCTCTTTGGGTTCTTATTTTTGTGAATCCATATGGTTCCCACGAGTAGCTAGGGAAGGAAAGGTCAACCGACGCAGAGCCCCGCATGCACCGGCAAGGCTAGATACAAGAGGGTGTCGCCAGGTTCCCTCAGGGGAGCGCTTGCTGCCGAATATGCCCCTGCGACAATTCATGAATCGGCACGTTACCTTACACTTTAGATTGGAGGAGTTGGTTCGCGGCGGTAGCCTTTACAAAAGATTTTGAAGGTTTTTAGACTCTCGCACTATACTTAATGTCTACCACTTACCAAAGGAAACTTGGCCATTCTCCTATCCACCACCCAGAGACGCGCTTAGTTGGCACTCAACCACTGAGGAAGCAAGTACATATAATGTGCTTTGCAGATTCGTCTTCTACGATGCAGAATTGACAGTCCGATGTTTGTTACAGATTTATTCATCTCAGTCCCGTGAGAATTACTCAACTCCCAAATCTGAGCATAGGCGTTCATGGAATAAATGAATTAGCCCTGCGAACTCTCTCTAGTTTACAAGTGTTACATCCAAGATAATTCCTTTTGCAAAACTCTTAGAAATGCCCAGGAATGGTTTTGGTCCTATAAACTTAGTTAGTTCCTCTTTTAGCGAGCACGTCGGCTTTTTCATTGCCTTCCACACCGATATGTCCCAGAACCAAGATCGAAATAATTTTGTTTTGGGAATCAAGGCACTCAAGGTTGTTAACACAGTTCTAGAGAAATTTTAAGTCAACTTGGAGCTTAGAGCCTTGAAGGCTAACAATTATTGTTTATGTTCTGAAATTACTAAAATGCAAATTTCATCAAAACCATGAGAGTAATCGAGTCTTATCAAGAGTACCTTTTTTAAAGAAAATGAGTTGCTCAATCTAAATTTCATACTCAATCTCCTTTTCTTCCATTGGCGTAGAATTTTTAAAGGTGCAATTATTTAAAAAATCAAGTTCTACGCCTATGTATTATTATCGGACAAAATTTTAATACCATTTTTTTGCCACATAAAACTCTACCAATATACCAAATTTTAGCAAAATCGCATATGCCGTTTTAAATTTATATGGGAAAAACGATTTAAAAATTGTAACTTCAAGGCCCTCTGGAGCCCAAACGAAGCAACTTTGTACTAAGGTAATTTTACTTAAATCGACTTATTTTGGTCTAAGGAATATGTGGCATGTTTTTGTAAAGACCTTTGCAAATAATAATATTTAAAAAACAACAACAAATTCATTTGAAATTAAAATGAATTGCAATTAAACTCTCGCCTTAACAACTTTTCTGTCTATTATTGTAAAGATTGCATTTAGAATGGTGAGGCAGTCATCCATCTGTTTAAATAAATTTCTTTAAAACTCGTATGCAACAGATATTCCACTTCTTAATAAAATTATAGACAGGTATCCCTAAAAACTATTTTTTAATATGAATCATCCTGTATATTCCTCAGATAAAGATTGTACCGACATTAGGTATAGACACCATTCAGGTGATTGTCAAGTGCAACAGATTGTTAATATACTCTTAACATTTCAATGACAGAATGAATGAATATATTTGCATAAATTCATATTTATTCATCTAAATTGCCAACTAATGTTGTAAAACGGTACGAACATTGTCAGTTCAGGAGTATAGTGATAATAATTGTATATTTACACATTACACCGAAATTAATTTGATTTTGTTTACTCATTGAATTAATTATTTTAGTGACGAATTTGTATATTATTAGCGATGGAATTATAATATAAAGGGGATAATAGTTATTTAATTTGAAGAATGAACACGTTTTACTTTATTTTTAAATATACGAATTATTTTATCTACTATTATAACGGAAGATTGTTATAAACTTCAATGACATTTAGACAAATACATCATTATACTAACAAGTTATAAAAGTTATTGTAAAAAACTGATTTCAAAATCGTGCAGATGCCATTACAAATTCTGGTTGGAATGGTAAGTTTTGATAAAAACGCCAAATAAATTAAAAAAACTTTTTTATTTTAATTTTAACTGAAACTAGAGAGTATACAAAATATGAATAGTACCTATTTGTAACATGCATAT
Organism: Psylliodes chrysocephalus; assembly: GCA_927349885.1. Lineage (NCBI taxonomy): Eukaryota > Metazoa > Arthropoda > Insecta > Coleoptera > Chrysomelidae > Psylliodes > Psylliodes chrysocephalus. The sequence goes on from OV651830.1 coordinate 17,148,199, forward strand.
TATATTATTTAAAGAATATGGCGTGGTTCTTTCTAACAACTACTTTAAATACCTACAATAAGTCTTTAATTATTTCGGGTATAAGCGCCCTCTCTTGGAGGTCTGCTAACTTAGTTGTGTCCCTTATTAAAGAAGAAGTGTTCCCAGGAAAATGAGTTACAAAGTAAGAGACGAGCTCTTTCGTCCTCACTCTCCGTAAAGCTTTCATTTATTTTCTTTAACGCTATAACTGTATCAACTCTTTCTTTTGCCAGGGCCTTGTGCAAATTTACTGCCACAGATGTAGTAGAGTAGAATTTTCTGAAACTGTTTACTTTAGCTTTCCTGATTCCTTTGTTCATATTAAAAAGTGTGTCTAGTTAATACTAGGTATTTATGAATTATCCAAATTAATACGCTACATTCTTTTGTTATAAGAAATTTTGTTTTTATTTGAATTTTTGATAGACATATTTTGTATGAGATTTGTTAAGAGCAATCCAGTCCCTTCTGACGTCACACCGCACGAATCTCACGACCTCCCTTTAAAGTATTTGGAACCTTGTTCGCTACATAAATTTGGCAATGTTGTGTGTCGTACCCTGAAGGGTCCGATACAAGATACAATTCAGGTATAATTCGTTGGCTATCGCCGCCTACTGGGGGTTAGTGGCTTGTTAATATACGAATGTAGGAATACTATTTTTAAACCAAACATCTCAAATATTTTTTATTTATTGATAGTTATAGATGATATACAGGGTGTCCCGAAATTAGACGGTCATATTTTAACAGCGTAATCTACATCCTAAAATAGTAGTAAAAGTTCATATAAACAGGTCCGAAAACTTTTCTTTTCCGAGATACAGGGTGTTAAAGGTGAAGTCCTGATACCACACTTTTGTAAATATTTTCTAAACGTTTAAAGATTATTAGGTAAAATTTGTTACAAATACTTACCTTTTTACGCTTCATTTATTGGACTAAACCCCAGTTATTGATCATCTTCTTAGGTGGGTAAATTAGGGGGAGCTTAGGGTAAAATTGCCGTGTGTGTCTATATCCACCATAACTCATGAACCGATACACAGAAAAACACTAAATTTTAAACTTAAGTTTTATTTCGGCCTGACGTGAAATAATTAGATTTTGGACAAAGTCGGAACATCTGGGGGGTACTTTATGGGAGGCCGTTTTTATATTTTATTGAATATATCTGTTATTTATGTTTGGAGAAGAAAATTATTCAAATAAAAGTTACTTCTAATATTATTATCTATAATTTTTGACAAAATGTGCAAAATTCTAAACTAAACTAAAAGTTGTTTACGATATCGATCTCTATAATTTTTGTTTATACATGATTTTTCTAAAATGGACCGTAATGGAAAAATTGTAGGAAAATTGCTAAATTTAAATTTTTTAATATTTTCGTTTTCAATGAATAACTATTGAAAAATGTTTCGAGGTAGATAGATGTATGTGGAAAATGTATATATTTAGTTTATCCTCTAAACATTTATAGAGGTACTGCAATAACCAGAAAAAGCCTATAATAACTAGATAGGAAAGTCATGTGTTGGACACATCAGATTTTTTGACTATAAAATTTGGAAAACCAATATTTTCTGTATAATAAAGCTACATTTGTTGCACCTCGCTAGGACGCGCCATTTTCAAGAGAAAAGCATGTTACCTTATTCGAAAGTGTAAACAATAATTAGTAGGTCTGTAGAATTAGAAATTTTATTTTTTTTTTACTTTGAAAAACCGGTAACTAAAGAAATTTTAGAAAATATTTCATCTGGACTTCACTTGTAACACCCTGTATCTCGAAAACGAAACGTTTTCGGACCTATGTTTATATAAACTTTTACTCCTATTTTTAACCGACTTCATAAAAGGAGGAGGGAGGTTCTCAATTCGTCGCAATATTTTTTTAATTTTTTTTTATGTATGTTCAGCGATAATTCTTTAACACGGTGTCCGATTTTAAAGATTCTTTTTTTGTTAGAAAGGGGGTAGTTCAGGGGTGGTGCAATATAAATTTGGTCAAAATCTAATAATTGGATCCATGACAAAATCCTCAAACTCTTCATTTTTTATGTATGTTTAGCGATAATGCTTTATCACCTTGTCCGATTCATATGATTCTTTTTTTGTTAGTAAGGGGGTACCTCAGGGATAGTTCCATATAAATTTGGTTAAGATGTGATGACGGCATCTGCACATTTTTGAAGTCGGTTTTTTTAAATTTTTAATTTCTAATATTTGTTTTTTTTATTTATTATAGATACAAACTAGCTACAGCATTGAATATTTTATAAATAATTATCATATACATAAATAATTGGATAATTGCAAATAAGTAAAGTTCTTTTTAGCTAAATGATTTTAGATTTTAGTTATATTTAAATTAATAAAATCTTAAAATATTTATCCTTGTTTAGTTAATATCCATTATTGCAATTTAGATCTATCGAATTTAGGTTTTTAAATTCCACCGGAAGTGCGTTAAATATTTTAGGACCGAGGTATAAAACAGTATTAGTTTCGAAAGCAAATATAATTATTATCACAGTATAACACTGATTCGTGATTCGTATCCGTGATCCGAAAAAAAGGATTCGAACATTGGATCCGTGATTCGAATCACATCTCGTGATTCGAATCCATTTTTCGAGGATTCGTCCCAGCTCTGGGTGATGGCACCTGCACGTTTTTGAATTCGGTTTTTTTTAATTTTTAATTTCTAATACTTGTAGGATGTAGATTACGCTGTTAAAATATGACCGTCTAATTTCGGGACACCCTGTATATTGGCAATTCAAAATAATAGTTATGACGTAGCGGTGTTTTTCTAATTGTAATCGGACCCTAGGTATATGGATACGGAAAGTGATGAATTGGAGATAGGTAAATTGTATTTATTGTATTAAAGGAACAACAAATATAAGTACAATTAAATAAGTATATTAATATAACAATTTTTTAAAGTCTGTATTAAAAAAATTTTTTTTCACATAGATTATTAAATTAAAAAAATAACTATTAAAACACGAAATGTTAATTTTTTCTCTTTTACAACACAAAATATACAATACTGTTGAATCAAAATTTTCTCTTGGCAGCAGGTGGTTTTTGTGACGCGACAATTATGATGCTTTGCATCTCATGAATTAAAGTTAATTCTCTTTCAATCTTAAGGTGTTCATACCCCTTATAATTATCTCAAAATATTTAAATTTTGGCAAAATAAATTAGGCAATAATATCTATAATATGCATATATTTTAATGTTTTAATTCCTTCCAGTTTCCCAAAAAAACTAAAAGGGCTTTAATTTTGAAATATCATAATGAAAATAAATGCATTCCTCGACAGCACTATTCTTAATATAATCCCCAAATTTAAGCTCCTAATGTCTTGTTAATGATTTCTTAAAATTCGCCAAAATTAGTGGCTAAAACGCTTCGTTAAGTGCTATCTTCTGGTGTAAACTGGTGTAAATTATTGCAAGAAACGAATAATGACAGAGTGTACGATACGATAGTTACAAGCCCGTTACACTGTTTTCCACTCAATTTATTAAAAAAAAAAAAATAATAAATTAGGGTGTTAATTTTTTTTCTCTGAAGCTATTGGTTTTGGGAAAAAAATTCAAGAATAAAAAAAATTAAGTAAATCAAGGATTTCATAAAAGTTCATCTCGAAAAAAAGTTTTGATATGAAATAAAGTAAATGTTGCTAATTTCACCCCCCTATAATGTAACAGAAATATTGAAAAAAATACCCGTGGTTAGTCCTTTGCGATTACAGAATTTCAAGTTTCTAGCTTTACTGATATTTTAGAAAAAAAATAAAAAGTCAATTTTAGTCACCACTTTTTAAGGGTGACTGTATTTACCTTACTGTAACAGAAACCGACAAAAAATCAAAAGAAATACGAATAGCCAGACTTAAAAACCTAATGGGGCAGGATGCTTTAAAATTATACAAATCAATAACTACGTTGATCAAGGAAAGTGAAAATGTAAAGGATATATTGGATGTTTTGGAAAACTATTGTGTTCAAAGGACTAATGATACTATGAGTGTTTACAACTTCTTTCAAAGAAAGCAAGGTCCTGGTGATAATAATTTATTGCTCTTTAACAGTTGTAGACGGTAAGTGCATCAGTGTAGCTTTGCTTGTACCTATTATAGAGCTTCAGCACTTCGGATCGTAAGTTTGACCAATGACGGAGCATCCCTACTAGTTCTAATTCTTTGAATGGGATAGCTTGATTCATATGCCTCAAGTATTACCCCGTTTAGTTCTTCGAGATCGCTTACCGGAGCAAGTGGGTGATTTGGCCCCTTTTTGTCTGGATACGTGCTTAATTTTGTTTTAAAATGGTCTGTTTTTCTAAGATTCCTCCTGAGGATCGTCTCAGGAATGTCGATTTCTAACGTATCTGGTGATTAATTAGAGATGGTTTACTTGATACTCTCCAGTTTAATGCTCAGTATACTTAAGGGTACAAATGTTGGAGTATTCCCAATACATTAAAAATACATTTTAGTTGCTTACCTCTTTAATTGGCGTCGTTGCTTCCGTATTTGGTGCTGTACGCGTTGGCGTCGTATCTAACAACTTATTGCAGATTTCTACTCCGGCAGTACTCCACTATCCTCGATACTTCCAGGGGTGGTACAGGCCCATCACTAGTATGAAAAATTACCCTTGCATCTTTACATGCAAGTCCTCTTAACTGGTTTTCGTAGGCCCACAGTACTTCGATCAGTACGATCCTTAATTGGTCCTAGAGATCCACAGCCTATGCTTTCTTGGCGTGATGGACATTTACTTGGGCGATGTTAATGCTCGCCATTTTAATTTCCATCAATGAAGGTGTTGTCCCCACTGATGAGGGTGTGTTCCATGTCTCTCTTTTATGTTTCTCCTTCTTCTTTGATTACTACATCCTCAGATGAATCTGGGTAGAGAGTTAAGAAGTTAAGGCTCCCAATGCTCTTTGTGTCCTTCTTATAAATGGATGTACCGGGAGTTGCTTCCGTATTTCCTTTCGGTTCTTCCGCCTCATCCTTCCTTTGAAGACCATGTACGGGAATTTTTCTTTACCGATAATGAATAGCATTATCTTTGATCCTCTGGCATTCCTACCCTGAGGATTTGGCCCTTGCCCTCGTATCTGTTACTAACGATCTATCACAGCGTAGTCAATAGCATCACATTCTGTGCTTCTATTTACTGCAGAAGCTTCTTTATAGTTTTCCCTTGACTTCTGGGGAGAAAGAGTGTGGCAGTATGTGCTTTTGGGATGTCTTTTCCCGTATTACTTTCAGCTCAACTCTTTTCCAGTGGGATTTTAACCATGAGTCAATTAATACCATACCTGGTTGAAAGCAAATGCCTCCGAATTGAAGCTTGTGCTCCCACCTGAAGAATTTTTAATCCATTATGAATTCCTCCAATAAGGTTTGATCGTCCACACTAAGGATAATCTCAGGGAACCCGTTAGATAGGATCGCGACCCACTCCATCTTGACAATTGCATAACTGCCGGAAGCGGAGGTGATGGCCATTTTCCTTTTGTGTCAGGTTTTGCAGTGGTGTGGTGTTATTCCTTTCCATTTTCTTTTAAGATTCTTGTTCGATTTTGTCTCATTCTTCTGAGATCTGTGCTCAAGAGATTTCTTTTTCACTTCCTCTGGTGTCAAGCCTTAATCAAGGTAGCAAATATACCACTGAGTCCTTGCCTCATTGGGTAGGCCCTTCCAACAGGTTATCCTAGCGGAGGTAAGGAAGGTAATTTTGTTTTATACTTTTTGCTGGTAGGTTATGAAAGGAGGATGAAGAAGATGGAGCGTGAGTGCTGATCTTATCTCTTCTTTTCACCCCTTTCTTTTGATCTCGGGTTTCTGTCTAGTGAGGTTGTCTCACTTGAGAGATTGAGGGAGTTTGGTAACTTCGGACAGCAGGCTCCGTTCGATTAGGTTTGGAGACGGTGTGTTCCAGCTGTTTGTATTTACTGTGCTTTACCATGTAACTTTTAGTTACATAACAACGTTTAAAAATAATTATGAAATATTTTAAATAATTTATATTAAAATAACGTATATTTTTAATTTGAAAAAATAATCTAGACGTAAAATGTTTCGATACAACGTTTTCAATAAGACTTCAAAATAATGTTGATATTTACAAAAAAAAAATAGTAATTTATATAGGTATAACTTTTTAACAACGTTGAATTTTTAACCAATAACGTTTTTTATAGCATAAAACGTTATATTTACGTTAAAAAACCAAGTGTATGCTCTTTATTTAATAATATTCGAACTTTTCTTACCGTGTTTTATACATATCAAAGTAAAATCTATGTCTACAAGGACAGTTTTCGAAGACATAACATCAAAATGGTCGATAAAATCAAATTAAAAATAAAAGCTAACTACACAAACGCAAAAACTAAACGAAATAAAATGCGAAAATGAATTCCTACCAACCAGTTTATTCGACGAAGAGCTACGACAGATGTTCGAAAAGAGTCAACCATGACAACTTGATGTCGCGACTTTTTTTATTGACCAGTAGAAAATTGCGAATATTATAAATAATTACAGTAACGATCAACAAATGTTTCGTGAACGAATGCGAGGAAAAGTCATTATCTATCATTGGCTGGTGCTATCGTTAGCAATATGTGATCGAATTAGATTTGATTTAAATATAAATTAGGAAAAATATTGTAAAACCTGAATTGTTTTTAATTAATGATGTAAATTTAAATGTGAAAGTTATGCGAATCTCTTTTCTTTCTGATTAATGTGATTACTTGATAATTTATAGGATTGTAATGCTGGCTTTAGTTATTAAGATTAAAATAGGCTTAAAATAAAATTTAAGCGAAGTTTTTCAGTTAAGATGAGGTAATAATAATAATATATATCATATTTTTGGATAATTTTACAGAAAATAATAATCATTGGTTCTTTTGTGCAGTAAACATTTCGTAAAAACACATTATTTTAAAATAAATAACAAAAATAATAATTCAGTTTTAATATTTTTATTTTCGTACGTATTAATATCTATTTTTTGTACGCCACTGCGCTCTGGCTAATCGCGTTTTTATGTCGCTCTTTTATAAGTGAGCCTGAACGAGCTAAAAAGGGATGTTGCACTGATCCCTAAACCGTAGTGAAACAAAATATAATTTGCGCAACCCACACAGTGACGTTACAAAGTAAGACGGAACATACGAACTTTCCAATCATTGATATAAAAAAAGAAGAGATACTATGAGGATACTATAAGTGTCTGCATAGTTTTACGTCATATGTCAAACTCGAGCAAGTGGAGTCAGTCAGTTTTAGTGAGAATAAATGCAATTTTTTTTTAATATCATGAATTAAATAATATAAAAACATTTTCATTCAGTCAATCTTTAAATATAAAATTATTAACGTCAAATTAATTAAAATACGACTCAAAGTGCATTCACTTGTCATATAGCAAAATAATGTCCTCTCTACATAATTTTATCTCAATGTTTCCAACGAAACTGTCAAACATATTGGACGAGGAATCTACTATAGGTCATATAATATAATTGAAACTTGAATAATTGGAGTTACAATTTTTTTAACAATAGCGACTGCTCCCTTGAGGTCAAATATCTTTTTGAGAGGTAATCTTATATCTGCAATCCCCTATTTAGGAAATATACTAGTTCAATTAATTTTGGGGGGTTTCGCAGTAGATAATACAACATTAAATCTATTTTTTATATTTCAGTTTATTTTACCATTTATTATTCTAGTTTTTATAATTATCCACTTAATATTCCTATATCAAATATATTTTTAATTGTGTTTGTTTAAAAATCATGTTTAAATAAAACTGTGAATTTAATAAACCGGAAGTATGTGTGTCAATTCAACGATTGTTAACGAAACACGTCTCCAAGATACAGGTAAAAATTTACTTTTATTTTTGAGGTTATGTTTATATTTTGTTTTGTTCCAATTTCTACAAAATAGTCTTGTGTTTTATACCCAACTTTAAAACAGCGTTAAGGATTTAACCAGAATGATGATGTCGCATGCATATACAAAAAAATAAAAGCTAAGCTTACATTACAGTTTTTTTTATAGATGATATAAAAAATAAATATTGCATTTCGCTAAATTAATTCAAGGAACTAAATAGTTGTGTTTATGTTTGGTATGTACCAATATCATGAAGAATTAATTAAAATTTACCGATATGTATCAGTTCTTGGAATGTAAACTGAACTATGAGGTACTATTTGTAGAGGCATCTTGAAGACATATGACACTATATCATAGAAAAATGGTTATCAGAACATAGAAATCTCGATAGAAATATGATACCAAAACTAACAAATAAAAGCAACTAATATTGCTTCCGCTATCACGTAGTCTTTACTGAGTATACAATAACTAAATATAACTATTTAAAACTATTTACTTACAAAAGTATTGTATTCTCTCTGTTGGGCTGCAAGGCTGGCGGAAGCACACGTTACTTTTATCACTATGATTCTACAAAAAAACTAATCGCGACCCGTGACTCTACTTTCGGACACAAAAAGGAATCTACTTAATTCGAATAATTTCGACCGCTCGTCAACGAAGACCAAAAGGAACTCCCCGAATATTCACTTGTAATGTTTCAAGAGTGCTTTTGTTGATCTTTCTTGACCCTGTACTTTAATATTATGATTTAATAAAAAATTGTCCAACTACACGTTTTATTATTTTATTGAATATTTGTTTAGCGCGCCTGTCCTTGGACAAAACTTTACAAATCATAACATACCTATTCACAGGGTGTTATATTTATTCGTAACTATATATAAATTTATATAAAACCAACATGTGCCATTCATTGTTGAGGTTATGGTCAAAACTTGACAATTTACTTAAGAAATATATATTTTCAACGATATATCATTATTAAAACTTACTTTATAAAATCAGACAGCCAATAACATAAATAAGAATCATCTAATAATTCGGATGACCAAGATATATTAAAAATAAAATCAAGTAGATTCGTTGTCATCCAAGTCAAAAATAATTCTCACAAGACGAATAAAGGAAGAAGACTACAAATGATATTTAAGGGGTGGTTGTGTCGAAATAACGGTTCCAACCTTTACAAATTTAATGTAATTTATTGTAATTTACCAGAATTTACCAAAGTTTACCAAAATTTACCAAAATTTACCAAAATTTACCAAAATTTACCAAAATTTACCAAAATTTACCGTTATTTACCGTAATTTACCATTATTTAAATAATTATTTGACTTAATTTACCGTAATTTACTGTAAACGACCGTAATTTTTCATAATTTACCGTACAGTAATTTATTGTAAATATTTCATTAGTTTACTGTAATTTATCTAAGTTATCTGTAATATGTTCTAATTTCTGTAACTTGTTGTAAATTATGGTTATCTACTTTAACTTATTGTAATTTAGGAAATTTTTTTAAAATAATTAAAATATTGTCCATTTCTCAATAAGTACCTACTTCTTTAGATCGATTAAATCTACTATAATTTACTGTAATTTATTGTAACTTGCTGTAGTTTACTGTAAATTGCTGTAATTTACTGTAATTTACTGTAATTTACTGTAGTTTACTGTACTTTACTGTAATTTACTGTAATTTACTGTAATTTACTGTAATTTACTGTAATTTACTGTAATTTACTGTAATTTACTGTAATTTACTGTAATTTACTGTAATTTACTGTAATTTACTGTAATTTACTGTACTTTACTGTAATTTACCGCTATTTAATGTAATTTATTATAATTTACCATAATTTACCGTAATTTGCCGAAATTTAACGTGATTTAATGTAAGTTACCATTATTTAATATAATTAATTTACCCTAATTTACCGTAAACGACCGTAATTAGCCGTAATTTGTCATAATTTACCATATTTTACAGTAATTTATTGTAATATATTGTCATTTATCCAAATTTTTTATAATATTCTCTAATTTCTGTATCTAGCCGTAATTTGTGATTGTCTACTTTAATTTATTTTAATTTAGGCAATTTTCTTAAAATAATTAAAACAGTGTCTATTCCTCAATAAGTACATACGTCTTTAAATTAATTAAATCTACTATAGTTACTATTTTACTATTTACAAATTAACATCACTCACTTACTAATCATAAGAATATATCATTTACAAAGTATAGGTATGTTCTTAGACTTTTGACCCAAAGATTTTGACAGCATTTTACTTTTAAAGAAATATATAGATATTTGCAATTATAGGTTATATCTATCATCTAATGAAAATGAATCTTTCTGTAAGTCGTAGGCATAATAAGACTATGTAGTTTTATTTTGTTTAATAAACAGATGATTCTCTATATTATAATAATAATAATAATAATAATACTCTCCCTAATTCACCCCCTTACGAGTGAATTTTAACCCTAAAAGCTGAACTTGTGTAGGGAAAGGGACGGTTATTATTATTACTATTTGCCGTGGCGCTCCGGGGCGACTCAAAGATGATTGATGCTATTAGAATTACAGGTAAGGAAAACCCGGAAAACCTCAGCCACCATCATCGAGACGGTAATGCATGGCGATTTTATAATCTGCATGTCATATCAACAGAAATTGAATTTCTATTAATACGGCACACATCAAATCCTATACCAAATCATGTAATTTAATTAAAAATCCACATGGTCTGGTGTAGAGGATTCGAAGCCCCTCTGTCTCTGACCACAAACTTGCCTATAAATGAATATAAGCGCGTGAGATTGATACACCACCGACTCGATATACATAGCCAACATGGTAAAACCTGAAAAATAAAACAAAAGTTGAATTTTCCAAGATTTTAAAATGGCTAAAATACAACAAGTCAATATTAATAGGTGGCTTTTAAAGTGTTGGATAAAACAAATTTTTGTGGTTGAAAATGATAAAATTCTGTAAAGACGACGCGAATACAAGTGGAGGGTAATAGGGTAATTATCCCCCAAGCGTCTCGAATAAATGCTGGAATTTATTAAATTGTAAGCTCCAGATTTTACGAGATAGCAAAAGAAACAAGAATAAAATTATTTACCTACCTTATTATTTTTTTAAAAGAAATTGTATCCACATTATTGAAAATGATTCTCTTCAAGATGGAATTACTGCAGCTTTACATATTTCACTGTAACAATTCCCAAAATATAACAAACAGAAACACTTCACTTTAGCAAAAGTAACTATTGAAAATGTTTAAACCAATTTTCGAAATTATTCAGTTTGTATAATTTTAAACTAGAATATAATTAAAAAATTACAATAAACCGGCTTTAAATAGCAAAATCAATGCATCTATTTTTATAAAAATGAAATTATTAACATACAAGCGGATTTTTAACTAGAGCGAACATATTTAATCCAATTACAGTATTTGATCAAAAATTTGCATTCATTTTAAAAAGGTTATTTTATTTAAAATAAATCGAAAATAAATGCAGCATTTATAATGTAGGAACGTACTCTATTAATTTAGATAAAATAAAGTGGATTTTTACTGATTTAAAACGATGGATTTAATACTACGTTCAAAAACTTAAAAATCTGAGAGAAAAAAACAAAAATTTACTTTTATATTAAAGCTATGAGCTATAAATGGAAAAAAATTATTGTGCTTCGGAAAAAACTATTCGAAATTTGAAACTCAGTGGTTAAAACCGCACATTTCTATCTTATTTCGTTTATTTAAAAAGTATTGAATCAAAATTATAATTAAGTTCTTAAATATCTGAAGATTATAAATATAATTATATTTTTGTATCTTAATCTTTTCACATAAAAAAAAAAATGTAGTTAAACATTTTATCATCCGATCTAATTCACGTTCAAATGCTCGATGATTAAGATCAAGTCTGCAAAGGTCAGCTCACAAAATTATATTTTAAATTTGGAGTGAGGGTAGCCATATGTGAGTAGTAGGGATTAAGTGTAAAGGTTAAAGAAAAGGTCCTTTATTTCTCACAAGTCAATTTATTGGCGACCGGTTTCGAAGTTGTCACTTCATCATCAGGCACACCTTGACTAATTCCATTAAACTTTTTGTAGCGCTTCCTTTAACGGAATTTATAGCAGTCAGTGTTCAGTCTTAGGATCTCTTCCTAAAGCCCTCATCCAAGCTGCATACATATTAAAAAATAATTAAAAAAAAACATATTATATACCTATATAGTTTTCGGTTCTGGGTGCCCTAAAAGAGGACACTTAGCCGACAATTTGGCTCAGATAGCTAAAACCCAAAAGTCACACCCCGAACCAGGACGTATTGCTATCCTTTTAAGTAAAAAATAACTACAAATAACTTACCTGAAAAATGAAGGCGTCTAACTTTACACCAAAAAAACCATACACTTTTTCCCATTGTTGCAAGCACCCGATGACGATTAGGTAGATATCAACTAGAAGCATGTACTTAATGGTTATAAAGCTTATTTTAACACCGAAAGAATAAAGCACTAGTCGAAAAGCAGTAATCAAATATAAATAGACCACAATATTAAAATTCAAATTAAAAACTATATAGAAGACAAATACTCTAAAAGCGCAAAAGATCAGAACCAAATTAAATGAATAACCATAATAACCTAAAAATCACACTAAAATTGCAAAAAGTATTACTGTAAAATCATGAGATTACATCAATAATGCATATGCGTCGGAGTATCGCAAATGTCAAAAGTACAGTGTTTCCATGAAAATTTAGCTATGTTTTTAGCAGTATTATAGGACCATTTCTACCACGCACATTCAACGATATTGGCGTTCCACAGTTCACTGTATTTTCCTCACACCTCTAGTATAAATGATTTGACATAAAGAAATTAACAATAATTATAATTAATGTGGAGTAATAAGTGATTCATGAATTCTAAATAAAACAATTATTATATAAAAGTGTAAAAGGAAATGTAATTTATTTCTCTATTTTCTTCTGTAATATCTTCAATTATTATGTTTAATTTATATAAATAAACCAACAGGTTAGGAGAAACATTGTGATATAAGATTTTATTTATGTGTCCTATGCATACACTTTAATATACAAAACACCTGGAACATTCTTTAAATAATTGTGGTCGTAGAAATAATTGTGTACATAACTCGTTTGAAAGTGTATTTTATGCACTTGCCAAATATATTATCCATACAGATTAATCAGATTATTTTTTTACTTAACTTCAGTACATCTCTTACTACTAAAACTATTTTTATCAATGGAAAAAAAGGGCCGTGTTCTCGTATGTTTTGACGCATTTGACGCCTCAGCCTATCGGATCCCCCCTCTAAATATATATGAATTTTGCTTAGAAATGCTAATCCTACAATTCTCTATTCGTGCTTGCTGACTGGGAAAATAAATACCGAAAATCGTCACTGTCTCCTGGACTATACAATAGATGATGATGAGAACTTCACAACAAATACCCTTTTATGAATGGCTAGTTGGGGATGTGGTTAAATTCGAGGGCCTGGGAGAACAATAATTTTTAGCTGGCACGCTTATGATTTTCTCTAGTTCGCTTAAGACTGGAGCTGACGTTTCGAGCAGATTGTTGACGCGAAGTCAACATTATTCTCACGTAAATTTCTCTGTTAATCCTTTTTCGAACAATGTGGGTCTTCCAGACACTGCAGCTCGAGCGAGCCTATTACTTACTCTTACTCTTCTATTACTTAAAAACCTACTTTATCTGATATTTAACGTGTAGGCGGGCTGCTAAATTATTAAAAAAAAACTTATTTAATGCAAGAAAGAATTCTTTGAAATGCAAAAAACTTGCGTAAAATAGATCACCAATATTTAGTATATCTGAAAAGGCCCTAATATTCAATAATGTTTAACCGAAAAATGTAAGAATAGAAAGAGTATGAGAAAAATATTAAAAATCTAATTTTTTAACATGGCAACTGCGCATTTCTTTTAGGTCCGTGGCAATAATATTAAAGTTCTGTGGTTGATAAAGTAGTTAGGCAACACATTTTGCAATAATAACAAAGGGAAATCCTATAGGTAATACAAGAATGCGTCCTATTTAAAAATAGTATATTATGTATAGGTAAGGAAGGCATAAAAACAATTTATTTATAGAATAAAAATCAAAATAAATAATACGAATAAAATTATAAAAAAACTTTTATATATTTTTGTATTTAGCTTACAGCCTAGGGTTATTTTTTTTATAAGAGAGAAACATAATTTATTATATTCGTTTCAAAACTCCAATTGCAAAATACTGTTTTGTATTTCTATACATCTAGAGTATGTTGTGGTATTAGCAGTTCCGGCTCGTGGTAATTTAAAAAGGGTGTTCACTTTTTCCAATAATTTTATCATATGTAAGTTCCGATCAAAACTTTGTACAAGAGTCAATATCGCTGTTTTTTTATTATTTGAGTTTGTATTAAGTGTAGTTATTATTATCAACATCATACTGTTTTCAAGCACTACAACTATTAATAAATGAATATTTTAGTTAGTGTGATATTTGTTTGGTTTTTAATACGTTGAATACCATCTATAAACATTATTAGTAAACTGACTTTTCTTCATAATTTGAGATTATTTTTAAATATATATCAGGTTATGTAGAAAGCTTGACATTGATTTTTGTGTAAAAAATTTTATATAAAACTTTACCTACCATTTTTCAGTTTTTATTGTAAGTTTAATCATTTTCACAATTTGTCACAGATGTGAATTAAAAAATATATTTTTTAAATACCTTTTATTGGCAATTAAAATAAGAACTAAAATGTTTTAAATGTTTATTTTATAAGATCAGTCCCATCACAGTACATAATATTACACAGACACAAACTAGAATAAAGATATATAATGCCTGGCATTTTAAATGATACTCTTCGCTGTTTAATAGACCCCCTTAACCCCAATTTTTAAGCAGATTGTTCTCACAATCAATAGGCCTCATCTCCTTATATACCTTGATTTTTACTAAAAATTTCATTTTGATATCGCTTTTAATTTTTAATTTTTTTTTAATTTCAACCCTCCTTAAATCCCCCATATTTAATCAGATTTTTTTTTATAATGAAAGGGCTTCTTCTCCTTTTAGAGATTGATGTTTGCTAAAAATTTCAAGTTTTTCAGTTAGGATTTTTTTTTATATTTTAACCCCCCTTAACTCCCCATAATATTAATATTTTTTTCAGTATTAATAGGCTTTATTTTCTTATAAAGCTTCATTTTTACTAAAAAATTTCATATTGATATTGCTTTTCGTTTTTAATTAAGGATTTTTTTTAATTTCAACCCATCTTAACCCCCTTTTTTTAATTAGGTTTGTTAAAAATCAATAGGCTTTGTCCCCTTATAGAGCTTGATTTTTACTTAAAATTTATAAGTTCATATAATTTCTCGTGCAGACAAAAAACGTGACATCGGACAGACAGACAAAGTAAACCTATAATACACTTCACATATGAAGAGTAGACAAAAATTTGTAAGATAAAATAAACAATTTAAAAAGTTCAACAATAATATTCAACTTTGTAACCTATTTTTTTCTTTTGACAAAGAGTTTAGGGGTGTCATTGAAATAGTGTAAAATAATTCGGGAGGTGATAGTACTTCTAAAACTAGTAAAAAAAGTTCTCATAACTATGGGTCGTTAAATACATATTAAGGGATTTAGGGGCGTCAAAAAGGCAAACTTGGAAAGTAGTTTTTTTGAAATTGTAAACTTAAAAAACACGATAAAACTTAAAAAATCCCTTTTGACATAAACATTACTGCTGAATCCAATGGTAATATCGAAAAATTACTTATTTAATCAGAAAGGGTAGTTCTTGCAAGGGTAAGGGGTCGATTTATGATTAACTTTTTAGGGGTTGATTTTTTTACAACGTGGGTCTATTTTTTAAAAACAACTACCTTTTTTCCATAAAAAAGTTACTCTTATTGCAAGTCGCTTAAAGCAACCGTTTTCGAGAAAATTGAAGCCAAGAGTTTAGTAAATCTGTAGTTGAAAAACGAAAAGTAAAATTACTTATTTTTTGATGGGTATCTCACAGATTAATAAACATAAATTTATGAAAATTATCCGGTATAGCTAGTTGCCCTTGGTTTTTCTTCTCCAAGTGTAAGGAATCTCAGTCTTACTAGACCTTCGCAGTAGCACAATACGTGTTCTGCCGTTTTCTCTTCTTCTTGACAGAATCGGCACAAGGCCTCTTCTGTCAGACCGATATTGAACATATGTTTGTTAAGCCTACAATGCCCTGTTAATAGACCTACTAGTATTCTAATATTTTTCCTATTAAGGCTTAGTAGATGCTCGGTGAGTTTAGACGATGGTCCTTTTAATAACTTTTTGGCCTGTCTCTGTCCTGGTGAGTTTTCCCACCACTCCTGAGATTTTTTAAACATCCACTGCTTTGTGCATGTTCTGATAGTTGTTTTTGTTACACCACAGAAGGGTTCTGGGCCAATAAGAGCATTTGATGCTCCTTCTCGGGCTAGTAAATCAGCCTCTTCATTGCCTTTGTATACCCTGTGGCCTGGTACCCAGGCTAAGGTTAGTCTGTTTTGACTACCCAGCTCTGTTAGGGCTTCCAAACATTCCCACACAAGCTTTGAGTGTACCTGCATGAAACTGAGTGCTTTTAACGTCGCTTGACTGTCTGAGTATATGACAATGGTTTTTCCATTTACCTTCTGTCTTAATACTTCTTTTGCGCAGTGATGTATTGCTGCTATTTCTGCCTGGAATACTGTCGCATGTTTACCTAAGCTCAGTGAGATTCCTGTCTTTGGCTTGGTACTATATATACCTACTCCTGAACCTTCATGGGTTTTGGATACCATGGGAGATCTGCATGAATAGGAGGTCCTCCCGTCCACGCTTCCCTGTCTGGTATACTTACTTTATATTGCTTTTGAAAGCTATACTTTGGAAGCATTTCGTCTGAAGGCATTCCCATTATTTGGTCGTTCTCCAACTCTTTATATAGCTCGCTGTAGTCGCGTCCATGCAAACTGCTTATGGGCGATGAACCTTTGTGCAGTCTGTATGTGACAGACCTGGCTTCGCCTTGAATGAATATATGTAGTGGTGTTAGGTTTAGCATGACTTCTATAACAT
The DNA here is from genome assembly GCA_927349885.1 of Psylliodes chrysocephalus. Classification (NCBI taxonomy): domain Eukaryota; kingdom Metazoa; phylum Arthropoda; class Insecta; order Coleoptera; family Chrysomelidae; genus Psylliodes; species Psylliodes chrysocephalus. The sequence goes on from OV651830.1 coordinate 17,165,389, forward strand.
GCTTGCCTTTGAATACCATTGAGCTGTCGAATGGCTCCAGCTTGCCTAGTCTTTGGCCACCATACCACCGACCCGTAGGTTATCATCGGCCTTATGACTCTGGTATATAACCACAGGGACATTTTTGGTTGTAATCCCCAATTTTTTCCACACAACCTTCGACATAAGTTAAAAGACGTTGTGCTCTTTTGGGTGACTTTTTGCAAGTGTTGATTCCATGTTAACCTGTGGTCAAAGATGACTCCCAAGTATTTGGCCTCTTGAGCGAATGGAATCTTCACTCCTTTCAGTACTGGTGACTTTAGTCCTGTTGGTACTTTTCGTTTTGTAAAGTTGACTATTGTGGTTTTGTGAGGTTTTACTGTTAGTTCCTCCTCTCTGCACCACTCGTCGACAATGTTTAGAGCGGTTTGTGTGCGCTCCGATATTGTACTTGCGAACTTGCCTCTTACGACGATCGCCAGGTCATCGGCATACCCTAGGCAGTAAAAATCTGCAGATATTAGCCTTTTTATAAGTTCATCCACTAGGACTGACCAAATAAGGGGTGATAGTACTCCTCCCTGGGGGCAGCCCCTGCCTGCTTTAGCTGTCAATGTAGCTTCGCCTAGAGATGATGTTATTACCCTTTCTTCTAGGCTGGCTTTTATCCACTGACATAGGACTACTGGTACCCCTTTTATTGCTAATGCGTTAATTATAGATCTTGTTTGAGCATTACTTAAAGCTCCCTCAATATCTACGAAAGTTGCTACTGCCATTTCTTTATCCTCCAGGGATTTTGACAATAGCCTGTTAAGATCATTCAGGGCCAAATCGGTTGACTTTCCTGGCTGATATACATATTGACGGTCGCTGAGAGGATTTTTCTCTCAGTATTTCGTCTCGTATATATCTATCTATTAGTCTTTCTAGCGTTTTCAGCATGAATGACGATAGACTGATTGGGCGGTACGACTTTGGCGTCATGTCATTAAACCTTCCTACTTTAGGGAGGTATATGACTTTCACCTTTTGCCACGCCTTTGGTATGTGTCGCCAGGCTATACATGCTTTAAATATGCGACACATATGTGGAATTAGAATTTCCTGTCCCTTTTGTAGTAGAATGGGATATATTCCATCTACTCCTGGGGATTTGTGTGATTGAAATTTGTTTGTAGCCCATCTAATTTTGTTCGGCTTCGATATTTCCAAAGGAGTTGGCCTACGAGACCTTCTTTGAGGGCTGTATGCTACTATCGGGTCTAGCAAAATTTCTGCGGCCGGAAAGTGTACTTCTGTGAGCATTGTTAACGTTTCCTCGAAGGTTTTCGTATAGGTTTCGTCATCTTTCCTGAGAAATCCTACTTGGTTTGCAGCACCCTCTTTAGCTAAGACTTTGTGGATTCTAGAGCAAGTGCGTGTTTCAGATAACTCCTCACAGAACTTCCTCCACGATTGCCTTTTAGCCTTTCTTATCTCCTTGTTGTACTGCGTGAGTTTAGCCTTGTGTAGGGCCCAGTCTTCGGTTGACTTGGCTTTATTAAATAGCCTTCGCACTTCGCTTCTAAGGCGTTCCAAGCGTTCCAACATCCATTACTGGTCCGATCAAAATCCTCATGCTGTCATAGAAAGACGACACCAAGTTCTATTCTCAGTAAACGTTTAGGCGGGAATTCTTGGAGATAGACTTATTGGACCATTCTTTCTCCCCAATAGGTAAATTTTAAAACTGTTCAAACGTCATCAATTCCTAATTATTATTATTCTTTTAGGCTTAATGGACAAAATTACCTTTATTTTTTGGTAAACCATTTACCAATACTTTTGGAGGAAGTTCCAATAGCACAGAGGCAGATTATGTATTTTATGCACGATGGTGCACACCTCATTTTCCACTAGCCGTGAGAAATCATTTAAATCAAGTTTTCGAGGGGCGTTGGATAGGACGTGGTGGTCCACAAGATCACCAAATCTTAATCCACTTGATTTCTACTTATGGGGTCACTTAAAAGCTTTGGTTTACTCAGTGCCGATTAATACTGAAGAGCAACTACGACAACGGATAATTGACTGCTCCAATCAAATTCGTACAACGCCAAGGATTTTCGATAGGGTACGCAGATCCTGGAGGAGAAGAGCAGGTGTCTGTATTGAAATGAATGGTGGTCACATTGAACATTTACTTTAAATAAAAGAGTCAGACTGATATGATAAAAAAATACGGTACTTTCCATAATAGTAATAAAATATTTTTCACTTTAATTTCTCACTCTTTTTTTATTTAAAATAATTTCGGCGCTTCTCTTGTTTAACAGGACGATTTGGTAATTCTAAATTAAAATAACCACGCCACAATTTTCATAAATTTATGTTGATTAACCTGTGAGTAACCAAATAAAAAATAAATACTTGTTTTTCAAATACGGGTTCAGTAAAATGTTTGCCTTCAATTTTCTCGAAAACCATTGCTTTAAGCGACTTGCAATAAGAGTACCTTTTTTATGGAAAAAAAGTAGTAGTTTTTAAAAAATAGACTCATGTTGTAAAAAAATCAACCCCTAAAAAGTTAATCATAAATCGACCCCTTGCCCTTGCAAGAACTACCCTTAATGTGTTCTTTGACAGTTTGAAGGATCTGTTGGCGTGTTGTCTTCTCTTTTTAGCGATATGCATTCGGTATATCGTCTCACTCGTGTTAATCTCACTCATTATAATGCATTACAGACACAGTATACTTAGGTATACTGTGACACAGAGACGCGTTCAGCCAGAGGAGAATGATGTACAAAAAATATAGATTAACACGTACGAAAATAAAAATATTAAAATTAAATTTTTATTTTTATGTTATTTATGTAATATTAAAATAATGTGTTTTTATGAAATTTAACTGTGTGTTCACTGCACAAATTAACCAATGGAGAAACCGCCCTTGGTATAAACCATTCTGTGAACAGAATTAAAAACAGCATATATTAAAGATGTCACTTAGTGCATGAAAATCTAACTAAATTAAACAGTTTACAAAAACTCGGCCTCGAATTTGATACATTTATTGTATTTGATTATATCTTCTCACATTTGAGAATTGATGATTTATTTTACTACAGTTGAAAACATTATTTGATTAAATTTATTATTTCAGTTAGTTTTGACTCTATTTGTCCTTAAAAAAAACAACTTAAAATACGCCCCTGTATGTAATAGAAATTTAAAAAAATTAATATTTATGATCGATCCATAACTCAGATTAAAAAAAGTACAAATTAAATAAATATTAAACTTGTGTTTTTTAATTCTCTAATAACCGGTCTATTTGAGCCGATTTGATTTTTAGTGAGAGCTAAATTGAGTGAAAATTAAACATGTTAATTCAGCTAAAATATTTTCAGAACGCCGCTGTATATTAAAGAGATTAAAACTAATATACTTACAATAAAAAACAGTTACTAATACCCTTAATGAAAATAAAAAACGATGTCAAAGAAAAAAAATCAAGATCTCTTAACCAATATAATCAAGATACAGATAAAAATCTTTGTATTCAAATTTGCTTGACAATTTAATGGAAATTATAAAATTATAGTACCCTTCTTTTTATTAAATCGGTGTTTTGCGTGCTCCACATATTTAGAGAACATGCCAATCATATTTTTAAAATTCAATAATGTTATTAAATGCGTATGTTATCAACTAACGGTTGTGCTACATATTAAATGAGGGTTTGATTAGTAACTAGAATGATAAAAAATTTGAAGATAGCATTTCGACATGCAATATTCTTTTTTTTAGGGCTGTTTGTTTACCGTTATTTTTAAGAAGATCAAAAAAATATTATGACTAAAATATGGTACTTGGATATTAAATATATAACCATCAGAGTTAGTTAGTCTTCTTAAGAAAAATTTCTCAAATAGTTTTGATATCACAGATAGATCTGAGATTGATCTAAATCAGGGATTTACAAAATATTTTTCGACTGGGTATGATGATGGAAAAGCGACAAGGTATTTTTCAGCAATGTTTCACAATATAGAATACTATGTTTTAATGTTGCGCGGCAACCAGAACTTCTGATAGTCTTGGTTGAACTTTTGCTTAAGCTCCTCGTCTATGCTGATGGTGATCAATCCTTCTTGCATTATCACATTAATTTTTTCCATCGCTGTGATATTGTACGGATTTATTATCCATTAAGGAATTTGTAAATTTTAAAGATCCTCAAACCACTTAGTAAAATCCTTGTGTAATACGTTCAAGTGAGTGACATATGATAAAATAACATCGTCTTGAAGCATTTCTAAAATCAGTTTTCGTTTGTGTGGTGAACTCCTGGAAAATAGATTTCGACCCCAAGGGGGCCTGTATCAATCACTTTAGGAATACCTGATCTATATGATGTTATTTCATTATTGGATTTTCCTGTAGCAGCAACTTTCCATAGTACTAAAACATGTTGAAGCATTGCTGCGTTTATTATCTGGTTCAGATAGACCAGTGGTCGCCAACCTATCAGTTGCGAGCTACCGGTAGCTCGCGGAGGCAATTCTGGTAGCTCTCACAACGATTTTAATTTAAAAAATACAAACTGCAAAAATCAGAGAAGCTTCCGAAAATTCCACAAAAAAATCTAATTGTCATAATATTAAACATAAACAGCGGCAACGTTGCGGTGAGCGATTTGACGCTGACGCCATCAAGCTAGAATCGGCTAGAACCGACCAGCCGGACCAGCGCGTTAGTGTTCGAGAACGATCAGGATTGCTTTGAAAGGGATAAATACACACGGCGCGGCGACATTGCGCTTAGTTTAAAACTGAACGCGTAACCAACGTCCAGCGGTTGCGTTAGTAGAGAACAACAAAAAATAATATTATGGCAAGCAGTTGTAAGAAGGTAAAGACATACCACTTTCATTCGGAATGTGAAGAACAATACTTGTTTACAGAAGTTAATGATAAAAATGTGTATTTGTTATGTAATACTTCGGTCTCCGTTGCTAAAAAAGGAAATATTAAGAGACATCATAAAACTGTACATTCTAATTTTGAAAAATCATTTCCATTACATTCTGTCGCCAGAAAGGAGAAACTGAAACAGTTAAAAAAGCAGTTAATTGGACAACAATCAATATTTTTAAGAACAGTCGACAAAAATAAGGCTGCTACTGAAGCATCGTACCGTGTGTCCCTGATAATTGCACAAAAAAAAAAGAAACCTTATGAAGACGGGGAAATGATAAAACAGGCGTTTTTAGAAGCTGCTGATTCGTTATTTGCCAACTTTAGAAATAAAGACGAGATAGTTTCAGCTATAAAATCTATGCAACTTTCTGCTAATACAGTGATGAGACGTGTAGAAGTAATGAGCAATGATATTTTTTTACAGTTAAGAACTGACTTAGATAACTGTGTTTATTTTTCACTTCAACTGGATGAATCAACAGATGTCGTTGACACTGTCCAGATGGCCGTGTTCGTCAGGATGGTTTTTAGTGATTTTACGATTAAAGAAGGTCTTTTGAAGTTTATTCCACTGAAAGGACACACTACTGGACAGGAGTTGTTTTCTCATTTAAAAAATATTATTTCTTCCGAGAAAATTCCAATATCGAAAATGGTATTTTGACAACCGATGGCGCTCCAGCTATGGTGGGTTGTGATAAGGGTCTGGTGGCATTATGTCGTAAAGATGAAACTTTTCCGCAATTTCTCTGTTACTACTGCATTATCCATCAGCAAGATTATGTGGAAATTTCCTGAAACCAAACAACGTTTAACTGGTGGTAAACATTGTGAACAAGATTAGAGCTCAAGCGTTACAAAGAAGATTATTCAAAACCTTGGCCGATGAAGTTGACTGTCAATACGGAGACCTACTCCTTCACTCTGAAGTCCGATGGTTAAGTAGAGGACGGGTGCTGAAACGTTTTAATGATGTTCTATCTGGCATAGTTCAATTTTTCAAACAATGCGATGAATCGACTCCGGAACTAGAAAATTCAATCTGGCTTAGAGATTTTGGTTTTCTCGTGGACATTGCAGAGAAATTAAACGAACTTAATTTGCAGCTTCAGGGGAGAGACAAAGAACTAGCGGAAATGATTTCTGATATAAAAGCATTTCTGATATAATAGCATTTATCAAAAAGCTGGAGTTTTGGGAACAAAACCTAATTAACAGCGATGCCAAGCATTTTCCTATTCTTTCAAAAAAAATATCTCAAAATCCATTAGAACCCTATGACAGCAAATATCATGTAGAAATAGTTCCTACCCTTAAGAATAACTTCAAAAATCGTTTTAAGGATTTCAACGAAATGGCTTTAGTAGCGCAATTTGTTGTTTCGCCCTTTATGGAAATTGATATTCAACAGTTTGCAACTTGTGTTATGCAGAACTTTGGCGAAGACATCGCTGCAACAGAAATGGAAGTAATTGAGTTTCAAAATGATTTAGCCTTAAAATCGTTAGTCTCAAGTACCAAGTGTATCTAGCCTATTGTAAGTAAAGACAAATATTTAGTTCTATGCCGTGTTGCCTTGAAAGTGAAAGCATTATTCAGTTCAACCTATTTGTGTGAATCTTCTTTTTCCAATATGAAGTTTATTAAGAACAAATATCGCAATCGACTTACAGATGAACATTTCGATAATTGTATTCGAATAGCTGTATCAAATTATACTGCAAACATTAAAAAAATTATCGATGAGTCTGAGTATCAGTCTTCTCATTGAACATGCCGTTATGGCAGGATAAAAGTTTGTGTTTGTTTTTCAAACACCTTTGTTTGGTAGGTAGGAATGTAGCTATGAACAAGTACGTACTAGTAATATTAGTTATTTTGTTATTAGTTTATTATTAGTACCTATGTATTATGTATTACCAGTTAAATAGTAAAATAAATACATATAATGATAAATTAACTGTGGATTATTTTATTTACGTTGCGTTACGTGGCTTCCGTGTGGGTAGCTCGCTGTTTATTCCAAAATTAACAAAGTAGCTCAACACATTGAGAGATTGGCGACCACTACTCTAGACAATAATTTATACTCGTAAAATCAGTTTTAGATTATATTCGTTGGATACCGAATATCAAATAAGTGGGGTTATATTTATAGTTGCGAGTGACTACTGGATAGCTGTCTGATCATAGATAAGTACTACAAGAGAATTTTTAATGGTAAAGTCGTTCACTGTTCCTTAAGTATATTTTGACGTTTCGTTGTTTAGGATTTCTATTGGGTAATACAGGGATACCAGCATGATACAGTCAGTTTTATTGTCGAAATCGTAAAAGCTTATTGGTGGCGCAGGGGTGCCATTCGGAAACCGTACTTGTCTTAGAGTGATGATTGGCTGAAAAAGGTTTTATTTTAAGGCGATTCTGCGTGAACGAGGTTTCGTTTTCGTGTTGGAGAAAAACAAAACGACACGTGTTCTTTTCTGAGAAAAAGCCATAATAACGGTTTGAACTGAAAATTCGTCAAGAGATGCTTTTCTAGTTTATGGGATTTTATGGAATCATCCCATGCCGGGAGTGTTAAAAAAATATCTCATTATTATATGGAGCACTAATGATAAAATTGAATCTGGTTAACGTTTTCAGTTTGATTAGGTCTGAATCGACAATAAAATATTTAGTTCCTGTATTATTGTTTTCACAAAAGAATGCAATTTTATATCTGGAATTCAATGTTCTATCTAAAGTAACAATCTTATTCAATGTTACATATTGTTATGCTAATTTCAAATATGTTTATTTATTACATAATTGTCATTTTGACATGAGCTACACGTTGTCTTGTCAATGGTAATGTAAATTTATTTTAAATCCTACGTTGCATATGATGAATTTAGTTTAATTTTTTTACTTTATATCCGGCTAGCTAGATTTATTGTTGATGAAATATCATTATTAGATATGCTTTATTATATCTTTAATATTATATACTTGATAATAAATAATTTACTGTAATATATGTTTACCTTTTATTTCCACTCTTACCTCAGGATTAGTAGCAGGTTCATTTACTTTTTCTGTAACCCTCGTAACAGAACATTAAAATTGCTAACATAGAAAGTAATTTAGCATATCGATTATTTCAGATAAGGAAAGGTAGACAACACACAATACTTTATTGTAAATGGAAAAAATATTAACAGTATTAACATTAACTACGATTCCTATGGGAAAATAGGTTAAATATATGTCTAATTCATTCATACTCAACACTCATACTTGCCTAGGATGACTATAAAACTTAAAATTAATGACATTTTTTAAATAAAAATTAAGTTGGCAATATGTAAATGGCAAAAATGTCTATTTGCAATCACTGGTCATTGATCGTGAACCTCCAAATATTTTGGCTTTTTATGATTGAACAAATGGAATACAACTTATTAAAATTAAAGAATAATTATGCCAATAATTTAAACTGGTAAGTAATTTAACTAATTAATTTGGTACCTTTTAAGTAGAAGTTTAAACACACAGTTATGAATCACTTTGTTGTCTTTTTCTTTTTGTAGGTTAAAAATCCATGATACTGGAATTATTCTTGAGATTAACTTAAGGGACTTTAAGAATATCTCAAACTGTTTTAAAAGACACCTCCAATCGTCCAATTCTCCGGCTTGTCTTCATAACGTCACAGGTATGTTATAATTTTCACTTTTATTATGTAAATTTTACATTTTTGAAACTTTATTCTAGGTTCTATAATAATATTCACTATTACTATAACAATTTTAAATTGTACTACCTTTCTGTAATAAGTTTTACAATAATATTTCTTTCTTTTTAAAGAAACGAAATTTGCGTGGCAACTTCAACAGAATTTTCTGCCAAACTCCTCTATACTAGCTTTTGTTTTATCAACAGAAACAAAAGAAAAATTGGATCCAACGACTTGAAATTATGTTTAACCAATCAGAACAAAAGTCTTCTGGTTCTTTTATATTTAATTGATTCTCTTTTATTGGTAAGTGAGTTTATTTTAAATATTCATTAAATAATTTTTCGAACAATTTCTTTTAAGATTAAAAAAAACCAAAAAAGGTTGACAGCTGTGTGCACGTAGTTTAGATTCAAAAAGGAAAAACTTGTATTTCGTGCAAAACTTTTTTATTAATCAATGCAAAGCGCTTTCGGCTTATTTGCCATCATCAGTGCTCATTGTCCACAACGTATCCAACAAGTTCCTGGTCATCCTCACTCCCAAAATTATATATTTCGGGATGTTTACAACTTGCTAAATCATAATTTTATTAGTATTAATATTTTCAAATTTAAATTTATCTCTTCATTTTGGTTCAAGTTGTTTAACAGTTAAACAACTTGAACCAAAATGAAGAGATAAATTTAAATTTGAAAATATTAATACTAATAAAATTATGATTTAGCAAGTTGTAAACATCCCGAAATATATAATTTTGGGAGTGAGGATGACCAGGAACTTGTTGGATACGTTGTGGACAATGAGCACTGATGATGGCAAATAAGCCGAAAGCGCTTTGCATTGATTAATAAAAAAGTTTTGCACGAAATACAAGTTTTTCCTTTTTGAATTTCTTTTAAATTTTAACAACAGTTATTTTCATGTCTGCGTGTTGTCAATTTTAAGTAATTTGAATTTTTATGTCACATAATTTTAGGTTGGTACCTTGTTAGTTTATTTTTTTTAAGATTTAACAACCTTTTTGATATACAGGGTGTTAAAATTTTATCATCCATTTTTTTTTTTAATTTTGTGTTGAATCTGTATTTATTTATTATAATTAATTACATTTTTAGATTATGATGATGTTCATATGCCAAGGATTACTGGAATATTGTCTGCTGTGAATATTTTGTTGCCTGAAATGAAATTATAGCACCCTTTTGTTGGTCAGTTTCCTTTTTCTTTACATATATAACAATAAATTTATTTATTATATTGGCTTGGCTATAGCCTTAATAAATATTTTAAAGTTTTTAAGAAATAATTGTGTGTCATGGTTTCATTGTATCATGTTCACATTTTCTTTACATTATAATATATTATAAACTTTATTTGAATTTTTACTTGAACTTGGTACGAAACATTTATTGCACTAACTTACTAAATGTCCAGGTTTTCCACATTTAAAGCATTTCTTTCTTTCCTGCGATTTTTGCAGTTTTTTTTTTATTGAGACTAGCATTTATACAAATTTGACAATTTTCATAACTTTAAAAAGCAACTGCATGTTCTTTACTTTCACCCTTGTACTTGCTTTCTTTAGCTATTAATTTGGCTGTTAATTTTGTTAACATTTTTTCGAAAAATATTTATATTCATTGGGCAAAGTTGATAAAATTACTTATTTACAGTAACATGTTTGATCTCAATTCAATTAAAAAATTCTTGCAGTAAATTACATTTTTGATCATTGTAGTCATATATAAATTTGGATATAATTGGTATTCCCAAAACGCATTTAAGTACGCCATATTCTTTTCCTATAACAAGGCCAAACTAAAAAAAATATTCATATCTAAAATGATAACTAACCATATTCCAAACCACTTGTCTGTATTTTGTTAGATTCGTTTGGGTCGAAATGATATAAAAATAAATATGCATTTATTTAATCAGTGCGTTGACAAAACTGCATCATAAGAGGATGCGATATGGCCATATCGTTGCAAATTGGCTAATTACAGGAAGCCAAAAATATGATAAAAATTTTACCATTTCCTCTACAATTTGAAATACTGACATTGAAAAATGCGAACGAACTAAAATTAGCATTTATACGACGCTAATTATTATAAATTTTAAATTTTTAAATATTTTTATTATTCATATCCATAGCTAGTATCATATACAGTTAAAAGGAAAATTGCTTCCGAACGGTCAAAGGGGTTGATATCTCAACCCTAATAATTAAAAAATTCATAATTTCTAAAATAAATGAAAAGCCAAATTTATATTTAGCACATAAAAGGATAATTGCTAGTATCATATACAGTTAAAAAGAAAATTGCTTCAGAACGGTCAAAGGGGTTGATTTCCCAACCCTAATATTTAAAAAATTCATAATTTCTAAAATAAATGAAAAGCCAAATTTATATTTAGCACATAAAAGGATAATTGCTAGTACCATATACAGTTAAAGGGAAAATTGCTTCCGAACGGTCAAAGGGGATGATTTCTCAACCCTAATATTTAAAAAATTCATAATTTCTAAAATAAATGAAAAGCCAAATTTATATTCAGCACATAAAAAGATAATTGCTAGTACCATATACAGTTGAAAGGAAAATTGCTTCCGAACGGTCAAAGGGGTTGATTTCCCAACCCTAATATTTAAAAAATTCATAATTTCTAAAATAAATGAAAAGCCAAATTTATATTCAGCACATAAAAAGATAATTGCTAGTACCATATACAGTTGAAAGGAAAATTGCTTCCGAACGGTCAAAGGGGTTGATTTCTCAACCCTAATATTAAAAAAACTCATAATTCCTAAAATAAATGAAAAGCCAAATTCATATTTGGCACATAAAAAGTAAATGGCTAATTCTATATACAGTTAAAAGGAAAATTGCTTCCGAACGGTCAAGGGGGTTGATATCTCAACCCTAATAATTAAAAAATTCATAATTTATAAAATAAATAAAGAGCCAAATTTATATTTAGCACATAAAAGGATAATTGCTAGTACCATATACAGTTAAAAGGAAAATTGCTTCCGAACGGTCAAAGGGGTTGATTTCTCAACCCTAATAATTAAAAAATTCATAATTTCTAAAATAAATGAAAAGCCAAATTTATATTTAGTACATAAAAGGATAATTGCTAGTATCATATACAGTTAAAAAGAAAATTGCTTCAGAACGGTCAAAGGGGTTGATTTCCCAACCCTAATATTTAAAAAATTCATAATTTCTAAAATAAATGAAAAGCCAAATTTATATTTAGCACATAAAAGGATAATTGCTAGAATCATATACAGATAAAGGAAAAATGCTTCCGAACGGTGAAATTATGAATTTTTTAAATATTTGGGTTAAGAAATCAACCCCTTTGACCGTTCTGAAGCAATTTTATTTTTAACTGTATATGGTACTAGCAATTATCCTTTTATGTGCTAAATATAAATTTGGCTTTTCATTTATTTTAGAACTTATGAATTTTTTAAATATTAGGGTTGAGAAATCAACCCCTTTGACCGTTCTGAAGCAATTTTCATTTTAACTGTATATGGTACTAGCAATTATCTTTTAATGTGCTAAATATAAATTTGGCTTTTCATATATTTTAGAAATTATGAATTTTTTAAATATTAGGGTTGGGAAATCAACCCCTTTGACCGTTCTGAAGCAATTTTCTTTTTAACTGTATATGATACTAGCAATTATCCTTTTATGTGCTAAATATAAATTTGGATTTTCATTTATTTTAGAAATTATGAATTTTTTAATTATTAGGGTTGAGAAATCAACCCCTTTGACCGTTCGGAAGCAATTTTACTTTTAACTGTATATGGTACTAGCAATTATCCTTTTATGTGCTGAATATAAATTTGGCTTTTTATTTATTTTAAAAATTATGAATTTTTTAATTATTAGGGTTGAGATATCAACCCCTTTGACCGTTCGGAAGCAATTTTCCTTTTAACTGTATATAGAATTAGCCATTTACTTTTTATGTGCCAAATATGAATTTGGCTTTTCATTTATTTTAGGAATTATGAGTTTTTTTAATATTAGGGTTGAGCAAGTTTTCTTTTAACTGTTTTATTTATCATTTGCTATTTAATTCCCAAAAATGAACTCAGAAAATACTGAATCGTTTTTATTTTTTCTGTTTTTTTTTATGTCCAGCTTACTTCAAAATTATGAATATCTAATGAAAATGATAAAGCATAAGTTTATTAAACTTATTATGGCGTTGTCTTTTGTGATATTTATTTTTTTCTTAATTTTTGTCATATTTAGCTTGTACGCCACTGAAATGCCCAATCGTGCGTTTCCGGAAATTTTGGCTGCTGAAATTGGCTGCTATCTTCACACCGGTAATAAATTTAATGTTTTTGACCGGCATTATACCTGAACAGTTTAAAATTTTAATAGTTGTACCTATATGTACCTATATAAAAATGGAAATAAAAATAACATAGGTAATTACAGACCTATTAGTCCTATAAACACATTTGCTAAAATTTTTGAAAAATGCATTAAAGTACGTTTGTACGACTATCTACACAAAAATAACATTCTCAGTGAAAAGCAGTTTGGGTTTAAAACAGGGTTTAGCACTAACGATGTAATGTTTGAACTTGTTAACCGAATCAAACTTACTTTGGGTGAGGGTGATAAATGTATTGCAGTGTTCTTGGATTTAGCAAAGGTATTTGATACAGTACCTCATCAATTTCTCCTTAATACTTTACAACAGTATGGAGTGAGGGGCACTGTATTAGATCTTTTCAAAAACTATTTGTTAAATAGAAAACAAATGATGAGAATAAAAAATATCTTCAGCGAACCGGAAATCGTTCAAATGGTAGTGCCCCAGGAAACGGTTCTTGGTCCAATTTTATTTATCATTTATATCAATACTATGTTAAAATTACAAATAAATGGTGCAATAATCTCATATGCAGATGATACTGTCATTGTATTCGAGAATAGTAGCTAAGAAGTAGTCAAAGAAAATGCCAAAACAGGTATAAATACTATTAAAAACTGGCTTGATATTTATAAACTCTCTTTAAATGTCTCTTAAATCTTCTTTCTAGCATTTCCGTTAACTAACGTTGACATGCCTTCTTTCGACATAAAAATAAGTAAACACTTTGTAATTAAAATGAACAATACAACAAAATACCTCGGTATAATAATTGAACAAAATTTGAAATGGAGTGAGCACATTTAATAATTAATAACCAAGGTTAGAAGATTTATTTTTAAATTTTATGAGTTAAGGAAATTTATGACTAGGAGTCAACTAATTACTATTTACAATTCGTTGGTTGAATCTATATTCCGATATGGTTTAATAATATGGGGTGGTTTATATGATATAGCACTTCAACCTCTTAATGTAATCCAAAATCGTATCGTCAAAATTATTTACAAAAAATCGACATTATATCCTACCTCTCTATAAGAACATTATATTATCATTGTTGTTTTACTTTTATTTATAGAAAGCCTGAACTGAGACATACTGCAAAGCACTTGCACAACACAAGATCCAGATTAAATGAGAATCTGAGAACTCCAGCAGTTCAGCGAGATGCAAGTCAAAGATTTGTAACTTATGTTGCTCCCAAAATCTTTAACACCTTACCTGTCAATGTGAGGAACATAAAAAATTTAAAATTACTTCAGAAGAAATCAAAACAGAATATCACTTCTAATATTGGTGCATATAGAGATGTACTCTAGATAATTTTGTATTCTTATTACTGATATTTTAAGACTATGTATACAGGGTGTCCCAGCTAAAACTTGTCACCCCTCTAATCTCCGAACTCGTGAAAAAAATTTGGGATTAAATTCCCTTTAAAATGATGTATCACAAGTAAGTAGTCTCATTGAAAATTTTGAAGTAGGGGGTGCTGGGGATGAGGGGGTTGACAACACAATGATGATGTATTTGGTGAACGTGTTCCCCCTTGAAATAAAAATCGACGGGTCTGAGCGATTTTCAATTTTTTTCACGAGTTCGGAGATTAGGGGGGTGACAAGTTTTAGCTGGGACATCCTGTATATATATGTATACTATAAGTATAAATTTGTATATTACTATTTTATTACTTTACTTTAGCACATACAGGTGCTTGCAGCTTGCACCTAGGTGTTTTAACTTTAATTATAATTTGATTATTATGTTAATTTAATTTTTAATTTTATATAATGTATTTGTATCAAAAAATCAAATTAAATTGTTTCAAGACGTACCTAATCATTAAAAAAAAGTTTCCAAACATTTAACAGAACAATAATTTATGTTATTTTTAAATAAATGTTAAAAGTAGTACCACAGCTTATACAATACAGCTCCACAACTCCGTGTCGGCGTCTTTGATCTGGCGGTCGAGAACCAAGCAAGACGGAATGGTGCTATATCTGTTAGATTAAAGGGAAAAGTCGGGCCCGGATTAAGCAATTTTTTTATTATTGAAAAAATTGAAAACCTTGACGTAATAAGGTTGGTTACATGCCATGTTAAGTAAGTTTTGGGAAATTAAATTTTTAATTTGTTTTAAATCTGTCAAATATAATTAAAAAAATTATTTAAATATAAATATTACGAAAAATAGCACATCTTTCGGATTAGAGGTAAAATAATTTGTATGTGGCTAGTAAAATCCTCGTTAACAAATGTTTTGAGCTAAAACAGTCACTTCACGACAAATTGTGACTTGGATCCTTTTTACACCAAGGGCTTCAATTGTTAAAGAAATGTGTCACGCTCGTGGATGCAAATCAAGTGGTACCCCGTGTCTCTGGCAAGTGTTACTCTTCGCGCAAAGGGTTTATACCTAGATAAACGAATGCTTCGACTGAGGTCTGGGAACTCTATGGTATTTTGGAATAATAAAGAATTTGTGCTTTTATTTTAACAATATTGGTTATATTTAGATGTATTCTTATTAATTGAAATACAGATTTGTAGAAGTAATACTTTAACAGTTTTTATTAATATAATATATTCAATTTTTATCTGACCATACCGAAGTAGGGAATTTTGAAACTTTATAGTAATGTGAAATTTGAATTACAATATTACACGATATTACATAATTAGTACTTATTTTAGGTAGGTACTAAATTTGTACTTGGAGAAAGTAATATCGATTTTTACAAGAAAACTTGAAAAGTAAATTAATTTAATTCCTATTTCTGATGTAAAACTTAAACCAAGAAAACAAATAAATTGTAGTTTGTTCAACAAGGGTGGATATGATAGCCATATCACACAAAGACGAAGTTTGAGCACGACGTCGTAGGCGGAGTACTCAATCGTCTGATTGTGATATGAACAATCCACTCGATATGGTCAGTATATTTTTTCTACGACCCACTAACGAAAATCTACAAATTTAAAAAATTATTTTAGGTTATTTAGACAAAATAACTAATTTTAAAATAATTTACGAAGTTGACTAATTTATAAAATAAAATAAACATGAAAAATTAATTAGTCCTCGGCCTAGATTCGATCCCGGGCTTTTCGCATGGAAGGCAGATGTTCTGTCCTCATCTTCACCGAAACTTTCAGGACTTTAGTTTTAATACTCGTAATTAAATTAGTATCATGTAGTTTGATTAAAATTTATTTTTTTTTAAATGTGGACATAATAAAAACAAAAATGCTATTATTTATCGAGTCTACACAAAAATTTTAATGTATATTTAATATCAATAACTAAAATATATATTGACAATTAGTTTAACAGAATTATCACTTATTTAAAAATTTTTAAATAATAGGAGTTGGGTGACCAAAATATGAACTGTGATTTGTATATTTAATTTTGTTAAAGTGTTCTCACTACCTAAAATGGATATGAAATATATTCGTAGTTGAACGCAATAACATAATTTTTCGTTTTGTAGTATGTGCGTAGATTGGCTAATATCCATGCACAGATTACAAAACGAAAAAGTATGCTATTGCCTTCAATTGAACGAATATATTTCATATCCATTCTAGGTAGTGAGAACACCAATCACCGTTCATATTTTGATCAACCGACTGCTATTATTTTCAAAATTTTAAATAAATGACAATTCTGTCAAACTAATTGTCAGTATATTTTTTAGTTATTGAGATTAAACATACAATAAAATAAGTTATTCTTTTGGAAAACGTTAGCATGGATGACTAAAGGGTATTGGGTTAATTAATTCTAAAAGTGGGGTACAAATGTTATTTTTTGTAGCCAATTCTTCAAAATTATTTTGAAATATCTTTTCAATATTGAATATTAGTTCTACAAATTCATCATTTGACAGTTGCAGATTTCCAAATGTATCTGAATTGGCGTTATCATATGCCTTTTAAAAGCAATAAAAAGAAAAATCGTCTAATTCAACGTGATCTTTGTTATATTTAAGACAGGTATCGCAGGAGTGGATCCGCAAGGCTTTTATTAAAAGGTAACCACACACATACCTGATAAAAATTTTCTGTAGCAATTCGTCTTTACAATAATTTAGGGTGTTAATAATTTCATCATAAAATAAAATACAAGGTGTTCCATTTAAAAAACATACATTTTAATTTTCCAGGCAAAAACGTGACACCCTGTATATCCAAAGATATTTTTAAAATATGTAGGTATTTTTAAAATCCATATAACTTTTATTTAAACCTTTCTTGCGTGTCTACAACAAAATAATGAACAATAACGCACTCATGAGACACCCTGTATAAATTATATTTTTAACAATGAAAATTTCTTATAATGTAGTACTTATCGGTTTGGGTCCTTGGGAAAACTAAAGAATGTTTTCTTGCAGGTATAGCCCTTATTAAAACAGCTTTTGACTGCACAAACTCATTCTACTCACAGCTAAAGAGTCACCAAAATAATAACAGTACCTTTAACTCAAACAAAATCAACGAAATTATAGGCTCCACGAAATTATACAATCAACGAAATTATACGCACGACTCAACACCTTGCCTAAGTACGCTTCTGAACGCCAAAACCGTCTTTTCCCTTCGAAGGCGGAGCTTAAGCGATGCGCGACGAAATCGACGCAAACCGTTGCCGCCAAGAGAGTGTTTTAGCTGTATTTTATAAGCTGTGGTAGTACATTTAGATAAAATCAAAAAAAATTACTAGTATTATTCCATACTGATTTTAGTATTATATATTTATGATAAAACGTTTTCGTTTTCGACTTTTCTATATATCCGCAATACGTACAATTAACTCGACTAATTATCCTTTGTTGGTACCTCTAATTTCCATTTTTGTTTACGCCCATATAAAACAACCAGTTCAACAATTAGAGACAAACAGAATATTTTGTTATGAGAAATGTAATTATAAAAAACTGGTTCTTGAATCTATTGAATAATGGCCTAAAGTGATAGTTTGCTTGGTCAGTTCTAAACTAACGCTCGACTCAAGGTGATCAAACATATTTTAAGGATAGGCACGGCAGTGGCGCGCCTGGTGATTTTTGGTGTCTTGATAATAGGTCAGGGACAAAGATGGGAAAGTAACAGGGAATGTAAAGAAGTATGTTTGTGTAGAATTGGAAGTAGAGTTCTGAGAAATATAAAAATATTTATTAAAAAACATTGTTTGATACATTAGCTGGTTTTCAAGCATTTTCGATTGCTTTGGATGAGAGTACAGATTTATCTAAATATACATATACAGGGTGTTATTGAAATACACGTACATATTAAAACTGGGTATTGCGCAGATCCCCACTGAATGTAGAAAAATATTATTTTTTAAAAATACCCCTTATTAAGGGAGTTATTAATTTTTGAAAATTAATTCTAAAACAAACGTACTTCACTGATATGTTGAGGATGACCTATATAAATTAGGTTTATTTACCTATTTTAAACATCAACAGTAATTAATATGCAAGTTTTTGTCAGATGATAAGAAAACTAGTCTTGTAAGAAATAACCATGTTGCCAAGATTTTCGAATTAATTTCTATTTCCGAAGACTGGTTTTTACTACCCTCGTTATCAAAAAACTAGAATATTTGATAAATGATTGTTTTTAAACTATACATTTTTGAAACTATAGATTATTAAAATTTTAGTTGATTTACGAATCTGGCTAACACGAGCGCGTCATTTCCAAGTTGGTAAAAAGTGTTGTTACGATTACTTTTAAATATTTTTTTACGATGCCACTATTTACGAATATTGAACTAACGGATATAGTGCTGGTTTATGGGGCAGCTGGAGAAAATTCTCGGCAAGCACAAATCCTGTATCGCGAACGGTTTCCAAATCGGAGAATTCCGGACTGTCGTACGTTTATTTCAACTGTTCAGCATCTAAGAGACCATGGAAAATTTGAGAGTGTCAATGCAGATCGAGGGAGAACAAGAACACAAAGAACATTGGCGGCCGAAGAAGAAATATTGGAAGCTGTTGAAAACCGGCCTCAATTAAGTTGTAGAAGACTAGGTCTTGAAATTGGAGTGTCCTCATTTGTTGTGTGGCGGACACTTAAAGAACAAGGTTTACATCCTTATCACATCCAAAAAGTCCAGGCCTTATATCCAGGTGATGAAGAAAAGAGAGTGGAGTTATGTGAATGGATGTGTTGATATTCCTGATTTTCTAAAAATATTATTGTATACTGACGAGGCTTCATTCACTCGTGATGGCGTGTTCAATATGCACAATACGCATATTTGGAGTGATGAAAATCCTCACGCCATTAGGGAAACTGGGCATCAAAGAAAATTTTCAATAAATGTTAACAGATTAAATGGGCCAGGATATCTCCACTTTTTAGAAGATATTTTGCCAGTACTCCTAGAAGAGATACCGTTACAATTAAGGCAACGGATGTGGTACCTACTAGATGGCGCTCCTCCTCACTTTGATTTAAACGTACGGCAGTTTTTGAACATTAGATTTCCTCAAAAGTGGATAGGCAGAAATTGACCTACTTAGTGGCCTCCGAGATCTCCGGACTTAAATCCATGCGATTTCTTTTTGTGGGGTCACATGAAACAACTGGTTTATAATGAACCTATTAATAGTGTTGAACAATTAACCAATAAAGTTAATGCGGTAGCCGAGGAACTACGACAAAATCCAAGACTAATTTCTAATGTTCAAAGTTCTTTGGAAAGACGATTGCAAGTGTGTGTAAATAATAATGGACGGCATTTTGAACAATTACTGTAATAAACTTTATTTTGAATTAATTGGTTTTGCTACGGCAACAGTGCAATTTCTATGGGTAAGTTCAATTTCGATTTATTTTACTTCTTTAAATATGGAAACTAGTAGGTCGGAAAAGGGGACTCTTCCCCAATATTTAAATTTTAGAATTTGAAGTTAAAATTGGTGCCAATCGTTTTTGGTCATTACATACTATTCCCCATTTTAATATGTACGTGTATTTCAATAACACCCTGTATAGACCCTTGCCATAAAAACTGTGCTATCATAGATTGAGTGTAAGATCACACCTGTTAAAGAAATTGGGGCATAGGAAGGAGAAGATTATGAAGCAGGTAGGCAAAGTTATTGCAAAAGATAAATATATAGAAGTTGTTTTAAAAGTTTGATAAAAACTAGTGGAAACAACAAATGCAGTTGTTGCTATGGGAGATCCAATTAGCAAAAAGTAAAAAAAAGAAGCTTTGGGAATGTTCAAAAAGGGCCCAGCAATAGATCCGAAAGAATTCCTTGGATTTTAATAAATGTAATCTTGTGAGATGCAAAAAATACTGCCCGAGTGGAGAAGCAGTATTGTTTTAATATAGAAAACATAGGAATATACAGCAACGCACCAACTATAGGCGAATATTCACTGAATCATACAAGAGTTTCGTCTCTTGAGAATACCTATTATTATTATTTGTTACATTGAGTTTAATAAAAGCTACAGATTTCGAAAGTATTGAAAGTTATTTAAAGAGTAGGAAAGACTGGTATCAACTGTAACAAAAATTCAAAATATTTTTTTTGTCAAGACTATATATACTTAAAAATAATTTAAACTTTTTAAGATATTAAACAAAATTTCTTCTTTTATATCTTATTTTTAAAACTATTATTTTTAGATTTTACTACGTTTTACAGGTCCATATATATTTAAGGAACTCATGTTACAAGTGACACTACATTGGTGTCGATTGTACCGAAGGTAGTGTCATTTGTAACGTAACTAGAAAACTAAATACCGATCAAAAGCAAATAAATAATTAAAAAAAAACTTTAATAAAAACCAAAAATATATATATAAAGCTAATTTCTCAAACCATAAAATGAGGTAGAGCTCGATTTTTTTGTGAAGAGCACAATTTGTCATAATGTGCAGAAACCAATTTGAGTTTGTAGGCGTGGTCAGATAGATGTAAACGTGATCGAAGCCGCCTGCCGCTCATCACCGCTCATACAATTTGAATTCAGTAGTGTAGTGTTACTTATTTGTACTTGTTGCATTTATTTAGCTATTTTGAGTTTCTCAAAAATAATTATAAAAAATATACTTGCATTATAGATAATAATAATAGATTTAATTAGATGGCTCGTTAAAAACAATATACCACATGATGCTAAAATTACCAAACCAGAACTGTACATATTAATAAAAGTTCACAGACCTCTATCGAAATTTCTATTAGACGATCTTCTCGAAGAACATGGACACAAAGTTCTACGATTATTTCCATATCATCCCGAATTAAATCCCATAGAAAAAATATGGGCCACAGTAAAAAATTGGGTGGGGTCAACATGACACAATATTCAAGTTGGATAATGTTGAAAAGTTGGCAAGAAAAAAATTCCGAGGCATAACACCGGTAGAATGGGGTAAACGTGGTGGACCATTTCGCGAAATATGAGGAAGCATATATTTAAAGAGAACACCTTATGTATGAATTTACAGATTCCCTCATATTTATTGCAGAAGAAATCCACCATCGATGACCTAGTTATTATACTGGGTGGCTATATGACATAAACCGTACTCCTAATTTCAAATGGGCGTACTACGATAAGTTACTTTTTTTTATTAATTATTATTATTGGAACATTATTTGTTTCAACTGCGTAATAACCAAAAATCATTTTTATTTTCTTAAATTAAAAGGTGTCATAGTTGAATATATTAAGTGTTAAATTTAATTTTAATGTTCCTTTTTAGTGCATTTCGATACGCACGTGTGAGCGCCAGAGTAGGGTTGTCACCTTTTTGCAGAGCTTGTAAGAAACAAAAAAATCCTCTTCGTTATTCTACCAAGCTTCTAAAAAAAAGAAGGTCCTCATCTTATATATTTTTGTATAAACCATGTCCCTTCCAAAGATATGTGCTGGTAAAAAAAACATTTGCCGTAAAAAAGGACATTTTGAGCTTTAAAAAATCACAAAGACATGCTGGTTCAAAAAAGGACTGATCTTTTTAAAAAAGGACAGGTGGCAACCCTAGTACAGAGATATTCTATGAAATGGATGAGGTACCTCTCAACTTCGACCGAACGGAAAGCGGTAGAACAGTCCTAACATTATCAAAGCTTATACAATACAGCTAAAACACTCTCTTGGCGGCAACGGTTTGCGTCGATTCCGGCGCGCATCGCTTAAGCTCCGCCTTCGGACGGAAAAGACAGCTTTGGCGTTCAGAAGCGTACTTAGGTAAGGTATTGGGCCGTGCGTATAATTTCACTGATTGCCTAATTTCGTTGGGCCTATAATTTCGTTGATTTTGTTTGAGCACTCTCTGTTGTGTTAAGTTAAAGGTACTGTTATTATTTTGGTGACTCTGTTTTAATAAGGGTTATACCTGCAAGAAAACATTGTTTCGTTTTCCCAAGGGCCCAAACCGATAAATACCACATTGTAAGAAATTTTCATTGTTAAAAATATAATTTATACAGGGTGTTCCATTAGTGCGTAATTGTTCAATATTTGTGTTGTAGACACGCAAAAAAGTTTTAAATAAAAGTAATATGGATTTGAAAAATACCTACATATTTTAAAAATATCTTTGGATATACAGGGTGTTGCATTTTTGCCTGGCAAATTAAAATGTATTTATTTTATGATGTAATTATTAACAGCCTGAATTATTGTAAAGTTGAGTTGCTACAGAAAAATTTTATTAGGTACGTGAGTGGTTACCTTTTAATAAAAGCCTTACGGATCCACTCCTGTGATACCTGTCTTAAATATAACAAAGATCACGATGAATTAAATGATTTATCTTTTTATTGCTTTTTAAAGGCATATGATAACGCCAATTCAAATACATTCGGAAATCCGCAACTGCCAAATGATGAATATGTAGATCTAATTTTCAATATTGAAAAGATATTTCAAAATAATTTTAAAGAATTGGCTAAAAAAAATAACATTTGTACCACACTTTTAGAATGAATTAACCCAATAGTCTTTAGTCATCCATGCCAACGTTTTCCAAAAGAATAACCTATTTTAATGTATGTTTAATTGCTATAACTAAAAAATATACTGACAATTAGTTTGACTTAGTGTCACTTATTTAAATTTTTTAAAATAATAGCAGTCGGTTGATCAAAATATGAACGGTGATTGGCATATTTAATTTTTTTGTAGTGTTCTCACTATCTAGAATGGATATGAAATATATTCGTTCAGTTAAAGGCTATAGCATACTTTGTCGTTTTGTAATCTGTGCGTAGATAAGGTAATATCGATGTGAGTAGAAAAAATAATTTTTCTAAGCCCACATGGATATTAGCTAATCTACGCACAGACTACAAAATGAAAAATTATGCTATTGCGTTCAACTAAACGAATATATTTCATATCCATTTTAGGTAGTGAGAACACTTTAAAAAAAATAAATCCATAAATCACAGTTCATATTTTGGCCACCCAAGTCCTATTATTTAAAATTTTTTAAATAAGTGACAATTATGTCAAACTAATTGTCAGTATATATTTTAGTTATTGATACTAAATATACATTAAAATGAGTTATTTCTGTGTAGACTCGATAAATAATAGCATTTTTGTTTTTATTGGGCCAACATAAAAAAAAATTAAATTTTAATCAAACTACATGATACTAATTTAATTACGAGTATTAAAACTAAAATCCTGAAAGTGTCGGTGAAGATGAGGACAGAGCATTTGCCTTCCACGCGAAAAGCCGAGGACTAATTAAATTAAATTAAATCTTTTTTTTCATGTTTATTTTATTTTACAAATTAGTAAAATTTGTAAATTATTTTAAAATTAGTTATTTTGTCTAAATAACCTAAAATAATTTTTTAAATTTGTAGATTTTCGTTAGTGGGACGTAGAAAAAATATACTGTATAACTCGAGTGGATTGTCCATATCATAATCAGACGATTGAGTAATCCGTCTACGGCGTCATGCTCAAACTTCGTCTTCGTGTGATATGGCTATCATATCCACTCTTATTAAACAAACTACTATTTATTTGTTTTCCTGGTTTAAGTTTTACATCAGAAATAGGAACTAAATTAATTTACTTTTCAAGTTTTCTTATAAAAATCGATATTACTTTCTCCAAGTACAAATTTAGTACCTACGTAAAATTAGTACTAATTATGTAATTTCGTGTAATATTGTAATTCAAATTTCACATTACTATAAAGTTTCAAAATTCCTACTTCGGTATGGTCAGATAAAAATTGAATATATTATATTAATAAAAAGTGTCAAAGTATTACTTCTACAAATCTGTATTCCATTGAATAAGAATACATCTAAATAAAACCAATATTGTTAAAATAAAAACACAAGTTACCGATTCGTTATAATTCCAGAATACCATAGAGTTCCCAGACCTCAATCAAAGCATTTGCTTATCTAGGTATAAACCCTTTGCGCGATGAGTAATACACGGGGTACTTGATTTGCATCCACGGGCGTGACAAAATTCGTTAACAATTGAAGCCCTTGGTCTAAAAAGGATCCAAGCCACAATTTGTCGTGAAGTGACTGTTTTAGCTCAAAACATCTGTTAACGAGGATATTACTAGCCACATACAAATTATTTTACCTCTAATCCGAAAGATGTGCTATTTTTCGTAATATTTATATTTAAATAATTTTTTTAATTATATTTGACAGGTTTAAAACAAATTTAAAACTTAATTTCTCAAAACTCACTTAATGTGGCATGTAACCAACCTTATTACGCCAACGTCTTCAATTATTTCAATAATAAAAATATTTTTTAATCCGGGCCCGACTTTTCCGTGGAATCTAATAAAGATAGCACCATTCCGTCTTGCTTGGTTCTCGACCACCAAATCAAAGGCACCGACACGGAGTTGTGGAGCGGTATTAGGCATTCCAAACTGAATGGCTACCAGTGGGTTCTGACGGGTTATGATATGGCAAAAGTATGGCAACCCTGTAGGCCTGGTGATTTGACAAGGTCAATGAAATAGATAGTTACATAGATTGATCATCCATATTTTTCAAAATAAACATAAGCTTATGCCTTGAAGTAAAAATGTAAGCAATTATTTTTTTCTTAAATATCTAAAGGCTAAAAATTGGTTTTAAAACACATTTTTGCTAAACCGATTCAAATTAATAAATATTTGCCAGGCAATATGGCCGCTCGTAAACAACCATCTTTGAGCAATCTATATAACTATATATGTATCAATAACCCTGTTCATGACAACAGGGTTGCCATATCTAAACTGTCATTACCCACTGGTAGCCATTTGGACAGGTCGTTGGAATGCCTAATTGTATAAGCTGTGACATTATTATGACAGTTCCTCAACTAAATACGACCTAAAAGTCTTAAACTAAAAAGATATGTAAGTGAAAACTAAAGGTTATGTAGGAATCACGATGTCGCCAGACAGTACTTGTAATAAAGAAGAAAAGCGTAAACAAAATGTAAATATAATTCACAAACAATCGCCCGCCGCTGTATTTTATAAAGGATACAAAGTTAATGGTAACACTCGATCTTAATATCTATTCTTTATATCGAATTCGAATTCGCAGTCTCTTTGTTACATCAAAACTACATTTCTAATGCACAACCGGTTTCATTGAATTATAATTTATCCTAAAAACATGTATTGGCTTCCATGTTCTCTGGTCGCTCTTTTGCTTTGTGCTATAACGTGCTTCCTAATGGACTGTTTAAGCTCTCCTACCAGTTTTTATACTTTTTGTAAAATGCCGTCCGTCGTAACTGTTGTTCGACGCATACTGAGGATGCTATTATTGTCATTATTTCCAGATAAATGATGGTCGCGAAACAGAGTCAATTAAACAAAAAAGACAACCAAATGGAGACTCGCTCGGAACAATGAACTCGTTCTTTGATAAACTTTTTAATTCTAATACTAGCAAGCTACTTTTATGAGTATAAATTGAGGAAAATCAACACTTTATTATAATTATTCGTTGATTAATGTTTATTTAATTTGTTTTGTAGAAATTAAAGAAAAAATGATAAATATCAAAATATAATCCTAGGTCTGACAGCGGCACTAGAAAGAGCCCTCTGTTAGACTACACACCGCACACCGAAGCTCATCATGTTACAGGGCTGCTTGGGGCACGAGACCATCGTAAGAACGTTTGAAATAAAAAGGAAATCTCTGCTTCGCAGGGTAAATAAAACGGACCGGCATATTGGCAAGACAATAGGTACCAAATATATGAATTTTAAACAATAAATATATACTGACAAAATAGATATTTTCAAGAGAAATATCTTATATTAAATATTTTGATATACAGGGTGTTAAAAAAAAGTGTCACAAAATAAGACGGGGGGTAGTATGGGCCAAAATATGCAGAAAAGTCTTAATAAACATATGTCCGCAAATGAATGGTTTCAGAGATACGGAGTGTTTTGTGTTTTGTATCATTTTTTGATTATCTTTTTTCATTCTCAAAAACTTGCTTTTCTTATCGGAGTCTACCGATGTTTTTTCATAGATACTATTTGCAGTTATTATTTTGTTGTGGGTGAATAATTTTATAAATTTTCGTTATGCCTGTTTACACTAATATTGAATTAGCTGACATGCATTTTATGTACGGTCGTGCAAATGGATTGCCATTGAAATGGAGGGAGGGCACTTTGAACATCTCATCTAACTCTATGTTGTTATTGATTGTTTATAAATATCATTGTTTTTTTATAATAATAAAAAATTGTTATAAACACAAAATGGTCCGTATCTCCGAAACCGTTAATTTGCGGTCATATATTTATTAAATATTTATTTTGGGTCATACTATTCGCCATTTCATTTTGTGACACTTTTTTTAACACCCTGTATATACTGTTTTAGATTAGGAATATAACCCTTGTACTATTTTCAAAGAGACAAAAAAATCGTACTTACAAGGTGATTGCGGTTGATTATGTAAAAGGAAAAAATCAACAAAATGCTGAAATTGTCGGCAAAAAATAGAAAATAATTGCCTTTTAACTTGCGAGTTGTTTATTAAAAAAATCTTATTAGTTTACATACAGGGTCATACATTATTGCATTACAAAAAAAGTTCATTATACGGTAGGTATAAATGATTAATGCGCATCTCGTGCGTCGCAACTCGGGCGGAATCCTTAATTTTTCGCATTTCGGGCGGAAGGCTACAGGTAGATTAAATACCCTTCGCAACTCGGGCGTTCAAGGATCGGTACCTGAGAAGGTGCTTTCGGCTTAAACTTAAAATTATATACGGAGTGCCGTACAGGAGGAGCTTGCCAGTTTTTAAATATTATGTAACTTTCATAAAACAAGATTTTTTATTTATCTTTCTTTGCGAACATAATCTTTACATTACATTGTTATGACATTTGAATTTGTAGTTTTTACTGAAAAAAGTGTAATTTATTTATTATATAATTAGATTGATAAATAATAGTGTACCTACCTCGGCTAGCTATTCAATTTTTATTTTAATACATTTTTTATGTAGGGTGTCTGTGTAAGTTGGCTACATATGGAAAACTTTTTTTTATTAGTTTTATCAAAAAAAAAAAATATATTTAGCATAAAGAGTTGTGGATGGTCTAAAACCTAAAATACATCACATTTTTGAGCCGTATACTAGGACAGTATATGGAAAACTTTTTTTTATTAATAATTTTATGAAAAAAATGTCCTTATAAAATATTGTGCGTGATCTCAGACCTTAAAATACAACCATCATATATCAAATTGTATAAGTCGTATACGAGGTTTGTCAAAAATGAATGTACTTTACTCTTGGCCAAAAATATTTTTTTTGACAAATCGTATACGACTCATAAAAATTGATATCTAATGGGTGCATATAAGGTTTTAGACGTTTAGTTTATTTTTTAAACTAAATATATACGTTATTTGAATATTAATTATTTAACTATATTTTAATATTATATTTAAACGTTGTTATGTAACTAAAAGTTAAACATTTTGTTAAATATATATAACATGTAAAATATTATTGTATTTCAACCTTTTTAACGTTTGGTTAATAATGTAAACCAAATATCTACGTTAATTTAATATTAATTATTCTAGTTTATTTTAATATTCTTTTTAAATGTTATTATGTAATTGTGGTACAACCGAAAGTTGGATATTAAGATACATACACGTTTAATATTAACGTTTCTTTAAATTACATAAAACTCGTAATAAAAACGTTATTGTATCGAAACACTTTGACGTTTTGTTTATATTTTACCTAAAAATATTAATTATTCTACTTTATTGCAATCATATTTTTAAACATTTTCATTGATTATACTTGAAATATTAAGTTGGTTTATGTTTGTTATGTTGTAAATGGCCAAGATTTGAAAATTTTCTCATTTGTAAGAAGAGAAAGAAGATGGGTTATGTTGTAGTCATTTTATTTTAAGTACTATAATTTTATATTAGAGAAAACCATATATTCTAAATAATTGGAAGTTTGCGTCTGTTGTTTGATACATTTCTGAAATATCAGTATGTTATATTTCTGATAGGTTTCAAATTATTATTTATAAAATATATGAAATATTACATTTACAGGATATTTTTACAATTTAGAAATGTTTCTGAGGCGTTTCGTAATATTTATATATTATTTTATCATATTCATGATTTCCTTAAAATGGTCCGTATTCGAGAATTTTGACAAAAAGTGCAAAATTCGAATTTTAAAGAAAATTCTTCAAATAAAAGTTGCTTACAATGTAATTCTCTATAATTTTTGTTCCATACATTTCTCTAAAATAGACCGAATTCGGGAAATTTGAGGTAAAGTGCAAAATTCGAATTTTTCTCATTTTCACTTATAATACCCCTAGTGACCAAATTATTTTCGGAAATATTTTAGAAATCGCCAATAATTTGAAAATGATCCCAATATCATGTTCTATATTTTTTATTCTACACATCAGATTGTAATCAGAATCAGGGTACATAAACTATGGTCAAATTTCATATCCCGTCGACGCCCGAGTTGCGAACTCACAGGTGCACAATTTTGGAGGGCGCCCGAGATGCGACGAATTCAGGTAGTTTTATATTACGCCCGAGTTGCGAACGCACGAGTTGAGAAAGTACCGTATAAATAGGATCTAGGGAAATGAATAATGATCGGATTAAATGTTTATTTTGACTGGAGCATTGCCTCTTTATATTGTATATTTATATCAGATTGGGATCTCCTTTCCGCGTAAAGTGTTAGCCCCTGTAGGAATAATGCACTGCTTGTATAATAGGGCAGGTCAAAAATTACCAAAAAAACATTAATTTAGGCTAGTGTGAAAAAATTGTGTTTTATGTGGTTTACACTTTATATAAAAATTAGTGAAAAAATAAAATATTTAGCTGAGACCTTAGGGGTGAGAAATTAAACAACAAAAAAAATTCAGCTTTGTGCAGCTCTTCGCTAGATTTAAAACTCAAGGGGTTTAGGGCAGCTACAAGATAATAAAACCGGTTTTGAATGTTAAATTAATCCAGAACTCACCACGAGGAGGTGGCCGCACTTCGACGCGTGCTTGTATAATATTAACGTCATCTAGTTTGTTTGCAATTTCAACTGCTATGTCCATTGTACGTGGTAGGTTTATGAGAGAATGAAACTTATTTAACAACGCACCTGCAATCTGATAAAAACCACTTAAATTAACTGCATGATGCGTAGATATGCGGCCTTTAAAAAATTTAAAAATGGATTTAAAATGTCCATTTCTGGCTTCTATAACCCAACGAGTTTTAGTTATTAGTCTCGCTCTATTAGCTTCACTTGTTGATAATTGCCGTTGGTTTTGATGAAGCAAATGTGGCATATAAGTAATTAACCCAAGTTATTCTAATCTAGGAATAACATTTCTGTAGCTTCTATCTACTATTACTATGTCTCCTTCTGTAATCCAGTTTCTAAATTCATTATTATCATTAACCAATTGTTGCAGTAAGATTGCTGCATCATTATTAGATGCATCAGAAAAATAGGGACCATTGATTGATAAAATATATCCGTCAGGAGCTACTGTAATTTCTGGCTTAACTAAATGTTTCTTCTTAAAATAGCAATAGGACTGATGTAATATTCTAAAATTACTACTTTTTTCAATTGAGTTATATATACAATCGACATAAAATATGGCCTTTGGAATATTTGCTATAGGGTTGTAAAACGCGTTTACGAATTCAGGGACATGATTTATGAGATAGTTTTCTCTGGTTAATGATCTAAATCCAATATTACTAGGTACAAATCTTTGAAGCAGGGACATACGGACATTAGATATGTCTATACTAGACTATACAAGATGAATAATTAAAAAGTAATTTTATGAACTCATCTGACAATCCATGTCTTAGTTTAACAAGGAAAGCAAGTAAATCTTTTTGAGCAATGCTTCTTAAGTTACCATATTGTTCTATTGGTTCACAAAATTCATATAATTCTTGAAAATTCTCTTTAGAAATTGAAGTTAAATATTTAAATTCTTCTAAACTAAAAGTATTTATGTCTTCCCAATTTTTTAAATTATTATTAGCATTAGCAGCCTCTCTTAAACTAGACAAAAATTGCTGAATATTAACGTGGAGGAATGGTCTATAAACAAAACGCAAACCAGCATGTAAATTAATCATTAGTAAACCCGAATGACTTAGATGAATGTCACAAATCTTCAGATATTCGGGTACATAAATATTTGAGACTAAAAAAATATTTGCTCTGCATACTGCCGATAGTTTTCTTACATTTACTTGTGCGTTACAAATTATACAACCACGAACTGAGTGGGGTGTTAAAACATTAAGTCTTAGGCAATTTCGATCATTTTCAATATTTCTAAGTTCCTGTGTAATTGCGTGATAACAGTTTAAACATAATCTTACTTCTTGTAAATTATCGACTGCAGGATGTCCGGCAGCTTGTCTTCTAAAATTAGCAATGTTAAGCACATCTATATTATTGTCCTCGTCTAAACGAATAGTGAGTCGAAGTTGAAAGTGTCTATTGCAAACATAATAGCTAATCCTCTTTGGTATTGGCTATTTAAAATATTAATGTATGTATTTTTATATTCTTTTTCAATAAAGAACTCACAAGCAATTTATTTTTTAATATTTGGCAATAATTTTATATATTGTTGATTTTTCCACCTTGCAAGTTCAACAGAACTGTAACCATCCTTCAAGTGATGCGACTTAAAACAAAATGTATTGGGGGCATTACCTCATTGGTGGCGTGAATGGAGCTCATAATCTTATTTAAATATACAATACAAAGAGGCACTTATGACAATAATAATAATAATAATAATAATAATAAAGTTTATTCAGATAAATAATTACAATAAAATAATACATCATTTAACTTATTAGAATAAACAAAAGAAAGAAAGAAACCCGCAAAGGTAAACCTGTGCGCGAGCCAAATAAACCTGCAATCCGATCATAAATCTTTTCTGCACTTCCTACTGAGAGCTACCATATAATCAACTTTTTGTACCGAAATAAAGTATGACCCTGTATATGGACTTATACTATTTTTTTGATGAACAACAATTATTTTCTATTTTTTGGCAACAATTTCAACATTTTGTTGATTTAACTTACATATTCAACCCTGTAAGTACGAATTTTTTCCCCTTTGCAAATAGTACAAGGGGTATATTCTTAATCTAAAACAGTATGTATATTTAATATAAGATATTTCTCTTGAAAATATCTACTTATGTCAGTATATATTTATTGTTTAAAATTCATATATTTGGTACATATTAACCCTTTGTTGCCTGACCAAACAAAAATATATTTATTAAACTTTTTTCTTGCCCAAGTCGATTGATATGTCAAAATTCACATATTCAATTATTTCAAATTTTTTTTTTAATTTTTTTCTACTAAAATTTAAGGTGGTACTCTGAAGTACTATTAGGCGTCTGGAAGTAAATTTAAATGGTAAAATAAGAAATTTAGATAGTGTTTGAAAAGGCTCCTATAAATTATGAAAAACATTGAAACTAACTTGTAATAGAAATTTAGCATTACAACACAGTAATACTTTACAAATAGAACATTTTGAGAGAGATCTAGACGGAACATCTTTTTTACTGCAAACTTCAAATCTACCTCGTTTTTCATCAAAAAGAACCCAATGTGTACCCCTATTTGAAAGTCTAACATCGGCTGTTATAGAATAGTCGTGGCCACGTCTCTTCTTCAGATAACTTCGTTGAAAAGTCCAATAAAACTTACTGAACTTACAATAAATTACATAAAACAGTACATAAAACAATTAAATCCGCACTTGTCAAACGAATTAGCTGGGACTGTATCGCTAGTGATAAATCATGAAATGAACGATCAAAGAAGTTTTACTATGGCGGCAACAAATCACTTCGACATACTTGAGAGTACCGTCCGGCAGTGAAAAGATTTAACGGAGAAAGATAATTTATACAAGTAAAAATAAATCCGGTACTTCAGAGTACCCTCTGTCAATAAAGGGTTAAGTTATATTTGGAAAACTAGTCATAGGATCTAATTTTACCAATAATAATTTTGAACGAGTACATCGAGTACTATACGATATCAAATATTGAGAGACTTTGACGGTGATATTTTTTTTCGGTATTTTATCTAATTTTGTTCGGTGGGAATACCTACTTTGACCAAAAAAGATTTGCCGAATCATTAATCACCCTGTAAGGTACAATATTTTAATTATAGTAGTTAAGTATGTATTTTGACTACACATAATGAGCAAAAAACTTCCAAAAATATTTAAGGGTGATTTATGGTGTCCATTTTGAAGAACTAGGGTTTTCTAACTTTATATATCTCAAAATCTAGTCATAGGATACGATTGGGCCCATGGACACTTTTGACATCAAGTTATTTAACATATCAAAAATTCAGACATTTTGACAGTACTCTCGTTTGCATAAGAAAAGTGCGTGGTCCTTTCCAACGAAAAATGTTGCCAACCTATTAAGACCAAAAATAACTAGATATTGTTCAGCCAGTTTCTCGTATCTCATATTTATGGACAAATATAATTAAAGAAAAATAATTATTATGCAAAATAAAAGAAATGGAATGATAAAATATTAAAATATAACCCTTACTCTATTCCTATGGTTATTTACAAAATTATGCTGTGTCTGTAGACAGATCAAATGAACGTAGCTATTTGTGAATTGTACTAGACTGACAACATTGGTTTGGCAACCTTGTTTGTGAGCGGCGCTCCAATTAATGTGTTCTTTGACAGTTTGAAGGATCTGTTGGCGTGTTGTCTTCTCTTTTTAGCTATATGCATTCGGCATATACGGAATATAATTTTCTTTTATTAATATACAATCTAGTAGATAGTTTTTCTATGTAGCTATCTTTTCTGTTTTTTTTATGATAATCGATGCAAATGAAATGTTAGTCTCCCTTATTCAACTTTGCAATTTACAATTTTTAAACCCCAATCACTTTTTTGTACGCCAGTGCTTGCTTAAAATATAGCAATGGACTTATTCAATTCAATAAGAATTCATCTTAAATTTCGCAACGACATTCTTGCATTTTAGAACCGAGTAAAAATTAGAGAAGTGACAGTTAAATCTTCAGATACCATCAAAAGGAGAAGAGAAGGTTTTCAGCTTTGCATTTTTTGTTCTAGTTTGTCGCAATGCTTACTAAGATCGGTATTAAGAAATAAACTGCCATTAAAAGAACTATTGTAAATGAAGGATTAAACAGTAACTTTATCTGTTTTTTTAATCTTTTCTTGGTGTTCAGGGACGCATCTGGAGGATTTAATGAGATGTACTGCTCTCTTAAAAATATAATCTCTTACCAAAGCTGGTAAACCATTGATTTATTCATGTTATACTGGGTAGAGTAAAATTAGTCAGTTTATTATATTTTTTTTTCGCAAATAGACAAATTCGTAATAATAATTACAAATATTTCTATCTAATCATGTGATATCAATTCACTTTCTGCCTTTAATCAGATAAAGTAAATTATTATCAAAATATTATTGTATTGTCCCCTTTGTAAAGTAGAATGCACATAAACTTTTCGTTGTCCATAACGTATTTACCGATATGTATCTGTGTACAAACTTGGTAATAATTTTTTGTTCCAAAAGAACAATAAATTTATATGGAAATTAATTCTAAACGTCACTTACGAATGGGTGACCCAGGATAATGACCAAAGAGAGAATTTTCTTACCCGGACACATTACCTTAATTGCAAACGAGTTTTAGAATAATCAGATAGAGTTTATGGTATTTGGAATAACTGTTTCTATTTGGAACCTAATAAAATCTGATTTCCATTTTTCTTTTAAATAAATACTATAATTATATAAAAGAACAATATTAATTGATTTACATAGCATAGATATAAAACATGACATTTATATTTCGTTATATTGTAACAATTAAAAATTAATTATAAAAATATTTTTGGATTTTCCATGCTGATAAAATTTTATGAAGGAGCAAAGTAATATATTGAAAATTTTGCTTTTTCTAATGTTTTTTACACTCAAGATTTAAAAGAAACTACATTAGATAGACTTATTAGAGACGGAATGGTAGTTCAAAGAACAATGAAACAGAACCAGTACGTCTGTAGGGCAGGACAATCAACAGATAACAACAAAACACAACGAACTACATAAAATGCCATTAATAATAATTTAAGTACAATGATACTAAAAGTCGATTTTCTTGAAAATACTTTCTTTAAATTGTCGCAGTACCTACCTATTATTGTTCTAGCACAGTGGTCGCCAACCTCTCAATGTGTTGAGCTACTTTGTTAATTTTGGAATAAACAGCGAGCTACCCACACGGAAGCCACGTAACGCAACGTAAATGAAATAATCCACAGTTAATTTATTATTATATGTATTTATTTTACTATTTAACTGGTAATACATAATACATAGGTACTAGTAATAAAATAATAACAATATTACTAGTACGTACTTGTTCATAGCTACATTCTTACCTACCAAACGAAGGTGTTTGAAAAATAAACACAAAATTTTATCCAGCCACAACGGCATGTCACGTAAGATTTAAAAATAGTTAATAATAACAACAAAAAAGTAACGCACTATCATGAACATAAACATTGAAAAATAAAAAAGCACGTTCAATAAGAAGGCTGATACTCAGACTCACCGATAATTTTTTTTAATGTTCGCAGTATAATTTGATACAGCCATTCGAATACAATTATCCAAATGTTCATCTGTAAGTCGA
Source organism: Psylliodes chrysocephalus (assembly GCA_927349885.1). Lineage (NCBI taxonomy): Eukaryota > Metazoa > Arthropoda > Insecta > Coleoptera > Chrysomelidae > Psylliodes > Psylliodes chrysocephalus. The sequence goes on from OV651830.1 coordinate 17,200,815, forward strand.
TTGCGATATTTGTTCTTAATAAACTTCATATTGGAAAAAGAAGATTCACACAAATAGGTTGAACTGAATAATGCTTTCACTTTCAAGGCAACACGGCATAGAACTGAATATTTGTCTTTACTTACAATAGGCCAGATACATTTGGTACTTGAGACTAACGATTTTAAGGCTAAATCATTTTGAAACTCAATTACTTCCATTTCTGTTGCAGCGATGTCTTCGCCAAAGTTCTGCATAACACAAGCTGCAAACTGTTGGATATCAATTTCCATAAAGGGTGAAACAACAAACTGCACTACTAAAGCCATTTCGTTGAAATCCTTAAAACGATTTTTGAAGTTATTCTTCAGGGTAGAAACTATTTCTATATTATATTTGCTGTCATAGGGTTCTAATGGATTTTGAGATATTTTTTCTGAAAGAATAGAGAAATGCTTGGCATCGCTGTTAATTAGGTTTTGTTCCCAAAACTCCAGCTTCTTGATAAATGCTTTTATATCAGAAATCATTTCCGCTAGTTCTTTGTCTCTCCCCTGAAGCTGCAAATTAAGTTCGTTTAATTTCTCTGTAATGTCCACGAGAAAACCAAAATCTCTAAGCCAGATTGAATTTTCTAGTTCCGGAGTCGGTTCATCGCGTTGTTTGAAAAATTGAACTATGCCAGATAGGACATCATTAAAACGTTTCAGCACTCGTCCTCTACTTAACCATCGGACTTCAGAGTGAAGGAGTAGGTCCCCGTATTGACAGTCAACTTCATCGGCCAAGGTTTTGAATAATCTTCTTTGTAACGCTTGAGCTCTAATCTTGTTCACAATTTTTACCACCAGTTTCATAACGTTGTTTAGTTGCAGGAAATTTCCACATAATGCTTGCTGATGGATAATGCAGTGGTAACAGAGAAATTGCGGAAAAGTTTCATCTTTACGACATAACGCCACCAGACCCTTATCACAACCCACCATAGCTGGAGCGCCATCGGTAATCAAGCCTACCATTTTCGATATTGGAATTTTCTCGGAAGAAATAATATTTTTTAAATGAGAGAACAACTCCTGTCCAGTAGTGTGTCCTTTCAGTGGAATAAACTTCAAAAGATCTTCTTTAATCGTAAAATCACTAAAAACCATCCTGACGAACACGGCCATCTGGGCAGTGTCAACGACATCTGTTGATTCATCCAGTTGAAGTGAAAAATAAACACAGTTATCTAAGTCAGTTCTTAACTGTAAAAAAATATCATTGCTCATTACTTCTACACGTCTCATCACTGTATTGGCAGAAAGTTGCATAGATTTTATAGCTGAAACTATCTCGTCTTTATTTCTAAAGTTGACAAATAACGAATCAGCAGCTTCTAAAAACGCCTGTTTTATCATTTCCACCGAAGTATTACATAACAAACACACATTTTTATCTTTAACTTCTGTAAAAAAGTATTGTTCTTCCCATCTAGAATGAAAGTGGTATGTCTTTACCTTCTTACAACTGCTTGCCATAATAGTATTTTTTGTTGTTCTCTACTAACCCAACCGCTGGACGTTGGTTACGCGTTCAGTTTTAAACTAAACGCAATGTCGCCGCGCTGTGCGTATTTATCCCGTTCAAAGCAATCCTGATCGTTCTCGAACACTAACGCGCTGGTCTGGCTGGTCGGTTCTAGCCGATTCTAGCTTGATGGCGTCATCGGCAGATCGCTCACCGCAACGTTGCCGCTGTTTATGTTTAATATTATGACAATTAGATTTTTTTGTGGAATTTTCGGAAGCTTCTCTGATTTTTGCAGTTTGTATTTTTTAAATTAAAATCGTTGTGAGAGCTACCAGAATTGCCTCCGCGAGCTACCGGTAGCTCGCGATCGACAGGTTGGCGACCAGTGTTCTAGCACAACGATATTATATGAATGTACATTGTGTGATATATTATATTTTAGGAATAAAATAAAATATTTTTTGTAGGTTTCTGTTATCAACTCTGTTATTCAAGAACTTTTAAAAATATTAAAATGGCCTTCACAAATATAATTCTCAATTAAGAGCTTTTGATCTAATATTAAATTTATATTTTTCATAAGGTTACAGCTACGCAAGAAGAAAGTTTAACAAGACTTACCTGGCAGAAGTATCCAAAAAAGTCTTTTGCAAAACAAAAACAAGAAATTTATTTAAAAATTTAATTATTGTTTGAAGTTTTACCATTAATAATTGTTAATAACATTTTAAGATTATGTTTACCAGTTTACCTATATCTACGTACAATAAAACTACATTTGAAAATTGTTCCTGACAATAATCGGTACAAAACCGATCGCGAAAAAATCTCCTAAGCGCGTACCGTGCAACACAAATCTACAATTTAAAAACAAACGGACTTCGTACAGCAAATCGCGTCTCTAGTTCAGAACGCGAGTCTTCAAATATACCACTGTGAAGTTTCCATTATTTGTAAATCGGAACCAGACTGAATGCCATCCAATGCAACGCCACTGATAATTGTCGTGTTCCGTCCACTGATATTTAACGCCAACTTGTTCTAGAGCTGTCAAAATTCCCAAATAAAATGGTTGCCCGTAGGTTATGACAGGCCACTGACAGGTTATGATATGGCAACACTGTGGGCCTCGTAATTTAACATGGTCAGTGAAATATATAGTTATATAAATTGATCTTCTACGTGTTTAAAATTAATCAATCTTATGCCTTGAAGTAAAAGGGTACGTAATAATTTTTTTTAATATATTCAAAAGCTGGAAATTGTTTGTGCCACATGAGAGGTTGGGGGAGTTTGATCGCTTTGTATTGCAGGATCCGTTTGATCAGATTTAGGGACTGTGTGTTCACGTTGTTTGTTTTTTAAAACCTTGCTTGTGTCCAGCAGCTAAGAAATGGAAAGTTGATCGAAATCTGGTGCCCTTAGGAGAGTGTTAATTGCCACCTATACCCCTGCAACAATTCATTAATCTACACGTTTCCTTACACCCAGTGGCGGCTTGTAACCGAAATTTTGGGGGCTCACAGTGACAAAATAGGGATATCAGTACAGATATATGAAAAAAACTTTTAGTGTTTTAGAAAGTTTACAATATTACCTTTCTAAAACACTGACAGTTTTTTACCTATATTTGTACAGACATCTATATTCTGTTACTTTGGACCCCCAAAATTTTGGTCACAAGCCGTTCCTGCTTACACCTTAGATTAGATGAGTTGGTCCACGACGGTTTTTAGGCTCTCTCACATATCTTACGTCTACCACTTACCAAAAAACCCTGTTTGTTCTCCTACTTAACCACTGTGTTAGTAGGTATTAAACAACAATATTTTTTTAAATTTCATATCTACACCCTTCTTGATACGCCGCTGCTCATCTAATAAGTCTTGTCCTTTACAAAGGATCCATTACTCGTTGGCAGTCAGTGGCGCAACCTACTTAAATCCCGGCTTATTTACGTTGCACAATTTGCAATGGAATTATAATTCAATTCAGTCGGTGATGTTAGCTTTGAGGATGATTTCAACTGAAAATTCAAAGAAAATCTGCAATTCATATTAGAACTGTCTTAAAAACGGAGTGTTGACCGACGAGGAAGACATATAATAAGAGGAAAATTTTAATTTGCTCATTATTCTTAGTTATTTTATTTAAAAAAGTATGGAGCATATTTTTTTACTTTTGCATTAACTATTACTAACATTCATGTATTAATTCAAATTTTTTGTCATTACATGTTTTGTTAGTAATTTGAATGTTATTTCTGAATTAATCAGGAGGAAGTAAAAACTCTATATTTACTGTTTTTACTTTGTTTTTTCAATTAATTTGTTCTTTGAAAATGTCAGTATAGAACTCTCAGAAATCAGTATCTACAATCTTTTGACAGCTGTGATCTCCATAAGCGTAACAAATAGTTTTCTCAATGATAAATTTAAAGAAAAATTCAACTTAAACATAAAATTTTATTTTACAGAAGATAAATTCTGCTATTTTTTAATCAAATGTAATAATATTAATAGAGCAAAATTAGGTTTCAAATAGTTTTACTGTTAATCCATTAACGCCTAGTGTTGCCACATGGCAACACCTTACTTGTCTTCCTAAAGAAAATATTTGCGGCAAATGAGATAGTGCAGGGGTGGGGTATTTATGTTGGTTGACTTGCTGAGATGTGCAGTAAGCACTGAAGCTGTTCAATTTTAGTCGATGCAGAGTAGCTGAGCTGTACGGTGCAATTGTTTCTGACACAGAGGTTATTTACTTAAACTCCCTGGTTGGAAGAGGTTACTTAATCTCTGTCCCCACACGGGTCTTCTGAGATTGCTTAACTTAATCGTTAAGTCTGGTCCATTTAATAATGAATAAATTGAATAAAGTAAAATTATGGCAGTAGCCCTTAATAACTGAAGAATTACAACTTAAACGTGGAAGCAGTCCAAGTGTTCTGCGACCCGAAGGATTACTACATCAGCATTAAGTGCTTAAATTAAGTAAACATTTAAAATATTAATCAATTAAACGATGTAACATTTGATAATACTTAAGTTATGAGTGAAAGAACCCTAGAACATTCTGTGCTCAAAAGTATAAATAATGTTGAGAATACCTTGACAACATTCGGTTGAAAGTGAATGTATAGTTTAACAATATAACGTATAAGAAAAACCTGATAGTAGGGTGTCTTCTTTCACAGCATTCCCATCTTCCTATCCAGAACGAGAAACATCCTTGTAAATCTAGTTACAAGTAAACTAGGTGGCTAGCATACCAATGTTCTGTGTTCCCTCGATGAGTCCACAATGAAACCGTTGAACTCCGGACGATATAACCCTCTGTGTACAACTGTTGAAATCCTGGGTCAACAACCCCCTGGGTGAAAATTGTTGTCGTATCCTGGGTTAACAACCCCCTGGGTGAAACTGTCGACGAATCTTGGGCTAACAACCCCCTGGGTGAAACCCTTTTTCGTAAAGGGTTAACTTGGTAGCCTTCCAAGGATGAGAAACACGTGAGATGATCCACAGCACAACAATATTCCACACTCCAAATGCTGTGAACTTCCAATTATTGCGTTAAAATCCTATACTAGATATGGGCTGGACCAATGACCATAGGAATTTACCAATACACCAAAATTCCTCTCAAAATACGAAATGTCCATTTACCCACAATTAACCATGAAGTAGAATCTAAAATCCCCTTTAATTAGGGTAAGCCGATGGGGCTAAATATTAAGAAAATTCTATTTCGACACAAAAATCGTCTTCCTCGTGACTCAACACCCACTGACTCACACAATACGTCAGCCGTCCAAAATGGCCGAAATCCCTTTCCGATAAATGTCAAGTGGGTTCAGAAATTCATCCTCAAGAATTCCCCACTATATAACTTAAGAGACCATTTACGAAAGGTACCCTAAAAACTATATTTGTATACAGTATAACTACATTTGGGAAACTGTTCCCGACACAAATTAATACAACAGCGATCGCAAAAAAAAATCCCTCACGACTTAAAATCGCTCATTGTGAAACTACCTTACCTCGGGTTCTGAGCCCGATATTGGAACGTTTCACCAACATGACACTTGTCGGTGTTCTGTCGTCAAATGACGTTTATGTCATTCACTATCATAATTAAAAAACATTAATCCAGTACTGACAGCTATAAACAAAAATAAACAAAGAAAATCTTAAAGAATGGTATCGTAAATAATTAATTACCCAAAGGTGAGACTATAATACATAATATGTATAAATTTACAACGAAACTTGGTCTATTTTTAGGAGAATCTGGCAAATTAAAACAGTGAACACTACACTGCAAATATGACCATTGTACAAAGTATTATACTAGTGGTGACCTACCATCCTTTTACTTAGTGGTGAGATGAAATAAATTATAATAATGATGTCCGAAAGTTAGAATACAGGTGAAATTAGTTAATGACAAAAATAATAATAATAATAATCAATACGATTTTACCCTTTTTTGTCGCATGATTAACAAGGTAAGCCAAAACAATTTTATTAATTCGTGGGGCCAAAAATGAACGTTACATCTGGTAAACGGTTAGAGTACAAAAATTTTTTTCTTATACTTTTTTATTAGGTATATCATCTAGACAAATAATATTGTAATATAAAGTTAAATTTCAAAAATTCAGAAATACCGGCGTTTATGGGTTAATATTGTAGATACCCAGTGAAGTGTATATTTAAAATGGAACAACAGTCCCTATTGACAAAAGTAGACCAACAGGAATTCGTGCATTACGTCACAGGAGTACTGGTGAGATTGCGCACAATGTGCCTTTGTAGGTCCGTTTTAATCATTTAATATGTATCAGAAGAAATTCATATTTCTGAAACTCAACAATAAAAAAATCTATTCAACTCTTCTGTTATTTAATAAATAAAATTTTCACAGATTTTACATTTTTGTTTGTATACAATTATTATATTCTCTAAAATGTAATAAATAAATTAAAAAAACAGAATTAAACAGTTTATTAAATTATTAGGTATTTAGTCTTACAAAATAAGTTCTTTTAAGTTAACAATACCATTAATTAACACAGAAATGTCAAAAGTTTATGTAAGCTTCACTTTCCTTCTCATAAATATCATTGAGGATTTTAAAAACACTGTTGGGCAATCCTAAATTTACCTTCAGTTTATTTTCAATTATTTTGAGAGTTGATTTGGTTTTGAAGAGCCTGCTCATTATTATTAAGACCCTCTGAATGGGATATTAAAAATGTTTCTTCTGATTCAGACAAAACTTCACTATCTTCCAAACTTTAAGGAGGTTCCGAGGGAGGGTTTTTAGGTTATACACCTTTGAACTTATAGTAAGCTCATTTTAAATTTCCTGAAGGAGCAATTGCTGCTGCATCTTAAAGATCCGGTGTATTTTTATTAAATAGAGATGAAAAACGCCTCTAGTAGACGGTTATTTTCCAATCAACTTTTTAGAAGACTTTTTGGTAGAACCAGTAAGCTGGGCTCTTGTGTGGTAAATAACAAGAATTTTGGAGACATTTGTGTGGTACTACCCACTTCTTTCCAACTTCACTTTTAATCAGATTGCTAATAAAATCAATTGCCACTATTTCCAGACATCTATTGGAACTTACTGTTTTCACCATATACTGATTTTTCTCATTTCCTAATTGACAAATTTCCTTTGCAATTTTCTTATCAACTTTGCCAATATAATTTTCTCTAAATATTAACGAGAACCTATATGACCATTTTCTAAATGTAATCGTGTCATCACCTTTTTGTTAAATTCTGACGTTACTACAAATAATTCCTCTCCTTCACATCTTTTAATAAACACCTCACCATCCAAAATTGCTCTGCTTTCTCTTCCTGTGACAACTCCTTCTGATCCTTTTTTATTTCCTCAAAAGAAAACAAACCTTCTACCTCCTTCACATTCACCCCAATTTTAATTATTCTTTTACAATTTCTCTTGGTAAATCATCACTTACAAAATTCATTTTCCTATGGATATACCTAATTTCAAAATCATATTCCTCTAAAATTAATAACCAACGATGTATGCTACAATTACCAAACCTATTCTTTAACAATGTGGTCATTTCCTTCATCACTAAACCCTTGTATTTATTTATTGAGTCTTTGACCATTTCCTGATATTTTAAATCACAAACAAATAATGTATCATCTATTTCATTAATTTTAATATCCTATTAATTTTAATATCCTATTTCTCTATTTAAATTCCTTTTCATGTCAAATGCTCTCCTGTTTTTATAAATTCCTAACTCTAAATTTTATACAAAATATTCGCTCCTAACATCAGATTATATTTAAGTTTTTCTACAATAATTAATAACTGACTTTCTATTTTTGTTGTTCCCCTAATTCAATATTTAGAATGATAGTTTTTCCTACTTCGTATAATTTTTTTCCATTAGCACCTACTAACTGAATTTTTGGTACCTTCATTACAAATATATTAACGCTTTATTTATTAAAGACGCCTCTGATCCTGTATCAATTAGAATCTTAACGTTTCTTTCCCCTAATTTATCTTTTACTGATATTAACCTAGTTAAAACTTTTAAACTACTTTCAAAATGTTAACCCAATTTGATAAACTCCCTAGGATGTTCATACCTACAAATATATACTTTTAATTTATTAACACATTTCCAAAAAAATATTTCTCCCCTCTTTGGTCATGAATATCTTCATGTCCTCTATTTATTTTCTCTTCTCCTGTCACTTGTATAATATTTATTCTTATATTTTGTTCATTATTATTATTTCTGTAAGTCCTATCATTATCTAACCTTTCTCTATTATTAAACGACCTACCTCTTTCATTTCTATGATCATCCCTACTCCTAGAAATCCTATTATAATAACCCTGTGTTTATATCTGTTTTGATTATCCACTGACTCATTGTATTTCACCCCTCGTCTTTCAACGTGTCCACCATTCCAATTCATTTCCCATAAATTATTACCAAATTCCTGTTCTATTTGTGACAAATACTTATTTAACATATTCATGTCCTTAATGTTTTGTAAAAGGATCGTGTATTGATTACAACTTAAAGAGGCCCCAAAACCTTTTTTTGGGGCCCAACTGTATTTCCTGCGCTGGTGGAATTATAAAAGAAAGCACAAACTTGGTTAATTTCACTTCATTTGAAAACATTTAAACATTACACTTCAGATTAGCACAGTAATCTTGAACATTTTAAAGTACATTGATTTTACAAGGATTTTACAAAGGTGAGATGATTCCTAAAGGGACCATCTTCCTTCACACAAAGATACAGACGCTATCGTGGCGGTGGTTGAGCGCCAACTGTCCGATGACTTTTACAAGTGACAATATGTGTCAAAGCCATAGGCAATTTTATGCGTTACATATATTACAAAACAGTACCATCAAGGAACTGTCAAAAACTATAAAATATTATAAATTGAACAGATCGTTTCTGTCATTTCAAACTTAAAATGTCTTGCAATATAACGAATGATTTCGTCTTCTTTCATTGGAGGATCCAAATACTGTGCAGTACCTACTAAATAATTGTAAAGAATCTGACTATACTTTTCATATTATTCCTATCAAACTTTCCAAAATATAAATTTTCCCTGACGTTTCATTGCACAACTTCTCCCCAATAACAATCTAAAAAACTCTTTTCAAAATCCTCACACGACATAAATTTCCTCTCCCTGCTAAAAAACCATAATAAAACATTTTTATTTAAAGGTTTTCTGATATATTCTTTTATGTCTACAACAATATTAAGATTTCTTAATCTATTTCTAACAATTTTTACAAATACCTTATGGTGAATTTTGAATATATACCCAGCAAACCTATTCTCTATCCTAAAAAATTTAAAATTTACAGCAACCAAAAGACATGATGATTTTGTTAACCATCGACGTTTCGCAAATGATTTAAACAATGTTATTGATAACGCAAAAAGAGAATACGAAGAATATATAAGAATAATATATAAGAAGGATTTAAGTAACAAGATGGGGTTAGATGAAGAAAATTTAACTAAAAAGATGGATATGTTAGTAGAAGGGGTTAGTAGTAAGGTAGAAGATATTGGTAGAAGGTGCAGGAAGGAGGGTGTGTTTGAATTACCTAAATTAATGTTAATAATTAAAATTTTGTAAAATAAAAAATCTTCAAAACAGCAATCTTCTAACCGCAAATTTAAATCTCTATTTCTAAAATACCATACTTTTATAATTAAAAACAGTTTGATGACATTTACATATAGAAATCTCAAAATTTCATACAATATGGTGAACGTGGTGTTACTTATTTTACATGATGTCATCTCCCCTCTTTCTAGTTCCCTTTTCTCATCTAATTTTACATTTTTCACAATACTATTGTTGTTATTATTATATGACCGATATAACAATGATTTAAATGTATATTTAAAAAAAATTAAAAAGGTTGTTTAAAAGTATGACAAGTGATTTAAAAAATATAAGGAACATTAAGATACTGGATTTGCTATGCATCAAGTTGTTGTTCTATTGTCTATTAAAGGTTTATATTATATTAAATGCATTAAATATAAACATTTTTCTCTTATTCATAGCCAATGGTTAATTATGATTTATGACCGGTATTCCATTGAATTGCTATTATGTTGATTAGGTGAACAGATTAATCTTACCATTTAAAAACGAGAGCATTTTGATATTGTCAAGGTTCGAACAATTAGACTGTGACATTTCTCAAAAGAACTATTTAACCTTAAATGTTGATACAATTTCAAACTAAATAATTCGATTAATTTTTCAATGAAATAATAATACGTTGAAATCTGTTGATTGGAAATTATTGTTGTAAATCTGAAATTGTTTTTGTTCCAATATTGATTAGTTACAAAAAAATGTTAAAAGTGATGGGATCAAGATGTCGATTTCACTTATTGTTACAGGATTATAGCACTCTTAAAATAAATATCCTGATTAAAAGAATTTATGTACCATAATTTTTATCGTCATAATTATTTAATATTTAGAAAAAAAAAGTTCATGTAGATAAACTTATCTTACTTGAACCTAGTTGTACTTTCGGAGTTGATATCTCTTATATTCCATTCTTCTTGTCTGTTATTTACTTTTTCCTTACATACAGAAGTATGACGTAAACCTGTTCTAAATAATACTTCTACATATATTTCAATAAAATACTTTTGAACTAATTTTGTCTCCTGTATAAACAACAATATTGCTGACTACCCCGCTAGTAAAAAAAATATTGAGTACGGCACTGATAATTATTAAGGTACAGTATAATTTATAAGCCCATTAAACATTTTTATAATTGGTATACATTCACCATATATGGATATGTAACGCATAAACAAATAATATTTAAGAAAAAACAATTTATAATATCGCTTCCCCCCCACACTAAGTAAAGTATAGTTGCTATGCCACTGAAAATATTTTTTTAATTTAATAAGTATAAACAATAAATTTTCACATGACGAAAATCAAAATAAATGTGTTCATTAAGTGGTTAACAATGTTCAACAATACTTCGCAATGTTTGTCTAAACATGTTTACATTGTTAAATTTTTTTTAACAATGTTTATAATGTTTAACCATGTTTAACATTGTTTTCACTGTTTAAAAATGTTTAACTACGTTTAACAATCTATAACAAGTATTTAACAAAGCTTAACATGCCAAACAGTATTTAAATATGCTTAACATGTCTAACAGTTTTACAATGTTTTACAATGTTTTACAATGTTTTACAATGTTTTACAATGTTTTACAATGTTTTACAATGTTTTACAATGTTTTACAATGTTTTACAATGTTTTACAATGTTTTACAATGTTTTACAATGTTTTACAATGTTTTACAATGTTTTACAATGTTTTACAATGTTTTACAATGTTTTACAATGTTTTACAATGTTTTACAATGTTTTACAATGTTTTACAACGTTTTACAACGTTTTACAATGTTTTACAATGTTTTACAATGTTTTACAATGTTTTACAATGTTTTACAATGTTTTACAATGTTTTACAATGTTTTACAATGTTTTACAATGTTTTACAATGTTTTACAATGTTTTACAATGTTTTACAATGTTTTACAATGTTTTACAATGTTTTACAATGTTTTACAATGTTTTACAATGTTTTACAATGTTTTACAATGTTTTACAATGTTTTACAATGTTTTACAATGTTTTACAATGTTTTACAATGTTTTACAATGTTTTACAATGTTTTACAATGTTTTACAATGTTTTACAATGTTTTACAATGTTTTACAATGTTTTACAATGTTTTACAATGTTTTACAATGTTTTACAATGTTTTACAATGTTTTACAATGTTTTACAATATTTTACATTGTTTTTACAATGTTTTACATGTTTTCAATGTATTACAATGTTTTACAATGTAAACTACATAGTTTTATAAGAACTAATGTTTATTTCAGAGTAGATATATAACCTAACTTTAACCAATTTATAATATGTTGACGTTTAAAGATAAATTACTCAAAATAAAAAACTAGTAATTTTCATAAGGAGCTAAAGAGTGAGGTTAGGTTATGCCCGCCAAAGGAGTGAACTGATTAAATCCTTTCCTAATATAAATTAAATTGGAATTATCGATCCCAATTCATCTATTAACAAATAAAGGATTTGTTACTACTTTAATTTTGTAGTAATATAAAACAATGACATTGATATTCTGTTATTATTATTTATTGTTATAGGTTTTTTACATAAAAAAAATATCACCTATAGATAGAACTATATAATCATGAATAATCTAATTTTATTTAGAAATAGAAGGTTATGCGGCATGGTATTTTGTTTTTTGTTGCAAACAAGGTTTGGCTGTAAAATATGTTCACCTTGATAGAACCTGACTATTCTTCTTGGCGCTCAACTAGTTAAACAGAATTTCAAAACTCTTAGGAAATCTATTCCATATAAGAGTAAAGATATAGAAATTTACCATTTAATTTTTGGGCTTGTATTATTATAAAAAATCAAAACTATATTATGACTTGAATACGAGGTACATTTAATTACTTTTGGTGCTAACAGAAGAAAAATTAAGTAATATACAGTTTTAAACTAAAAATGTACATATACTTTATTTATTAATATTAAATGGAGGAAATTGGTTTCGGCACAAAGGCTATCATCGGACCTAAAAGGATGACGCAACTTTTTTAGAACAAATAAAAAATCAAAAATAGTTGTACAAACCTTAAAAAATTGTCTAAAATTATAATCTAGGATCAGCAACATAAAAAAATCGGTAAACAAACATTGTAAAATATTGTCAAACATTATTAAACATTGTTAACCAAACATTGTTAAATATTGTTAAATATTGTTAAATATTGTTAAATATTGTTAAATATTGTTATTAATTGTTAAATATTGTTAAATATTGTTAAATATTGTTAAATATTGTTAAATATTGTTAAATATTGTTAAATATTGTTAAATATTGTTAAATATTGTTAAATATTGCTAAATATTGTTAAATATTGTTAAATATTGTTAAATATTGTTAAATATTGTTAAATATTGTTAAATATTGTTAAATATTGTTAAATATTGTTAAATATTGTTAAATATTGTTAAATATTGTTAAATATTGTTAAATATTGTTAAATATTGTTAAATATTGTTAAAAATTGTTAAATATTGTTAAATATTGTTAAATATTGTTAAATATTGTTAAATATTGTTAAATATTGTTCAATATTGTTCAATATTGTTAAATATTGTTAAATATTGTTAAATATTGTTAAATATTGTTAAAAATTGTTAAACATTGTTAAACATTCTTAAACACTGTTATACATTGTTAAAAATTGTTAAAAATTGTTAAACATAGTTAAACATAGTTAAACATTGTTAAACATCGTTAAACAAACATTGTTAAACATTGTTAAACACTGTTAAACATTGTTAAACAAACATTGTTAAACATTGTTAAACATTGTTAAACATTGTTAAACATTGTTAAACATTGTTAAACATTGTTAAACATTGTTAAACATTGTTAAACATTGTTAAACATTGTTAAACATTGTTAAACATTGTTAAACATTGTTAAACATTGTTAAACATTGTTAAACATTGTTAAACATTGTTAAACATTGTTAAACATTGTTAAACATTGTTAAACATTGTTAAACATTGTTAAACATTGTTAAACATTGTTAAACATTGTTAAACATTGTTAAACATTGTTAAACATTGTTAAACATTGTTAAACATTGTTAAACATTGTTAAACATTGTTAAACATTGTTAAACATTCTTAAACACTGTTATACATTGTTAAAAATTGTTAAACATAGTTAAACATAGTTAAACATTGTTAAACATTGTTAAACATTGTTAAACATTGTTAAACATTGTTAAACATTGTTAAACATTGTTAAACATTGTTAAACATTGTTAAACATTGTTAAACATTGTTAAACATTGTTAAACATTGTTAAACATTGTTAAACATTGTTAAACATCGTTAAACAAACATTGTTAAACATTGTTAAACATTGTTAAACACTGTTAAACATTGTTAAACAAACATTGTTAAACATTGTTAAACATTGGTAAACATTGTTAAACATTGTTAAACATTGTTAAACATTGTTAAACATTGTTAAACATTGTTAAACATTGTTAAACATTGTTAAACATTGTTAAACATTGTTAAACATTGTTAAACATTGTTAAACATTGTTAAACATTGTTAAACATTGTTAAACATTGTTAAACATTGTTAAACATTGTTAAACATTGTTAAACATTGTTAAACATTGTTAAACATTGTTAAACATTGTTAAACATTGTTAAACATTGTTAAACATTGTTAAACATTGTTAAACATTGTTAAACATTGTTAAACATTGTTAAACATTGTTAAACATTGTTAAACATTGTTAAACATTGTTAAACATTGTTAAACATTGTTAAACATTGTTAAACATTGTTAAACATTGTTAAACATTGTTAAACATTGTTAAACATTGTTAAACATTGTTAAACATTGTTAAACATTGTTAAACATTGTTAAACATTGTTAAACATTGTTAAACATTGTTAAACATTGTTAAACATTGTTAAACATTGTTAAACGTTGTTAAACATTGTTAAAATTTTTTAAATATGGTTGAATATTGTTAAACATTGTTAAAAATTGTTAAATATTGAATTGTTAAATATTGTTGAACATTGTTATACAATTTTAAACACTGTTAAACATTCTTAAAAATTGTTAATTGTTAAACATTGAAATATTGGTAAACATCGTTGTTTAAAGTTAAAGATAACACTACTATTGTTAAATAAAAATTTAGTGAAATAACGAACAAACTGAATTTTTTTAATTTTTCTGCAGAATAATAGATAATCTTCTACCTAATAGCAAATTGTAAAGCGATATTATATATATCTGCTTTTAAAGTTAATTTATGCGGACGTACGCCAATGCATCACCTCAGGAACCCTCCTTCCCTACACAACTGTTAAATTAATAATTGCGTTAGTATCACGCAATGGCCATAGATTAGGCCGAGCCACCATACTTGTTTAGGAATTAGTTTCTAATCTCCACCCACTAAAAGGCGAAAGAACGAGCATTAGTTGGTAGAAAGCATGTCGGTAGCCGAAGACCCCCTCTATTGCTGCCTAAAAATGTTTTGGAAGTGGATCCAATCCCGTGTGGGGATTTTTAACAAGCCCGGCTAGCAGTAGTCATCATGAATAAATTAAAAAATCCAACTTATTGTTTGCTTCCTGTATTGTGTTTGACGTGACCGACATGACTAATATTAAAATGTTTTCGATTTCAAGGGAATCGAACGAAATGAAATAATAGGGAGTTTTAGCAAACAGCCGCTAACCATCCGCTAACGTTACCTTAGGGATAGACTGTAATCTACTCCGTTCAATGTTTATGAAAAAGGTCACAATCTAAGTTTAACGTAACGTTAGCGGAAATCTTACGTACATTTGCTAAAACTCTCTATTGATTGGACGGTTGGGAATTTTCCGTTAACGGTAAAAAGTATACTAAAAATAAATTGCTAGGTTAGCAGATATTTGGAAAAAAATACGTTTACGTATTTGATTATCAAGGAGAATTGTCTTTGTATACAAAAAACTGTCCTTAAAAATGTATCAAATTAATTCGGATTACACAATTACACCAATGATGTATACAGTTATACAGGGTGTATCTAAAAAACACCGAAAAAATTAAAGGGGTGATTCTGGGATGAACATTAATGTGAGTGTTTGGTATAAAATATTTTGAAAAGACCCCTACCGGAAAAGTTACACCCCTTCGAAAATTAAAAAAAATAATGGTTTTTCTTTTTTATTTTCCCTGTATATCAAGCTAAAGACACGAAACTTGGTAAACATTATCTGTCAATAAAAGTACACTTTTTGAAATTTTTTGAAATAATCAACCCCTAAGATATTTTTTCTTACAACTTTTTTTAGATGAAAATTTTTTCTTTAAAAAAGTATGACTGAAAAGCCCAATTCATTGACTAACTTTTTTAACTCTACAAGTTTTTTCTAAA
This sequence comes from Psylliodes chrysocephalus, assembly GCA_927349885.1. Taxonomy (NCBI): domain Eukaryota; kingdom Metazoa; phylum Arthropoda; class Insecta; order Coleoptera; family Chrysomelidae; genus Psylliodes; species Psylliodes chrysocephalus. The sequence goes on from OV651830.1 coordinate 17,216,939, forward strand.
ATTTGAGCATTTACGAGAAAAAATATCTAATGCAATGCATTTTCAAAAAGATGAGCTAACGCGAGTGTATTTTGCGTCATATCTAGTGGCCTGTGCTTTGCATAAAAACATTAATACTGATACCAGAATTGTGTAGTGTCATTTTCTGTTACCCATCTTATTGTTTCACAAGTTTTATGATTGTATATTGTAGGAAATATTAGTTGCATGAAAATATGAATGCATATTCGAATTTGGAAATGGCAGATATGCATTTTACATACGGTCGTGCTAACGGTAATTCATTGGAAGCGCAAAGACTTTATGCTGAACAGTACCCATAGCGTAGACTACCCCATCATACTACGTTCACAACTATTCACAGACGCTTGCGGGAACGTGGTAATTTTGAAAAAAGAAGTTTTGATTCTGGTCGTACTAGAGAAGTTAGAACTGCAGCTGTAGAAGAAGCCGTACTTAATTCAATTGAAGAATTCCCAGAAACTAGTACCAGGAGAATAGCTCGTGTCCTACATGTAAGCCATTCCGTTGTTTTTAGAATTTTAAAAGAACAAATGCTGTATCCCTATCATCTTCAACGGGTGCAGGCGTTAATGATACATGAGCTTATTTATTTTTTTCTCATAAATGCTTAAGTTTTCGAAAAAAACTTGTAGAGATAAAAAAGTTAGTCAATGAATTGGGATTTTCAGTTATACTTTTTTAAAGAAAAAATTTTCATCTAAAAAAAAGTTGTAAGAAAAAATATCTTAGGGGTTGATTATTTCAACCCCTTCTAAGCATACTTCAGGGTTGAAAAAATTTCAAAAAGTATACTTTTATTGACAGATAATGCTTACCAAGTTTTGTGTCTTTAGCTTGATATACAGGGAAAATAAAAAAGAAAAACCATTTTTTTTTTAATTTTCGAAGGGGTGTAACTTTTCCGGGGAGGGTTTTTTCAAAAAATTTTATACCAAACACTCACATTAATTTTCATCATAGAATCACCCTTTTAATTTTTTCGGTGTTATTTAGATACACCCTGTATATATTGCTCATCCATATGTAGTTTTTTACCTAATCTGTATTGTAACGAAAAGGTAATCTGGATCATAATTGAAATAATCTGTAACAAAAGAAAAATAATCTGTATTAACATATTTTTTCTACACCCGTATTATAATAATGCACTTATATGCCCATAATCCGTTTCATAATGATACCCATTATGATACAGATTTTTCATTACGATACAGATTTTTAATCAATAGAAACCTACTATTTTTCAATCAAGCATGCTGTTTGACGTTTGTCCTAGGTTTCTATGTAATTGTTTTAGTTGTCAAAACGTATGAAATTTTCGTAGCTAGCTAAACTTCGATAATTATAATATTAAAATGTCTCATATCAGCGATATAGAAGACTCTTCCACACATATCGGAGAAAGCAGAAAATACAGTACTAAATATTTTGCAGCAAAAATCTAGGGAAATACCAATACCCGAAGTAATACCATTAATTACAATTTTGTAGAATTTTTTATAGAAATACGAGTAATTACTGTTATTGTGTTCAATACCAATATAAATATAATATTTATAGGTCTTGATTATTTATCGGGTGTAGAAAAAATAGCGTATGCAACTCTCATGTAATGGTTATTAAAACACTCGCATAGACCATACGAAACTCGCCTTTGGCTCGTTTCGTATCCCGGTTAATGCTCGTGTATTAATAACCATCATTACATGATCGTTGCATAATATACTATTATGAAGGCATTTAATAAATATGTACCTACAATATAAAAGAGTAGAAAATAAATATGTCACATTAATGAAAAATTATTAATACAGAGATTGGACCAAATATGGGCCCCCTTTTTTGTTTTCTGAAATTACTGACGTGTTTCGACTAAAATGAGAATGTAGTGTAGTAAAAAATCTTGCAAAAACATTAAGTCATAAATTCCAAAACGGAACTTTTACTTTTTTTAAATTTTATTAAGTAGAAATATACTTAAATGGATATTTAAGGTAACTCTGGACTAATAATAAAAATAATCAGATTTTACTCCTATTTATAAACCAAATATGTTTATTAAGCAAAGATAATTTAATTAAAACCCAAAAGAGTTTAATATGTTCACAATATATAACTTCTCCCTCCTTAAGTTTTAAAAAATATGGAGTTATTTTTCAAAACGGGATTTTCTAATTCAATTTCTTCGTTTTCTTTCTTCTATATCTTCTTAAAAGTTGTCTTCTGTATTTAATTAATATTAAAATTATTATGCAAATAAAAATTACGAAAATTGTTCTAAAAGTGCTTGAATAATTAAAATTATTTTGAATTTCTATAATTGGCTTTAATTGTTTAGAAATTTGATAAAATTCAAAGGTATTGTCAAAAATAGAAAAATGTACTGCAAAAATTAACTTAGATTCTGAAATTGATACTTGCGTTCCTAAGAACTGATAATACGTTAATAAATTTGTAAATTTCTTAAATATTATATATTTTATGTAAAGTATTTAATTTTGAAAAGGTTATGACATTTTCTAAATTATCTATAAAAGAAATTGCCATTTGACAATCTAAATCAATTTGTGATATAATTGCCTGAAAACTAATATAACTTTCAAGTGTATCGATTCTATTATAAATAGCTGCTTGAATTTTTTCCATATCAACTTTAAATTTTTCTTGATTTTTGCCTAAAATTGTGATTGATTTATTATAATGATACAAACCTTTTGTACAACGAAATTTGAAGATTTGTTTCACTGATAATATTTTTTTATTTACTTGCAATGTTTTGATAGCATTAATATATCTTTCTTCTTCATCAGAATCAAAATTTCCAAATAGCCATTTGTTAATTTTTCCAGTTGCATGTCTTACATGAGGAATTAAATTATTAATCTTTTTCTGAAGAGTAATTATTAGATATTCTGTTCTTGTTAACATATTTTGTGATAAGCTATGATAAGATATAGGGTTAGTTGAATTAACATAAACTATACTATGTTTTATCGATTCAAAATGACTAACTAAATTATTAACTTGTTTAACTACTTCTTCTAAATCTAAATAATGTAAAAATATATGTTTGCTAACTGAATAGGAAGCAGAAAATTTTTAATCGGAGTGATCTGTGTATCAGAAGATGTACTATGTATTTGGTATACATAAATGACTTGTAGAACATGTACTTGAAACAGCGTCGTTATCAAAATGGATTTCATTTTCGTTGATATCCTGTAACAATTTTTCTAAATTATTATTCGGTTTTCTAACAATATTTTTATGATAAGTATCCTTATTCGTTTTTATTAAAATATCTTTTTCAATGACATTTGCCTTTTTAAATTTTAGTAATTTTTATTTCTTGATTTTGTTTTGACAAAACATGAGTTTTGATTAGAATAGTTACCTGGTTATTTTTTCATTTAATTTGTTTATTAATCTTTTTTTACTTCTTTATAACGTTGTTTAATTTTGTTATACATCTGTTTACTAATTTGTTTATGATCTTGGTCATTTTGATTAAGTGATCGTCTAAATAAAAGGGATTTGGATTATCAAGGTGTCCTTTAATTATTTCAAATGGCGTGAACTTTGTCACTGAATGTATACTATTATTATAACAAAATACAGAATTTTTAATTAATCGATCTGGTGTAAAATGTTTGTTTTCTTCTTGTAAACATCTATAATGTTCTAATAGACTTGAATGAAACCCTTCCACTGGGGAATTTGAATTACTATTGTTTGTGGTAGTGATATGTAATTGGATATAGTGTGAGTTACAAAAATCTTCTAAATCGAAATTTTTAAATTCTGTTTCACTGTCGATAGTAATTTTTTGTGGTAGTCCGTGATGTGTAATAAATTCTAAGAGTTTTTCTATGACTGATATCTCTGTTATACTATTTAAGGGATATCGTAGAAATGTAAAATACAATTTAGATGTATTTTATTTTATTTCATTTGTACTACATATTAAAATATGTTTGGTTTTTGAAAAAATTCAAGGATCAGCATATTTTGACATCTATTAATAGATTTTATAAATTCTAATTGTGTTCCTTCCTTCTTCCTTTAAACCAGTGGTCGCCAATCTCTCAATGTGTTGAGCTACTTTGTTAATTTTGGAATAAACAGCGAGCTACCCACAAGGAAGACACGTAACGCAACGTAAATGAAATATTCCACAGTTAATTAATTATTATATGTATTTATTTTACTATTTAACTGGTAATACATAATACATAAGTACTAATAATAAACTAATAACAAAATAACTAATATTACTAGTACGTACTTGTTCATAGCTACATTCCTACCTACCAAAGTGTTTGAAAAATAAACACAAACTTTTATCCAGCCACAACGGCATGTCACGTAAGATTTAAAAATAGTTAATAATAACAACAAAAAAGTAACGCACTATCATGAACATAATCATTGAAAAATAAAAAAGCATGTTCAATGAGAAGGCTGACACTCAGATTCATTGATAATTTTTTTAATGTTTGCAGTATAATTTGATACAGCCATTCGAATACAATTATCTAAATGTTCATCTGTAAGTCGATTGCAATATTTGTTCTTAATAAACTTCATATTGGAAAAAGAAGATTCACACAAATAGGTTGAACTGAATAATGCTTTCACTTTCAAGGCAACACGGCAGAGAACTGAATATTTGTGTTTACTTACAATAGGCCAGATACATTTGGTACTTGAGACTAACGATTTTAAGGCTAAATCATTTTGAAACTCAATTACTTCCATTTCTGTTGCAGCGATGTCTTCGCCAAAGTTCTGCATAACACAAGTTGCAAACTATTGGATATCAATTTCCATAAAGGGTGAAACAACAAACTGCACTACTAAAGCCATTTCGTTGAAATCCTTAAAACGATTTTTGAAGTTATTCTTCAGAGTAGAAACTATTTCTACATTATATTTGCTGTCATAGGGTTCTAATGGATTTTGAGATATTTTTTCTGAAAGAATAGGAAAATGCCTGGCATCGATGTTAATTAGGTTTTGTTCCCAAAACTCCAGCTTCTTGATAAATGCTTTTATATCAGAAATCATTTCCGCTAGTTCTTTGTCTCTCCCCTGAAGCTGCAAATTAAGTTCGTTTAATTTCTCTGTAATGTCCACGAGAAAACCAAAATCTCTAAGCCAGATTGAATTTTCTAGTTCCGGAGTCGGTTCATCGCGTTGTTTGAAAAATTGAACTATGCCAGATAGGACATCATTAAAACGTTTCAGCACCCGTCCTCTACTTAACCATCGGACTTTAGAGTGAAAGAGTAAGTCCCCGTATTGACAGTCAACTTCATCGGCCAAGGTTTTGAATAATCTTCTTTGTAACGCTTGAGCTCTAATCTTGTTCACAATTTTTACCACCAGTTTCATAACGTTGTTTAGTTTCAGGAAATTTCCACATAATGCTTTGCTGATGGATAATGCAGTGGTAACAGAGAAATTGCGGAAAAGTTTCATCTTTACGACATAACGCCACCAGACCCTTATCACAACCCACTATAGCTGAAACGCCATCGGTTGTCAAGCCTACCATTTTCGATATTGGAATTTTCTCGGAAGAAACAATATGTTTTAAATGAGAAAACAACTCCTGTCCAGTAGTGTGTCCTTTCAGTGGAATAAACTCCAAAAGATCTTGTTTAATCGTAAAATCACTAAAAACCATCCTGACGAACACGGCCATCTGGGCAGTGTCAACGAGATCTGTTGATTTATCCAGTTGAAGTGAAAAATAAACAGTTATCTAAGTCAGTTCTTAACTGTAAAAAAATATCATTGCTCATTACTTCTACACGTTTTATCACTGTATTAGCAGAAAGTTGCATAGATTTTATAGTTGAAACTATCTCGTCTTTATTTCTAAAGTTGGCAAATAACGAATCAGCAGCTTCTAAAAACGCCTGTTTTATTATTTCCCCGTCTTCATAAGGTTTCTTTTTTGTGCAATTATCTGGGACACACGGTACGATGCTTCAGTTGCAGCCTTATTTTTGTCGACTGTTCTTAAAAATATTGATTGTTGTCCAATTAACTGCTTTTTTAACTGTTTCAATTTCTCCTTTCTGGCGGCGGAATGTAGTGGGAATGATTTTTCAAAATTAGAATGTACAGTTTTATGATGTCTCTCAATATTTCCTTTTTTAGCAACGGAGACCGAAGTATAACATAACAAACACACATTTTTTTATCTTCAACTTCTGTAAAAAGTTCTTCCCATTCCGAATGATAGTGGTATGTCTTTACCTTCTTACAACTGCTTGCCATAATATTATTTTTTGTTGTTCTCTACTAACCCAACCGCTGGACGTTGGTTACGCGTTCAGTTTTAAACTAAGTGCAATGTCGCCGCGCCGTGCGTATTTGTCCCGTTCAAAGCAATCCTGATCGTTCTCGAACACTAACGCGCTGGTCCGGCTGGTCGGTTCTAGCCGATTCTAGCTTGATGGCGTCAGCTGCAGATCGCTCACCGCAACGTTGCCGCTGTTTATGTTTAATATTATGACAATTAGATTTTTTGTGTAATTTTCGGAAGCTTCTCTGATTTTTGCAGTTTGTATTTTTTAAATTAAAATCGTTGTGAGAGCTACCAGAATTGCCTCCGAGAGCTACCGGTAGCTCGCGATCGACAGGTTGGCGACCACTGCTTTAAACAATAAAATTAGTCAAACAACTAACTCTTTATGAACTATTTTGTCGATATCATTTATATTTATATCTAAAGATTCGGTTTCTGAAGTATTAAGTTCGTCCACTTTATTTGGAGATAATGCATTGTCTCCTAAATTATTTTTATATAAATTATTGTTGATTTTTTGTAAATTATTATCAATATTTTCAGTTTCAAAAAGTTTATACATGTTTGTTTTAAGACAAATATCTTCCATAGATTTAGTTTCAAAATTGTTAAATTCCGATATATTTTTATTTAGTTTAGAAGGAATAGTTCCTAAATTATTTTCTTCCGTTTTTTTTTTATAATTTCACAACAAGAAAGTAATATTTCTATATTTAAATGGAATTTCAAAATCATTACCCATTAATTAATTAATGCGCCATCAAAAAATGTATGAAAATCGTACAGAATAAAGTCTATGTATTTATTATTAGAATTAAACTCTGCAAACGCTTAAAACATAATAATTAATCTGTTGACTTTCCATACTTGTGGATAAGATAAGTTCTGAATGGTAAATTGTTTGCGGAAAACATTTTTTTTGCTACTGTAGGTGTTATTATTAACCTAAAACTTCCTGTGTCAATTAATAGTTTTAGATTGGGTTAGCGTATTTCGATATAAGGTAATGAATTGTTTGAAATATTGTAAAATTCCACTACTTTTTTGTTTGTAATAAGGGCGGTATCTGAAAATTTTGTTTTTAATTGATTTATTTTCAAATTTAATTTTATTAGGATTTTCAAAATAACCATGACGATAATCATCGTTGTTGTTATTTAAATTGGTATCATTGCAAAAAGTAAAATTTGGTCTTGAATTATAATTTGGAAATTTATGTTATCATAAAATTATCTTTTTGATTCGAAAGAATGGTTTCTTGATGTAGTTGACATCGGTTCTGGTTTAGACAATTGGCTTTCTGGAATTTGATTTGGTTTGAACAAATTGTTTGGTCTTAATGATCCAAAAACTTGTTGATTAGTAAAATATTTTTTATTTAGTTGTGGCATTGGTTGTACATTACAAGCCGTTTTATCTGTATTATAGCTGCAGCGTTTTTCTGCTTCATTTCCTCCAGGTATTTCTTACCTTTCTGCACACATAGTTTCTATTTTTGGACGATCCACACATTTCTACCAGTAAAAAAGTAAATTAAAGTAACGAAACTCTAATATGGCCGTGGCGCATATTTAAATCAGGTGATGGGGGCCATATTTCAACATTGAGTAATAGCCAATATTTTAATAAAGCTTTGTTATGAAATTGACTTTTGTTTAAATAAATAAATTGAATTCTATAACCTCAAAAACATAAGAAAAGAAACAGTAACATCAAATTTTAAATGTTAACATTGCTAAAACTTATGTTAACAACTTCTTCATTTTAACTAAAAATTATAATTACTTAATTTAATTTCAGATCGAATGGACGAAATCAATAAGTTGGCAGTATTAAAATATCGCTGCAGTTGGCAACTTGATGACAATTTACAAGAAGGCAGAGGCATATCGGTAAGTTATAAATACATTATCATCAAATGCATTTTTTTTTGCTTGAAATTCTATCTTTTTGCACTTCATTCTGATGTCGGCAAAAACTTCCATGAATATAATTTTCTCTTTTCCACCATATATGATTAGTACTGCCTTACTGATGCTGCCTTGCAGTGGTGACTTATTGCCAAAAATTTTAACCTTAACCTTATATTTGACAGTGAATATATCTGTGTTAGTTTTTTTAAAAATCACCATAAAATCTTGCCGTTTTTTGTTGTTTATTGCAATTTATTGACCTCATACTTTGTTGTTAACAACGTGTTTGAAGAACAACGTCGAGATCTATTATACAATGTTTAAAAAAAAAACATGAAAAAGTTACAAAAAAAGTTACTTGATAAAATGTTTTGCATCACGTAAAATTTTATAATCATGCATGAAATTTTTAAAATTTAAAAATTTCCAATACTCGTTTTAGCATTATAGTCTATTTTTATGTACGAAAGAGTATTAAAATAATAAAGCGTTCGTAATCCATAGGCGTAGCACTTCTTTTAGTAGACAGTTAAAATATTTTTTGAAGTTATTCCTCGAGTATACACTTATATTTTTACCTAATTAACCTGCTGTAAAAAAGTGCAATTCTTTCTAAAATGTTTTATTTTTCCACAAGGTATGTTAAGAACATTGTGTCAAACGGGTTATGTAGGTATAACTTTGACTTTTAAACAACGTTACGTTCATAAATAATAATTTTAATATAAAAACTACTTCTTACCTACAAATCCAAATCAGAATCGAAATCAGAAGATGAAGTGCGCAACCAATATTTACAATGAGTGGCTCGATCATTTCTCTTCTTCTTTAATCGTATGATTTACTGCCTTTTCCCAGTTTTCAGGCTTCACATTATTTACAGCCTTCAAAAACAACTGTTTAACATCACTCATTTTAAAAGAATTTTTTCTTGAAACTTCTCCCTTTATCTGTACCCATATCAGTTCATGAGTTTACATCGCAATGATATGGTGGTGATCTAACCACCGTCATCCCACGATTTTTTTCAATTTCATCAATTTCATATTTTTTTAATTTCTCTTTATGAAAGGAACACAAATGATACAGTTCTTTTCTCACAGAACCGGGATGGAACTTAATATTCTTTGAATTTAGCCAATTCTGTAAATCTTTTTTTAACCACTTGGTTGTGGGCATTTTTTCTATAAGTCTCAAGTGATAACTTTCATTATCCATTACTATTATACAGTTCTGAGGAAGAAGATCTATAATTTATTCGAACCACTCTTTAAAGAGATCAGCATTCATGTCCTCATGGTAGTCACCGGTACGAGTAGATTCAAAAGTCAATAAACCACCTTTAACAAAACCGTTTGAACTACCGATGTGTACTATTATTAGTCTACGCCCCTTTCCTGATGGTGGATTTAAACCAATAGATAAATTATTTAAAAAAGACTGTCTTCGACTTGTAACAGTTTCATCTTGCCAAAATTTATTTGGTTTATGTCCCTCGTTGATCCATGTTTCATCTAAATAAAATATATTTCTTCTTTGGTTTCTCATTTCTTTTATAGTCCTTAGGTAATTTCTTCTCCATACTACAAATTCTTGGAATTAATATAAAACAAAATTGGCAAATAGGTACTTATTGAAAATAATCTGAAGATACGGCTATGTAATCTTTAATACACAGGGCTTTTGGCCTGTCCAAACCTTTTTCTATTGTTCTGTACAGCTTATGTTTATAAAGGGCCAATAAAAGACCCAAAACTTGTAATAGCTCAGGTACATTTATTACAATTTTAGGAAATATTTAGATTATTCTGTAAAAATATTTAAAATGGCCGTACTAAGTTTTGCATTAGAAATGCTGTTTTATTACTCTCTCATACATAAAAATAGACTATAGTTGTAGATTATTATTTTTAATTGAATAAAATAAATCAAAATTAGTTAAAAATGAGTGCAATGATTTTAAAATTCCCATTAACATTTTAATTCATATCAACATTTTAATTAATAAGTATATTGTTCTATATTGAAATTTTAAAGTATTTATTTTCCCCCTATACAGCCTATATTTTAGAAAACTAATCGCTTGAATATTGATTCTTAAGTATATTTATTTATAAAGGTTTTTTAAACAAAACTTTTTCCCATGTGAATAATTTTTTTTGGATACACTGTATATGCAGGGTGTCCCAATAGTGTGTGAAAGTTCGATATGTCCTATATTATAGGAAATATCAAACAATGTTATTTACAAAAGTTGTAAATAATATTATTCTGCACATTTCAAAATTATTTTCGATTATACAGAGTGATCCATAACTTCAGGATTGATCAAACCTATGTTTTATTAAATGGACCACCCTGCATTTAATTGTAAATTTGAATTCCCCTGACTTTGCCCTTCAAGAAAATACCAACATGTACAGTAAACGCCAAATCTAAAGAACCAAGGACGCGCATGTATACTGCTACGAACACGCCTACCGATGAATAGAATTGGTAGCTTACCTAGAAAGTTGTAAACCAGGGGCGCGTATAATGCAGTATTTAACAAACAGAAGTAGGAGTGCTGGGAAAAGCTGGCCTGGGTGTTTAACTCAAGCCAAACGAGTGGTTTCAGGACAGGGACGCAGTTAAAAAGTCTGTACGAGCAAATGAAGAAGCTTGCTAAACAGTATAAGTCAGATTAAAAGGTAGTTATTAGTTTACATTTTGTTTTGCACTTTTCTGATAATAGAATTTTTTTTAGCTTGAAGTTTTTAAAACTGGAGGAGGCAATTACATTTCAAAAGTAATTAATCATGATGAAAAAGTCTTAAGTATGTTGGAAGAAAATTTTTTCACAATTCCGAACAATTTTGATTCGAACACTGCAGAAAATGTGGCTGGACCAAGCCGTATTCAACCAACGATGGTTGATATTGGAGATACAAATGAGAATATTATGGTAATTTATGAAGAGGATAGAAAATTAAATAAATTTAAAAAGAACGGAACCTAAAAAGGAGTTTAAACGAACTGTTCAAACAGAAACCGTTGAAGAGGAACCAGTATATAAAAAATTAATGCCGAGTTTGACAAAACATAGACTAGAAATTAGTGAAAAAAAATTAAATATCCTGAAAATTATGGAGGAAACAGAAAGAGAAAATTTAAGAGGAAAAAAAATTGATAATGAAATTAAAGAAATATTAAAAGAAAGGGAATTATTAGAATTAAAAATTAAAAAAATTAAATTCAACGAACTTAATGTATAAAATTCGTACCGAATTGTAAAATAGTAATATTTTTTTAAGTTTTTACTTATATGGTTTTTTAATAAAGATTTTAAAAAATTTATTTATTGATAAAAATATTTATACTACATATTTTAGGCCAACAGTTATAAGTTTTTTGATAACATACTATCAAAGCACCTGTAAATTTTTAACTCAAATCAAACCACCCCACACTTAACTTTCATTTTTTACTTTCCTATTTGTATACAGATATAAGGAAAGTATAGGAATCATGATTTTTTTCGACCTCGAGTTTTCGACGGATTTTTACGTTTTGAGGTCACCTGAATCCGTTTTGACTATTTTCGCGATGATGTCTGTGTCTGTGTCTGTGTCTGTGTCTGTGTCTGTGTCTGTGTCTGTGTCTGTGTCTGTGTCTGTGTCTGTGTCTGTGTCTGTGTCTGTGTCTGTGTCTGTGTCTGTGTCTGTGTCTGTGTCTGTGTCTGTGTCTGTGTCTGTGTCTGTGTCTGTGTCTGTGTCTGTGTCTGTGTCTGTGTCTGTGTCTGTGTCTGTGTCTGTGTCTGTGTCTGTGTCTGTGTCTGTGTCTGTGTCTGTGTCTGTGTCTGTGTCTGTGTCTGTGTCTGTGTCTGTGTCTGTGTCTGTGTCTGTGTCTGTGTCTGTGTCTGTGTCTGTGTCTGTGTCTGTGTCTGTGTCTGTGTCTGTGTCTGTGTCTGTGTCTGTGTCTGTGTCTGTGTCTGTGTCTGTGTCTGTGTCTGTGTCTGTGTCTGTGTCTGTGTCTGTGTCTGTGTCTGTGTCTGTGTCTGTGTCTGTGTCTGTGTCTGTGTCTGTGTCTGTGTCTGTGTCTGTGTCTGTGTCTGTGTCTGTGTCTGTGTCTGTGTCTGTGTCTGTGTCTGTGTCTGTGTCTGTGTCTGTGTCTGTGTCTGTGTCTGTGTCTGTGTCTGTGTCTGTGTCTGTGTCTGTGTCTGTGTCTGTGTCTGTGTCTGTGTCTGTGTCTGTGTCTGTGTCTGTGTCTGTGTCTGTGTCTGTGTCTGTGTCTGTGTCTGTGTCTGTGTCTGTGTCTGTGTCTGTGTCTGTGTCTGTGTCTGTGTCTGTGTCTGTGTCTGTGTCTGTGTCTGTGTCTGTGTCTGTGTCTGTGTCTGTGTCTGTGTCTGTGTCTGTGTCTGTGTCTGTGTCTGTGTCTGTGTCTGTGTCTGTGTCTGTGTCTGTGTCTGTGTCTGTGTCTGTGTCTGTGTCTGTGTCTGTGTCTGTGTCTGTGTCTGTGTCTGTGTCTGTGTCTGTGTCTGTGTCTGTGTCTGTGTCTGTGTCTGTGTCTGTGTCTGTGTCTGTGTCTGTGTCTGTGTCTGTGTCTGTGTCTGTGTCTGTGTCTGTGTCTGTGTCTGTCTCTGGGTCTGTGTCTGTGTCTCTTTCTGTGTCTGTGTCGCATAACTCATAAACCGATATACAGAAAAATATTAAATTTTAAACTTAAGCTCTGTTCCAGCGTTCAATGAACTGATTAGATTTTGGGCAGAGTCGGAACATCTAGGGGGTACTTTATGGAAGGCCGTTTTTATATTTTATGGTATATATCTGTTATTTATGTTTGGAGGAGAAAATTCTTAAAATAAAAGTTACTGCTAATATTATTATCTATAATTTTTGTTTTATGCCAAATTTTCCTGAAATGGTCCGTATTTGAGAAATTTGACAATATGTGCAAAATTCTGATTTTTAAGAAAATTGTTGAACTAAAAGTTGTTTGCGATTACGATCTTTATAATTTTTTTTTAAACATGATTTTTCTAAAATGGACCGTAATGGAAAAATTATAGGAAAAGTGCTATATTAAAATTTTTCAGTATTTTCGTTTTCAATGAATATCTATGGAAAAATGTTTCGAGGTAGATGTATGTGGAAAATATATATATTTAGTTTATCCTCTAAACATTTGTATAGGTGTTGCAATAGGTTGTACAAAATAACCAGAAAAAGCTTATAATAACAGACAGATTTTTCGAATTGCACCCCAAATATAAAATTTAAAACTATCATAATACAAATTAAAAACTATACAAATAAATAAAATGTCCTGTATACCTAAATTATTATGAAAAAACTGTATTAAAAAGTGTATCCCTGGTTGCTGAATTTTCTTAGTTTTGAGGATGACGTACATCATATTTCTTCCCAATCATGTTCTGCAATCAGCTGCTCATCTATATAGTCTTTTTCTTCCAAGCAGAGGTTATGTAAAACAGCTACTGCAACAATTATTTGGCATACCAGCTCTTTATCAACTCTCATGCCCATTGATAAAGGAAATCTTCTTTTCCAGACACCAAACAATCTTTCTACTGGATTTCTTGTTGAAATTTGAGCTCTGTTATAACGCTGCTCTGGTAGAGTTTGTGGAGTTGCTAAAGGCGTCAGTAAATATTCCTTGCATGCATATCCTCCATCTCCTGCAATACTGAATGGGGAAAATTCATTGTTTTCAAACCGTCTTCTTATGTGAGAATCATTAAAAATAGTTGAATCATGAACAGATCCGGGCCATCGAGCTACTACATCATTAATTTTAAGAAAAGCATCACAAACAACTTGAATATTAATATTGGGGCGGAGGTAATTTGCCCACAAAATATTTAAAGCTGCTAATCCTATAGGTAATTTGCCCACAGCAAGTAAAAGGTCATCTTAATCCTGTTGGTATTTTGCCCAAATTTATTTCTAACTGAATAAATCATAATAGATATATCTTTCATTTATTATTTTTTATATATTATCGAAAAGTAAAAACACATTATTAATTAAACTAAAAATTATATTAAACACTAATTTTTATTATTATAAAAAAGTAAGTATACATAAGTTATATTATATTTTTTATATATTTATATTTTATTTACATATTTTTCAACTGGGAGGGATAAATGTGATACAAATTTTATATACTCTAATCTGCTGATTTGCTGCAGATCAAATCGCTGTATAAATTTTTCTAAACACTGAATTTTTTGTTTTACACTTTTGTCTTTGATTTTCTTAGGTATACTTAAGCTTTGTATTGTGACATACGTGTCGATTTGAAAGTCTTTAAGCTTTTCTATAAAAATATATACAGAAGGATGTGTACAGTAGAATGAAGAATTAAACCTTGAATGAAACGACTCACAGGCATTTGTAGTTCTTGTAATTGAAGCTGTTTTTTCTGCCCATATACTTGGAGGAAATGTAGAATTTTCTTCAATATATGTTTCTAATAGGTAATCGGCATACCAATCGAGAACGGCATTTTCTGGTTTACTTGCCATTAAGTCAAACACAAAACAGTCTCCAACTTCATCGGCGTTTAAATATGTCAACCCAAATGATGTTTTAAGCCATTTTCCGGTATCACTGTTAGTTGTATATTCAGTCATTAATCCCAGAGACTGAATTTTACGATACCACGCTTGATGTAGATAAAATCGGCAGCCATTAATTACAGTATTAGGCCACATATAAATTAACGCCTTATGAATTGCTATTTCAAAATCAACGAACACTTTAGATAGATTTAAAGCAATACTGTAAGTTTCCAAAATTTTATAATGCAATAACGAAAACAAATGTTTGTATATATCGGTAGATTTGTTTGGTAATAAACAATATACCAGAGGCACATAGTGTCCATGAATGGTAAATAATTGTAGGAAAAACTTTGTACAATACGAAAATGTTCCATCCATATACAAGATGTTCATTTTACACAAAGTACGAATATTTGTCTCACATGTAAATACAATAATATTATTGTCTCTGCTATTTATTAAAAGAAAATGTTCACCTTTACTGGTTTTAAATGTATTAGAATATAAGTCAACTGCATCATGCACTTCTTGTATATTTGTAGGTAATGGACCTGGTAGTATTTTGCGACGACTGTTGTATATAGTTTTTCTTATGTAGGACACATCAATTGTAGTTAGTGACTCTGGTAAATTAGTAGCAAGTACTTTACGGATAATTTTAGAAGGTTTTTCCGAAATATCATCTACTGCTTTTCGCTTACACGAATTAGAAATAATTTTCCTGTTTAATTTCGGTTCATTTGCTTCATGGCTATGAATTAGGTTGCCTCTGGTTACTAAAAGTTCAGGACCAATTGTAAATACAGTGGCATTACAAGCATTTGTTTTTCTTTGGGAACATCTCCAAGAAACTTCTCCACTTTTCATTTCTCTATCTTTGGCAAACGTAAAATTCTCCAAAAGGAGTACATCTTTCCCGCGTGTGCTTTTAATCAATGTAGCTGACATTATAGAAATAATTATTGTTTATAAACACTCGAATTACAATTATCAACGTATAAAAACTGACTGAAATATAAACAGTAAACACCCAAAGTAAGTACCTATTAGAATTATTAATATTCAGGTAGGTACCTATTTGTGGACGGATGTAATTTGCGGGTTTAGGTACCTGAATGCTACTGTGGGCAAAATACCAGTAAGATTAACGCACCCCTTTACTTACACAGGTAGAAAACAGAGATTTGTGGGCAAAAAGGACCCGCCGTAATATTGAACCAACAATATCAAAATACACTTTGTTGTTAACTCGATTATGGATTCCCAAGTGATACAGAACTTTTTATCAAGATAAAACTGTTTTTTTGAAAAAACAAAAACAACTTTTTCTCATGTATATAAAACTTTTTACAACGCACTGTGTAATAAATTTCGACGTGCTCTTTGAGTGATCAACCCAACATTTTTCAATAAACTCCTGTACTATAAATAAATAGTCATAGATACTAAATTATCTTATCCTTAGATATGTTGTAGTCGTTTTATGAAATTCAGAAACGATATAAACACTTCAATTACCAAATTTAATTAAACTTTCGCCAATATTCGTGGTCCAATTTAAAATTAACGAAGCTAAAAAAGCCATCTGAAATTCACCAGACAAATATTAAATACTTCAGAAGAGATTATAGTCCAAATGCCATGACCTCCTGTCCGAACTTTAATTATTTATTGATTATACTGCCGATGACTGCAAAATAAAAAGCCTTATATCAAAGTGCCCTAAATCCTTAATTGAATTAATTACATAATCCAATAAATATTGCGAAAAAAGAATTGAAATGCATTAAAAAGTTAGTAATAGCTTGGTTGAAAAAACAGTACGAACATTATTTGTAATTTTTTTTAAATACAAATAACGGTATAGTTGTTATTTATTAAAAATATAACGTCAGAAGTAACTGTAGTAGAGAATAACAAAATCGGAGTTTAAGTCGATCCCTAATACGTATTTGATGTCTTAACCACAGTTTATAGGTTAAAAGAATCAGTTCGCTCACTCTGCGTCGGCACTTTTGATCTCAATGTTCCAGTTTATACATTGCGCAACTCGGATTTGTATCCCTGGCGCATACAGAATCAAATCATAATAGCCCAAGGGCCTACTGTAAATTTTTACCGCCATCTGATAATGAAATAAAATATACCCCAAAAGCTTGTAAAAACATTGTACTTTACCGAATGGCACCTGTGACAATCCCAATCCTGAGCAAAGTGTTTTAAAAAAAATATTTTATATTAAAAAAATCACATAAGGCATGACAGCTGTAATTTTGTTTGCCCTTAAAGTTTTCCAGATAATAACATATTCAAATATATCTTGATATATATCGTTAACGGGAAATATTTTCTTCCTACTAACATCGCACAAAAACATCTACACACGATTAGTAGGTAAAAATCATTAAAAATGTGAATCAATTTTTGCTGATTTAAAAATTTATTTGTATGCCCATTGTTGTGATTCATTTTTACAGGTTGTCATAGAAACGACAAAAAAACTACTATGATTATGTTTTAAAAGAATTGTCTAACAAGAGTTTATAATAATTATTATTGACTATCTCTGCCAAAGTTAGGTAAAAATATTAATAATTCACAATGAATTAGGATTGTAATTTTCAGAGAAAACACAATTATCGCTGTTATGTCTTATGTAATTTTTTGAATATAAAATAATTTTTTTAACCACTTTGCTGTAGATTACAGATTGGCACAGGTGCAATTTGGTAAAGTACAATGCTGTTACATGTCTTTGGAGCATATTTCATTTTGTTATCAGATGGCGGTCGTAATTTGCAGTGGGCTCTCTTACTATTACCAATTAAGCATTCCAACGACCTGTCAAACAATAGCTGCCAGTGAGAAGGTCTGGTATATCTAAGGGGGTAGAGACATAGTCTTGCGTGTTGAACGTTTTTTTTTATTCGAAATAATAGTCACAAAGCCTGCCAATTTATGAAAAAATGTATCTTATTTTTATTGTGTTTGACATAAAATATTTAAATGTAATCCATTATTCATGATTTTACGTATTCTAAACAGAATACATCGTATGTCGCAACCCTTGGATATATCAAATCTTCCCACTGGCAGTCCATTTGTTTGGAATGCCTAATACAATATATGACAACCGCTTATATTCAAACAGCAGTCTTCTGCGCATTCTGCATTTGTATCCCTGGAGTGGATGTTATTTTGGAACATCCAATTAGTCCGAGTGAGCGAACTGATTCTTTTAAGCTATAAACTGTGTCTTAACTATGTCTTAACTGTTTTTGTTTAGGGTGAGTTCACAGTAATTTACAAAGATCTAAAATTTAAATGACAATAAAGTAAAGGACCCTGCAATAATCTTATGGAAATTGAGTTTCTGTCAAATTGTCTCAATTTTTGATATGTTGTAGATTTTGTCATCCTGAACAAAAGTCTCCATGGGCACAAAGTGCCAAAATGAATATTTTGGCAACTACGGAGCTGCCAAAGCTTCCCTGAGCCGTTGCAAAACTATTCATTTTCAATACTATTTACAGATGTCAAAAGCATATTTTAATTATTCTAATATATAGGGTAATGTTTTTGAGGTCACTGGATTCAACCCTCATGTCAGATTGGACAAATTGACCGTTGACAGCTGTCAATTCACTGTCAACGAGGAATATAAAAGTAAATATCCTCTTTTCACATTGACAGTTTGGGTTTTTGAGGTCGCTGAATTCAATTCTCATGTCAGATTGGACAAATTGACCGTTGACAGCTGTCAATTCACGGTCAACGAAGAATATAAAAGTAAATATCCTCTTTTCACATTGAGAGTTTGGGTTTTTGAGGTCGCTGAATTCAATTCTCATGTCAGATTGAACAAATTGACCATTGACAGCTGTCAATTCACGGTCAACGAAGAATATAAAAGTAAATATCCTCTTTTCACATTGAGAGTTATAGATATATAAAATTAACTGACACTTATAGATTCAATTTGACATTTAATTCCAAATCTAAAAAGTTGTACCTCAAACTAATTACTGAATTTTCAGAATACATCTATACAGGGGGTCCCAAATTTAGACTTTCATATTATAACAGCGTAATCTACTTCTCAAAATATGAGTAAAAATTCATATAAATATAGGTCCGAAAACATTTTGTTTCCACAATACAGGGTGCTATAAAAGTGAAGTCCTGATGACACATTTTTGTAAATATTGTCTAAACGTTTAAAAATAAATAAGTACAATTTAGTACAAATGCTAAACTTTTTACTCTCTATTTAATGGACTTACCTCCAGTTTTTGATCATCTTCATAGGTGGGTAAATAAGGAGGAGCTTAGGGTAAAATTGTTGAGAGCTCTGCAGTGCCAAAACTATTTAATTTTTTAAATCTGTTATAACAACGAGATGTATATTAGTAAGAGCATCACTAATGATGAGAATTTTGTATTGTCTTTAAGAGCAATCCAGTCCCTTCTGACGTCACACCGCACGGATCTCACGACCTTCCCTTAAAGTATTTGGAACCTTGTTCGCTACATAAATTTGGCAATGTTGTGTATCGTGCGCTGAAGAACAATCATATTGGCTAGGGTCCGATTACACTTCAGGTATAATTCGTTGGCTATCGCCGCCTATTGGGGGTTAGTGGCTTGTTAATATTATAGGAATACTATTTTTAAACCAAACAACTCAAATATTTTTTATTTATTGATAGTTATAGATTATATACAGGGTGTCCTGAAATTAGACGGTTATATTTTAACAGCGTAATCTACATCCTAAAATAGTAGTAAAAGTTCATATAAACATAGGTCCGAAAACTTTTCTTTTTCGAGATACAGGGTGTTAAAGGTGAAGTCCTGATACCACACTTTTGTAAATATTTTCTAAACGTTTAAAGATAATTAGGTAAAATTTGTTACAAATACTTACCTTTTTACGCTTTATTTATTGGACTAAACCCCAGTTATTGATCTACTTCTTAGGTGGATAAATTAGGGGGAGCTTAGGGTAAAATTACCATGTGTGTCTATATCCACCATAACTCATGAACCGATACACAGAAAAACACTAAATTTTAAACTAAAGCTTTATTTCAGCGTTTAATGAAATGATTAGATTTTGAGCAGAGTCGGAACATCTGGAGGGTACTTTATAGGTGGTCATTTTTATATTTTAGGGAATATATCTGTTATTTACGTTTGGAGAAGAAAATTATTCAAATAAAACTTACTTCTAATATTATTATCTATAATTTTTGTTCCATACAAATTTTTTCTAAAATGGTCCGTATTCGAGAAATTTGACAAAATGTAAAAAAATTATTTTTTATAAAAAAAATTTCAAATAAAAGTTGTTTGAAATATAATTCTTTATAATTTATGTTCCATACATAATTTTTCTAAAATAGACCGTATTCGAGATATTTGAGAAAATGTGTAAATTTTGAATTTTGAAGAAAACTCAAAAACGGATAAAGAAAAAAACATTAAATTTTAAACTTAAGTTTTATTTCGGCCTAATGTAAAATGATTAGATTTTGGGCAAAGTCGGAACATCTGGGGGGTACTTTATGGGAGACCGTTTTTATATTTTATTGAATATATCTGTTATTTATGTTTGGAGAAGAAAATTGTTCAAATAGAAGTTACTTCTAATATGATTATCTCTAATTTTTGCTTTATGTCAAAATTTCCTGAAATGGTCCGTATTCGAGAAATTTGACAAAATGTGCAAAATTCTGATTTTTATGAAAACTGTTGAACTAAAAGTTGTTTGCGATATCGATCTCCATAATTTTTGTTTATACAATATTTTTCTAAAATGGACCGTAATGGAAAAATTGTAGGAAAATTGCTAAATTTAAATTTTTCAGTATTTTCGTTTTCAATGAATAACTATAGAAAAATGTTTCGAAGTAGATGTATGTGGAAAATGTATATATTTAGTTTATCCTCTAAACATTTATAGAGGTACTGCAATAAGTTGTACAAAATAATCAGAAAAAGCCTATAATAACTAGATAGGAAAGTCATGTGTTGGACACATCAGATTTTTTGACTATAAAATTTGGAAAACCAATATTTTCTGTATAATAAAGCTACATTTGTTGCATCTCGCTAGGACGCGCCATTTTCAAGAGAAAAGCATGTTACCTTATTCGAAAGTGTAAACAATAATTAGTAGGTCTGTAGAATTAGAAATTTTATTTTTTTTTTTAACTTTGAAAAACCGGTAACTAAAGAAATTTTAGAAAATATTTACAAAAATGTTTCATCTGGACTTCACTTGTAACACCCTGTATCTCGAAAACGAAACGTTTTCGGACCTATGTTTATATAAACTTTTACTCCTATTTTTAACCAACTTCAAAAAAGGAGGAGGGAGGTTCTCAATTCGTCACAATATTTTTTTAATTTTTTTTTATGTATTTTCAGCGATAATTTTTTAACACGGTGTCCGATTTCAATGATTCTTTTTTGTTAGAAAGGGGGTACTTCAGGGGTGATTTCCATATAAATTTGGTCAAAATTTAATAATTGGGCCCATGAGAAAATCCTCAAAATCTTCATTTTTATGTATATTTAGCGATAATGCTTTACCACCTTGTCCGATTTGTATGATTCTTTTTTTGGTAGTAAGGGGGTACCTCAGGGGTGATCCTATATAAATTTGGTTAAGATGTGGTGACGGCATCTGCACGTTTTTGAATTCGGTTTTTTAAATTTTTAATTTCTAATACTTGTAGGATGTAGATTACGCTGTTAAAATATGACCGTCTAATTTCGGGACACCCTGTATATTGGAAATTCGAAATAATAGTTATGTTATGACGTAGCGGTGTTCTTCTAATTGTAATCGGCCCTAGGTATATGGATACGGAAAGTGATGAATTGGAGATAGGTAAATTGTATTTATTGTATTAAAGGAACAACAAATATAAGTACAATTAAATAAGTATATTAATATAACAATTTTTTAAAGTCTATATTAAAAAAAATTTTTTTCACATAGAATATTAAATTAAAAAATAACTATTAAAACACGAAATGTTAATTTTTTCTCTTTTACAACACAAAATATACAATACTGTTGAATCAAAATTTTCTTTTGGCAGCAGGTGGTTTTTGTGACGCGACAATTATGATGCTTGCATCTCATGAATTAAAGCTAATTCTCTTTCAATCTTAAGGTGATCATACCCCTTATAATTTTCGGACAAGAATATCTCAAAATTTTGGCAAAATAAATTAGGCAATAATATCTATAATATGCATATATTTTAATGTTTTAATTCCTTCTAGTTTCCCAAAAAAACTAAAAGGGCTTTAATTTTGAAATATCATAATGAACATAAATGCATTCCTCGACAGCACTATTCTTAATATAATCCCCAAATTTAAGCTCCTAATGTCTTGTTAATGATTTCTTAAAATTCGCCAAAATTAGGGGCTAAAACGCTTCTTTAAGTGCTATCTTCTGGTGTAAACTGGTGAAAATTATTGCAAGAAACGAATAATGACAGAGTGTATGATACGATAGTTACAAGCCCGTTACACTGTTTTCCACTCAATTTATTAAAAAAAAAATAATAATAAATTAGGGTGTTAATTTTTTTTCTCTGAAGCTATTGGTTTTGGGAAAAAAATTAAGTAAATCAAGGATTTCATAAAAGTTCATCTCGACAAAAAGTTTTGACATAAAATAAAGTAAGGGTTGCTAATTTCACCCCCCTATAATGTAACAGGAATAGTGAAAAAATACCCGTGGTTAGTCCTTTGCGAGTGCACGAAAATTACAGAATTTCAAGTTTCTAGCTTTACTGAAAAGAATTTGGAAAAAGGTGGGCTGAAGAAATTTTGTTATAGGAAAGACCCATCTTAATTTCATACGAGCAATTACCTCCTGAATTTTGTCGCATGAAGTTAGAAACACCCTCTATATCAGTTTATGTAGAAAACACACACTCGCTAGAATCGGGCCTGCGTCTATGCTTGAATCTTATACCCTTCATAACTGTCTTATAATGTTAACTACTATTACTGATTAATTTCCATTTTAACGATCTACTTTGGCAAATAAAATTAATAGAAATCACTAGACTAGATTCTTATTTGTTGCTTAATTCCTCTTATTACTTTTATTAACAAATGTACCACTGGTACATCTATGATTCTCCTGAATAGATCCGATAAGCTTTTACTTATACACAATTGACCAATATCTCTTCTATTATTAAAACGTACCTTCACTTTTGTCGTTAAATTCTATTGGTGTATTTTGGACGTTGGCGTAAGGTTTCTTCAGGTGCATTTTTCAGATTGTCCGCGACCATTCTTTAAGAAGTAATCGAGGTCTCTGAGTTCGTGAGCGTGTTATTTTATGACTGATCTTTATCGGCCAACAATATCATCGTCTGATTGAACAGAATTACGCTATATATTCAATTATAAAAGATAAATAGCTTTAAGTATTTGTATTTATGGCTGTTATTATACAGTAAAAATTATTTAAGACAATCAATTTAAAATTATGGTTATTCATATATACCTACCAGATTTCAATTATTGTTGTAATGAAATACTTTCAGTAATAAACAATTTCAAGTATGATAGTCGGATAATTGTTTCTTAAAATTATTAATTTACTAATGAAATACAGGTGTGTATTAGTGATCAGTGGCGGCTCGTGGTAATTTGAAATGGGTGTTCACTTTTTCCAATAATTTTATCATTTGTTCGGATCAAAACCTTGTACAAGAGTCAATATCACTGTTTTTTTTATTATTTGAGTTTGTATTAAGTGTAATTATTATTATCAATATCATACTGTTTATTACGATTGATTAACCCTTTTTACAACCTGCTGGATAGGGTCTATAATGTGGTAAAGGTATTGGGTTGCCTTTTGGTTCCGGCTAGCTCAAATGAACCACTAACAACTAAAATTTGTCGGAGAGTAGGGATGGGTTGAATTGAATTCTTGTAGTTGAGAGCAAATGTATCTTTTAATAAACAAACTATATAAATTCTAATGTTGTACGTCCGAGTGGTACCCCTTGGCGTTTACAAGTAAGTTTACACATATATTTTTTTATTGTATTTTCTAAACAACAGTAGTTATTTATCATTCTTTAGTATATTTAAAACTGGTAACTAATTATATATATATATATATTTTTCAGCAGACTATATACAACCCTACAGGAGGGTACCCCAAAACCATATAGAGGCTTGAAATTATAGTTATATAAGGATGGAACGAGCTTACTTGGTAATTTTGTTGGAGACAGTGGATTTCAACCTTTTCTCTCTGTGTGTGAGCCCTAGGAATGTATGTAGCAGCTATGTAGGGATATACATCTACCGCAGCTCTACCTATGTTCTTCAGATGCCCCAGTACTGTGAGTGGTAAGCAAGAAAGCAGGCGAAAGAAAGCAAGAAGCAAGGTGAGGAAATAATCATATATATCTACCATGCAGGATGAAGATGTGTACATAAATATGTATACTAGTAACCAAAAGAAGGCCTACAATAAGGAAATGAAAGATATAAAGCAAATGGTATGCGGAGATGATTCTACTTACCCAAAGTTCTCGTGTGGCCTTAAGGAGGTTTTAGTCCTAGATCTGAATCCCAAAAAAAGGTAATCTAACCTGTGTTAATAATGATCAGGATCTAATAAGTTTCTCTTTGTATTTTAGCTTATGAAAATCCGAAATTATTCGTTGTTCTTCAGAACCATGTGCTCCAAAAGAAAGCTAAGATAAAAGAGGTTCAGTTCAAAGTCCAAACTGGTAAGGTCAGAAAGCCCTCCACAGAGTCACAGAACACTTTGTTTTAATTCAAAGAATGGTGGATAAGTTGGCAATAATTGGCAAAAAGAAGAAAAGAAGAGAAGGCACTTCATAAAATTAGAAATATGTCAATATGTCAATCAGTCAAATATCAATTTATAATCAAAGATAAACAAACTATTTATAGGTTATCAAAATAAATTATCAAAACAAAATGAGCCTAGTGTTTTATAATTGTTTTGGAACCAGGTAAAAGTTTTTAAACATAAAAATAATAAATAGGATCAACATAGTCTTATTTAGCTAAATGAACCTTTAGTCTTGATTTTTAAAAGGTAAACAAACGATCATATTGTGTTTCGAGTTAATTGTTTTCTGAATTAAATCATAAACGTGAACTTTAAAACATTATAATTATTGAGTTCTCTTTAATATTAACTAATTTAATTATTATTTCATATAAAATACTTTACCAAATTTAAAACCGTAACATGTTTTCAAGCATTATAACTATTAATAAATGAATATTTTAGTTAGTGTAATATTTGTTTTTTTTTTAATACGTTGAAAACAATCTAAACATTATTAGTTAGTAAACTGACTTTTCCTCATAATTTGAGATTATTTTTAAATATATATATCAGGTAATGTAGAAACTTTACATTGATTTTTGTGTAAAAATTTTTATATGAAACTTTACCTACCATTTTTTAATTTTTATTGTAAGTTTAATCATTTTCACAATTTGTCACAGATGTCAAATAAAAAATATATTTTTTAAATACCTTTTATTGGCAAATAAAATAAGAACTAAAATGTTTTAAATGTTTACTTTATAAGATCAGTCCCATCACAATACATATTACACAGACACAGAATAAAGATATATAATGCCTGGCATTCTAGAGGATACTCTTCGTAGTTTAACAGACCCCCTTAACCCCCATTTTCAACCAGATTGTTTTCACAATCAATAGGCCTCATCTGCTTTTAGAGATTGATGTTTGCTAAACATTTCAAGTTTATATCATTTTTCAGTTAGGATTTTTTTTTATATTTTAACCCCCCTTAATTCCCCCATATATTCATATTTTTTTCAGTATCAATAGGCTTTATCTTCTTAATTTTTACTAAAAATTTCATGTTGATATCGCTTTTCGTTTTTAATTTAGGATTTTTTTAATTTCAACCCATCTTAACCCCTATTTTTAATCAGATTTGTTAAAAATCAATAAGCTTTGTCCTCTTATAGAGCTTGATTTTTGCTTAAAATTTTCAAGTTGATTTCATTTCTCGTTTTTGACTTATCGTGTAGACAAAAAACCTGACATCGGACAGATAGACAAAATAAACCTATAATACTCTTCACAGAATACTGTATGAAGAGTAGAAAAAAAATGTATGAGGTAAAATAAACAATTTAAAAAGTCAACAATAATATTCAACTTATTTTATCAAAGGATACTAAAAGTTTGAAATAGCAGCACATAATTGAACACAGAACACAGAAATCTGTGAACTAAACTAGTGAGATGCATATCGTAAAATGTTATCACACTTAATTCTCCATATGACACTTTCTAAGTGTATTTCACAGAACATTCCAAAGTATTCTTGCTTTCACTAATGTCCTACCCTCATGGCTGCTTTTGCATGTCCAAGTTTACTAAAAAATAATGTGTTTTAATAAATAATAGAATAATAACAATTTTGTTTAAATAGGTAAATCGGCTTCATCTGCATTTTTAAATTATTGTTTAATTATAGATAGTATATTAATGTTTTGATATGTACTTATAGGATTGATTAGCCAGAGCATGTAGATGTGGGATGTGACTTGTTAAATGCCTAATCAAAATCACAATTTACGTTTGATACTTATTTGAGACTTTTTTCGAGACATTCTTTAGTACCAACTATAAACTACTTTACCAATACCCTTATTTTTATTTAATACCTGTAGTGATTCTAATTACCATAACATTTAATATTTTTGAAAATACTAAATTATACAAACAAGGCAATAAAAAAATATCATTAAAATAAAATATTTCTTGTTTGTATGTAACAAACGACCTTGGTTAGAGAGTAACACGATTGATAACTTTATATAGGTAAACTATTTAAATGTACATACCTACCATTTCTTAGGTAAAATTTCTCATCGAGTATATTAAATTAATTGGCTGATCCATTCTTCTGATTTAGACTTTTAAAGTGAAAACCATTTGTCTCTTTATCTTAATCAAATTTTTATTGTACATTTCCATAATCATGTCAAATAGTTACCTCATCAGAATAATTAAATTTTTCCTTTTAGCAGATTTTGTGGGAAAAAATTTACAGATTTTTTGTTTACTTCTTACTTCATAGTATTTACAATTGTGTACAAAATAGACCATTTTGAAGTTGTCTTTGGATGGTCTAGATACTGAAACAAAATATAAAACAAATTATAGTCGTAAAACTTTATTACTGCTTTATTATAAAGTAAATAAACAAAATATAACCTTAAAATATTTTATTTATTTACCTTGCCTTAAAAGTTTTTCTTGAACAATAATTACATTGACACACATCCTTCCAATTTATTAAAGTTGCAGTTCTCAATTAAACACATTTTTTTAAACAATCACAAATAAAATAATCTTAATTTTATTAAAATCGATGGTATGACAGTATTGACACTGACAGTTTGTACTTTGATTTGGTACATAGTTGGCAGAATGTTTTTGTTATGTACCAGATTTGTCTAAAAAATGTACCAGATTCCTTAAATGTACCAGATTTTTCGAATTCTATTTGCAGTGACATCTAAATTCATTGAAGAGGAAAAAAGGGGATCTTTATTGATAACGAACCCAAACAAGGAACACAATATATACATATATTTTACACGTGAACACTGATGCATGCAGAATGTACTACATCTAGTACAATTGTGGATTGTACTAGACTGGCAACACTGGTTTGGCAAACTTGTTTGTGAGCGGCGCGCCAATTAATTTGTTCTTTGACAGTTTGAAGGATCTGTTGGCGTGTTTTCATCTCTTTTTAGCTATATGTATTCGTCAAATCGTCTCACTCGTGTTAGGCTCACTCATCATAATGCACGACAGACAAGGTTTCTTAGGTATATTGTGCCACAGAGACGCGATCAGCCAGAAAGCAATAATGTACCAAAAAATATATATTAGTATGAAAATAAAAATATTAAAATTAAATTTATATTTTAATGTTATTTATGTAATTTTAAAATAATGTGTCTTTATGAAATTGAACTGGGTGTTCACTGCACAAATGAACCAATGGAGAAACCGCCCCTGTTAGTGATACATTCTTGGTATAAAATATAATCTTATATTACAATGATTATACAATTTTTTATACTTTTAAAAACATTTTGCTAATGTCGAAGGGAAAACTGTTTAAAGTTAAAAACTGTAGACCATTAGCAAGCAAAACCAAAAACCAAAAGACATTAAGATAGAAAACTTATCGAAAATTTGTTAGTAGTAAAGAAAAATGTACTTTACATTTATAGAACAACTTAACATTTGGTTTCTTCGGTGCGACAGTATTTTATTTCGCTATAGGGCGTTAAAATGAAAAGGAATAACATGTTACAGTTAAGGATACTATGGAAAGGTGTTCCTTTTGAAATAAAACCGCATTTCTTTTAAAAAATTCTACTTCAAGATACGACCGGTCGCTACCCTTAATGGTCGAGTGGCGAATCATACCTATGCATTACAATTAATTACATTAATTAGATTCCCTTCACTTACAGGAATCGAACCCGGGTTACTTCTTTTAAAAGCTAATTTTATTAGTAATCCAATTCACCACATTATCTCCATGTTACACTTTCAACAAAATATGGATAGTAATAATTAGACCTAGGAATATATGCACCCAAAAAGTAGTTAAATATGCGCATATATATACCGCAAAATACTTCAATATATGCGTAAAAAATTGAAAAATATGCAGAGCATATGCAATAAGAGTAATTTGTTATTTGATCGAAATAGTTTATTTATATTTATTATTTGTTTTATTTTACAATACCTAATATAATACTTAATAATTATTTAATTATTAACTAATTTTATTTACAAATCAACATTATTATAAAACGAATGAACAATTAGATGTTTTTCTAAATTATCTGTATTAAATGATTGTCTCCTATCTACGGAAGCGTAGAAGGGCCACATTTTTTATTTTTTTTTTTTATTTATTTCTAAAATTCCGTGTTCGTACACGGAATTCCTTGTTTAAACACGGAATTTCCGTATTCAAACACGGAAATCCACAATTTCGTGTTCAAACAAGGAATTTCCGTGTTCAAACAAAGAATTCCGTATTCAAACACGGAATTCCGTGTATGAACACGGAATTTCCGTGTTAGAATACGGAATTTTAGATTTCCGTGTCAGAATAAGGAATTCCGTGTTTGAACACGGAAATTCCGTGTTCGAACAAGGAATTCCGTGTTCGAACACAGAATTTTATATTCGAGCTTCGAGCTACAGTATTTATTGGTATATGTACGGCAGCGTAGAAGCGTAGATGCGCTTATTTTGGTATAAGTATATTTTCAAGAGGTGTCATCATTTTTCGAAATATGACGTCATCACGAGTTTTTTAAGTAGCACCACCATTTTTTGATAATACCATTTAATAGAAACCCAAGCAACAAAATTCTTAACCGGTCCTCCATTTCTTTACTTTTTTCGAGAGATAACTAATAATTGGATTTAGAAAACACCATCTCACTTTACCCATCTCTTATCTTGGCTAGAGAGGCAATGAGGGTAAATTAAAAACGCTATACAGGGTGTTATTTCGAATCGATTTAAATGAAATTTGGGCATCAGGGACTAGAACCTAAGACATAAGACTGACCTGGAAATAAAATTAAAGGAAAAATATTATTATGCAGGGGACAAAGAGGGCAAGACTTTTGATACTACTTCCGTCTCTTTTTTAAAAAATCGGCAAAAGTAAAAATCTGAGGATATTCAAAGAATCTGTATTTACCCATCCCTTCCAAAGATCCTCAAGTCACCCAAGAGTAACCTATAAATACGTTATTTAAATTTATAGTTTGAAAATAAATTCCGTGTTCGAACAAGGAATTCCGTGTTCGAACACGGAATTCTTTGTTTGAACACGGAATTTTAGATTTCCGTGTTCGAACAAGGAATTCCGTGTTTAAATAGGGAATTCCGTGTTCGAACACGGAATTCCGTGTTAGAATACGGAATTCTTTGTTTGAACACGGAAATTCCGTCTTTGAACACGGAATTTGAGATTTCCGTGTTCTAACAAGGAATTCCGTGTTTGAACAAGGAATTCTGTATTAGAATACAGAATTCTGTGTTTGAATAAGGAATTCCGTGCATGAACAAGGAATTCCGTGTTCAAACACGGAATTTTAAAAATAAAAAAGATTAAAAAGTGTGGCCCTTCTACGCTGCCGTACCTATCAGTAAGTATGTACTTGTACAAAGAAAAACTCCTTCCGACATCTACAGAAGTAATAGGTGCAAACTTAAATTTTCCTGAAATATCTGGATGAATAGTATTAATATCTTCAAAGTTACCAGAATAAATATTAGCAAGGTTTCTTAAAACAATAAATCCTTCATTTTTTAAAATTACATTTGAAAATTTATGAAAAATCGTCTTTTCAATATCGCCCTGGACATTTTTACATTCTGATTCAAACGTCTTAATTAAATTTACGGAAGTCACCAAAGGTAAATTTTTTTGTTCTAAATCAAATATAATTTTGGGTACAAATACATAATTTTTTAAAAACACCAATTGCTTTGGTAATATGTGATTTTGAAACTTCTTTGTATTAGGTATTCCCTTAGATGAATCATCAAAATCAAATATGATTTCTTTATTTTTCTCATAATTATCTGCGTAAAAAAAGGCAGCTTTAAGCCAGATACCCCACCGAGTAATCATAGGTTCCGGTGGCATCTGTAATTTAGGAAATTTTTCTTAGTACAATTGAGTTCTTAGAGGAGCTTTAAGAAATATTTTTTTTACATTACTAATTAAATCATTTATTAAAGGAAAGTTAGACCTAATTTCTTCTGCAACTCTGTTAAGGCCATGAGCCAAACATTTAACATGGATTAAGTTTTCATAAAAAAAAAATTAATTTTGTGCGGCTTTTACCATGTACGGGGCAGCATCGGATAACAGCAATAAAAATTTTTCTGTTGGAACGGCTTCCGGAAGAAAAAAGGAAGACAATTCTGTCTGAATAAAACGAGAAAAAAATACAACTCTTCTCAAAAACAAATCACAAAAAAAAATAACAACCATTATTTCAATATAAACTTGTTATGAATCTCTATTCATAAATAATCGAAATTATTGTACGACACTATTAAAAGTTTTATAAATACCGTTCTCACAGTTTTAGGGTTTTCACCTCTGTCCAGGTCACTCTCTGGTCAATCTCGTCTTTTGTCTTCTTCCTCCTCTCCTTAATCTTATGATCTTTGTCAACCTTTACACCGTATCTTTATAGTTTGCTTATTTAAATTTAACATATATGTACATTTCAATTACAATTTTACTCCAAACTTCTGACATTTTTCTAAAATTTTCCAAAATTGACAACCTTTTTCGAAATTCCCAAATCTTTCAAACTTGACTTATATCACCACCTTTTTATCAAGAAACCAATCTTTTCTCTCTACTTCTCATAGTCTGCTTTCCTTAAGACTTTCTATGTACTTTAATTATACAGGGTTATAATAATTTTGTTACTTTATTTTTATTTATTACTATTAATATTATTATTAGTTTTATCATTATTTTTAATATATAGGGTGTTTTCATAACATAATATATATATATATATATATATATATATATATATATATATATATATATATATATATATATATATATATATATATATATATATATATAGCGCCTTAGTATCTTCTTGAACCAATCGTCTATATCCGACGAGAACATCCTGAACCATCCGAACAAACCTGAGCCGTATATGTGGTTCAGGATGGGAGACCCTTATAAAACACTTTAAAATACCCTGTAGACTGCCTGGAATAAATTTGAAAATGGCTCAGATTTGGACGAAACTCCAATCTTTAGTTCCAACATTTTCCGCATTCTGGGATGGTGGCGCTCTAGTCGCCTCGATTTGTATATCTGTATAACAACAATCCTGAACCATCGCTTGCATGCAGCCGTAGCGGAATATTATTAGTTTCTTTCAGCGGCTTACAATATTTGAACACGTTAATGACCAAATCGGTCCATTTAGACCTGCGGTAACATTGTACAAGTACAAGACCATGGCGGTCCTTAGGGATCGCCTTAAAAAGTTATGACCCTTTCGTAAAATAGTTCGTGCCGCTTATTAGTAGATACTTTCATAGAAAATGCACCGCTTAACCTGTAGATTTTGTCATAAAAAATAAACTGCTTCGTCTTTTAGATTGTTATTATAAAAAAAATATAAAAAATATAAAATACTAAAAATAACCAAAATTATTATAATCTGCCAAAAAAGTGTACAATATGTCACGTAAAATGCTTCTGCGTGAATGTGTTGAAATCCGTAGCGGAATTTAATATAATAGAAAATAATACATTGTGTAGTATTTATACATATACCCTTTACTATTATTTGTACCGCTTGTTGCTTATTTCAACGACGAAATCTGTCATCTAAATATATAAAATAGTTAGTCCCGACGGACTAGCTGATCTATCAACGTAGAGCCAAAACTACCAAGTCTAGATAGCTGAAATTTAAAACATAGATTTATTTAATAACATAAATATCCCCTAAGAAAATATTTTTGTAGACTTCAAATTTAAGAAGGGAAAACTTTTTATAAAAGTAGGTAACTTGTTCTTTAAAGTTAAAAACATTAAAATTTGAATTACAACTTAATTAATAGTGACATATTTCAGGGTTTTGGGTTTTCACATTTTAAAGAGGTCCTTTCGCCACCAATGTTAAATAAAAAATATTAGATTATGACTAAAATTAATTTTTTTCTAATAGTAGAAGTCCTTATTTATCTAATAGTGAACTTTTAACTATACCTGTACTGTACTGTACACACACATTTAAAAAAAAAAAATCTCAAAATTTTGCACGGTAAGGTATAGTTAAAAGTTCACTATTAGATAAATAAGGACTTCTACTATTAGAAAAAAATTAATTTTAGTCATAATCTAATATTTTTTATTTAACATTGGTGGCGAAAGGATCTCCTTAAGAGCGAAACGGAAGGAAGGGAAAGTTTGAATAGAAGTATCGATTTTTTAGGTAGAAACTTGAAAATTGGAATTGGTACCACTCATCATAAATAATGTGTGTATAGGGGTTTTTGTATTCAAGGGGAAAGTGTGGGGTGAAAGTTTGTATGGGAATAACGTAATAATAATAATAAAAATAAATAAATAAATGAAATTAAAAAAAATTGAATATAAATAAATAAACTAAAAATAAATAAAAAGAAAGACAAATAAATAAAAATAAATAAAAATAAATAAAAATAAATAAAAATAAATAAAAATAAATAAAAATAAATAAAAATAAATAAAAATAAATAAAAATAAATAAAAATAAATAAAAATAAATAAAAATAAATAAAAATAAATAAAAATAAATAAAAATAAATAAAAATAAATAAAAATAAATAAAAATAAATAAAAATAAATAAAAATAAATAAAAATAAATAAAAATAAACAAAAATAAATAAAAATAAATAAAAATAAATAAAAATAAATAAAAATAAATAAAAATAAATAAAAATAAATAAAAATAAATAAAAATAAATAAAAATAAATAAAAATAAATAAAAATAAATAAAAATAAATAAAAATAACTAAAAATAAACAAAAATAAACAAAAATAAATTAAAATAAATTAAAATTAATTAAAATACATTAAAATAAATTAAAATAAATTAAAATAAATTAAAATAAATTAAAATAAATTAAAATAAATTAAAATAAATTAAAATAAATTAAAATAAATTAAAATAAATTAAAATAAATTAAAATAAATTAAAATAAATTAAAATAAATTAAAATAAATTAAAATAAATTAAAATAAATTAAAATAAATTAAAATAAATTAAAATAAATTAAAATAAATTAAAATAAATTAAAATAAATTAAAATAAATTAAAATAAATTAAAATAAATTAAAATAAATTAAAATAAATTAAAATAAATTAAAATAAATTAAAATAAATTAAAATAAATTAAAATAAATTAAAATAAATTAAAATAAATTAAAATAAAATAAATTAAAATAAATTAAAATAAATTAAAATAAATTAAAATAAATTAAAATAAATTAAAATAAATTAAAATAAATTAAAATAAATTAAAATAAATTAAAATAAATTAAAATAAATTAAAATAAATTAAAATAAATTAAAATAAATTAAAATAAATTAAAATAAATTAAAATAAATTAAAATAAATTAAAATAAATTAAAATAAATTAAAATAAATTAAAATAAATTAAAATAAATTAAAATAAATTAAAATAAATTAAAATAAATTAAAATAAATTAAAATAAATTAAAATAAATTAAAATAAATTAAAATAAATTAAAATAAATTAAAATAAATTAAAATAAATTAAAATAAATTAAAATAAATTAAAATAAATTAAAATAAATTAAAATAAATTAAAATAAATTAAAATAAATTAAAATAAATTAAAATAAATTAAAATAAATTAAAATAAATTAAAATAAATTAAAATAAATTAAAATAAATTAAAATAAATTAAAATAAATTAAAATAAATTAAAATAAATTAAAATAAATTAAAATAAATTAAAATAAATTAAAATAAATTAAAATAAATTAAAATAAATTAAAATAAATTAAAATAAATTAAAATAAATTAAAATAAATTAAAATAAATTAAAATAAATTAAAATAAATTAAAATAAATTAAAATAAATTAAAATAAATTAAAATAAATTAAAATAAATTAAAATAAATTAAAATAAATTAAAATAAATTAAAATAAATTAAAATAAATTAAAATTAATTAAAATAAATTAAAATAAATTAAAATAAATTAAAATAAATTAAATTAAAATAATTTGAAATTGAATACAAAATATGTTCTTCGTAACTTATTTTGAATAATAGTTTAACTTATTATAAATTAACTTATTATAAATTAGATTACATTTACCCCTTTCACCTTACTATTTTATATTTATGTCAAAACAGACCCTTAACTTAAATATTCGTTTTTTAATAGACATTACCTCAAAAGCTAATCTAGAAAAACCAGAAACAGAGTCCATATCTCATAAAAATGTTCAAGATTGGATTGTTTAATTTTGAAAATTATAAAACAATTTTAAATGCCTCTGAAATCTTTACGAAAATAAATTAAAATACTTCTTGCTTTGTGTTTAATTTATGTCAAAACAACAGTAAACTATAAATTGAAATAAAATACGTTCAAATGAGTTTTACATGAAGATGTATTATCTGAATATGAAATCTTGGCAGCCAACGTGTTAAAATATGCTGTGAACCATAATTGCTTTTTAGTTGTAGACAATTTTAATATAAATGGTTCAAAATAGCACAAGACGTTTGGTTCAGGAATGTGTTATTTACATTGTCTAAAATATATAAATGGTTCAAGATAGCACAAGACGTTTGGTTCAGGAATGTGTTATTTATTTTGTCTAAATTATATAAATGGTTCAAGATAGTACAAGACGCATGGTTCAAGATTGTATTATTTATTTTGTATAAACTTTTTTGCTAAAAATTGTTTTTTTGTTGTATATATTTCAAAATTAGAAAAGTTTTATAAGAACTTACATATATATGCGGCCAAATAGACGAAAACTCATTGTTTTCCTAGTGGAGCAGTTTTGTAGCAAACTACAATTGGCTCAGAAAAGATATAAAGATGTATATATATATATATATATATATATATATATATATATATATATATATATATATATATTGTAATGGGGGAAATGTTTTATTGTGTAATATATAGCACTACGTTGGGATGTTATAATCGTTATGAGCTTTAAATAATTTAAATTACAAATCATCATCTTCCATACAAATACTTAATGCTCCGGCTGAAATGTTATCTGATGCAATTAATGAAACGACATGACTCAATTTTTTTAACTGATGGGTTTAAAAATTTTCATCCATGTATTTAAGACACTTACCCTCTGTACCTCGTATATTGTCAGCTCTTGTATTGAAATAAAAATAAGTAAAAGTTTGAGACTCTGTGTATAACTTGTAGTTTTATTTAAAATAATTGATATCAGGGTTTAGTGCGAGTTCAAAAATTCTTTGTAACTAATGTGGGAAAAAGAAACAGAATATTGTTACATAAATGTAAAAATTAACATAGAAACAAAAATAATAAAATAATTCGTCATTTAACGATCGATTCTTGGATCGAAAATGGCGCATTATACTATAAAAATACAGTTACCTATCGAACTTAATATTCTACCCACCGTACGGCGCTTTTAAATACGTAAGTAGATCTCTTTTGACCGGCTATATGGTAATTTCTCAAGTCGGACAAGAGATGGCTTATATGAAATTCTAACCTAATCAAATCAGATTGTCTAAAAAACATTATGATGTTATTTTATACAAAAATAGAAAGATTTATCGTCTTTACGATTACTTAAGTACTCAATTATGGTAAGTACCTTTTTTTAATTGGTCACTAATGATAGTTTTTAATTAAAATACCTGTATAGCACTGTGAAATATGAGATGTCCAAGTGTTAAACTTATTTCTTTTCAGCGTCCATAACAGAAGGATGCTACAAGTACCTGGGGGAAATGGAGGCCTTACGTCTTGTATGCCGATACATACAGCGGTGATCGACGACTTCCTGGGGACTCTTCTTCGGGCAGTTTTACATGATATTGCGTGGGTAAGTTAAATTTAATATTACCTTTGACATTTATACACTAGTTAATCGTTTATACGTAAACATTGAAGATTTAATATTTCTGTCTCTTTATTTTTAGGAAAAAGGAGTTTGGAGAGGAAATTAGAAGGAAAAAAATTTTGTGTCCTTCCTCTTTCGTTACTTTTTTAGCACTCCTTTTGTTTCATCAACAAAATCTGTTATAGATTTTTGAATCAAGTTGGATGAAAAAGTAATTAGCCAATCAAAATTTTGACAGTTTAGTTACATCTTTAAAATTAGATTATTGGATTTTTAAAGGTGAGTTTATTTAAACGGCTTATTTCATAATTTCGATGATAATTTATCGTTCATTAATTAATAGGTTATTTTGAAATCCGTGTTGTAATTTTTTTACAAATTTACATTTTAAAAATTATAATTTTCGTGTGGTAACATTGTTTCACTACATTTAGTTACTTTTGATCTTGTCAAATGTATCACTATACAGGGTGTAGTCTAAATACTTAGATGAAACTTTTTTTAAATTTATTTCTTTGAAGACTTTTTATCATTAACTTGATATTCTTGGGATTCCGTGTTTCATTATAATATATATATATATATATATATATATTTATTTATAGGCCTTGGTGGCATCCCTCCATGTTAAAATTGCGTCTGCCGTGGCATCCACGTCCTGGTGGCATCCGATATACAGATGCCACGAGGACTTTCGATGAAACTCATCGCAAATGAAAGGATCCCACCCCTACTAACTCTCAGCAAAATATTGGCGGGATGCCAAAACAGCCTATTTTTGTATGTTTTTAAACATGGTAGTTTGAGCAATGACCGCAACTGCCGCCACTTTCGTGTGCTGTATATTCTGACATATATTTAAAGGTGGTAATGACATCCAATGATATACATATTCATTTTGAGTATCTGGTGGCCTCTGTATATTCCGTTTTCGGTTTGATGGCATCCATTTCGTTGTTGCCAGATCTTCTATTGGTTTATAACTCAGCCTTTTCATTTTTATAGATTTTGTTTCATACTTTCACCAGGATAAGGCGCCCTTGCGATTTACTTCCGAGAAAATAACATGTGTTTTTAAAGCTATTTTTATTATATCTTTTGAAATATACTGGTTAAATAAGGTACACTTATTCTGTCACTTTTTAAACTGTAATCTGTGAGGAACAGTTTTGTATAAAAATTTGCACAGATTTGTCTGCCAATGTTTATCAAATTAAAATGCTTTTAATCGTATGAGGCATAAGCTAGGAGAAATTAGCGGACAAACTGGGCGGTGCTGCTTGAAAATTTCGATATTGTTATTTGATGAAATCTTTAGTTAAGATGGACTTTAGTGTCATGAAAGTTAAAAAATAAATAAAAATTATTATTTTTATTGAAAAAATCATTAATTCAATTTAAAATATTATTTAAAACAAAATATAATTTTTATACCAAATATTCAATAGGTTTTTGTTAACCGATTAAACGAAACATTAAGACTAATGATTCAAAATATATATATTTTTCTTTTAAAGTCAGGTTTTTTTGCCGCCAAACAACTATGGGAGCAAAGAGGGGAAAAACACATTTAGCCCAAGATTACAAATACAATTCTTATACTACCAATTCAGTACACTACATTCAATCAATTAAATCAAAATCATTAAATAGCAAGAACTCCAACATATAGTGTTTAGGTCTTTAAAGTCATTCGTATCCGCCGATAAATATTATTCCATCAACTTTCCGTTTGAATTAACTTATTACCTGGAACATTACATAGTAAGTCCGATTTTTCTGCCTAGGCAGTAAAAATACATCTTTTTAAGTCTTTAAAGTGTCAATTAAAAGCCGCTTTGGGTACAAGAAACCAAGTTTTTTTTTTAAATATTCGAAAAATGACTAACTTTTAGTATCTATACAAACGACGTGGAATCATTAGTTTTTCTACGAATTCCTTTCAAAACTAAACATATTTACATGTTTTCTTTTCGTTACACCTAACAAATAATGAAACACATCAGACTTTCTTTGTGAAAAACAATTATATTTTGTAAAAAAATATACCTCTGTCGCGAGATATAGCGGTAAGTTACAAAATTAAACATATTTTATTCCAACGATTTTATTGAAAAATCTAGAAATTGTTCAGGTAAACAGTTCCCGAGGTAAGGCCAAACTTTATTCTCGTGTGTTATTTAGAAAAAATGTTTTTTTTATTCCATTCTATGACTACCAGTTAACACAAACTTTTTCATGAATTTAAATAATTTTTCAAAAAAATCAAAGAAGCGACATATACTTTCCATTCCAAGAAAGTGATACATATCAAAGTATTCCTAAATGGGACACTTTGTATTTCATATATTTGAATTTTCCTTGCCTATTTTATTATAACAATAAAATAGTCTGAGATTATACAGGGTATTTCACACGCTATAACCAGTTTTATATAAAAATCGTACTGACTTCAAAGACGTGTATAGTGCAAAATAAACGTTTGAAAACTATTTTTGTGAAGTAAAAGGTTTTCATTATTAGTCAAAATTGTTTACCGATCTACTACTTTTTTAATTTTAAACAAATCATTGTAGGGTACGTCAATACAAAAAATTTAGTAACTATTTCTATTTGGGACAAATCTATTAAATTCTTTTAATATTATTTTTATTTTAAACAACATTTTTAATAAATACATGTTAAATTGTCATTTGTTTTATTAGGCAGAAAAGCACAATATTTATTGTCGTGGCTGGTGTTTCATAGGCGAAGCATAGCTAAGACTATGAAACCAGCCAAGGCATTCGGAGAAAAAATGATATGTTTCACACGGCAGAAAATTAGATATAATGCCTTGGCTGGTTCCCTAGTCTCAGCTTGGCTTCGGCTATGAAACACTAGCCAGGGCATTCAATCTTGTGCTTTTCTGGCTAATAAAACAAATTACATTTTTACATGTATTTATTTAAAATAAGAATAATATTATACGAATTCAATAGATTTGTCCCAAATATAAATAGTTACTACATAATTAGAAACTAATAAATTGTAATAATATTTTACCAAATATTTACAACATTATTATACTCTTCACACAGTAGTTGGTGAAGAGTATTATACGTTTACTTTTGTCCGTCTGTCTGTCGGTCAGATGTCACGTTTTTTGTCCGCACGATAACTCAAAAACAGAACATCATATCTTCTTGAAATTTATAGGAAAAATCAAACTATATAAGAGGACGAAGCCTATTCATTTTGAAAAAAATCGGAATAAAAATGGGGGGTTTAAGAGGGGGTTGAAACTTAAAAAAAAATCATAAATCATAAACGAAAACCAATATCAACTTGAAATTTTTAGGAAAAATGAAGTTCTATGAGAGGACGAGACCTAATAATTTAAAAAAAATCTAATTAAGAATAGGAGGTTATGGGGGGGTTAAAACTTAAAAAAATCAAAATTTAAAAACGAAATATGATATAAATTTGAAATTTTCAGAAAAAATCAAGCTTTATAAGTGAACAAAGACTATTTATTAAAAAAAAATCTGATTAAAATGTTGGTTTAAGGGGGGTTAAAACTTTAATCAAATCATAAATAAAAACGAAACATGATATTAACTTTAAATTTTCAGAAAAAATCAAGTCCTATAAGGGGATAAAGTCTACTAAATTAAAAAAAAAACAATAAAAGTAGAGGTTAAATCGGGGTTTAAATGTAAAAAAATAATTCTAAAACGAAATATGATACCAACTTGAAATTTTCAAAAAAAAATCAAGCTCTATCAGATGACGAAGTCTCCTAATTTTAAATAAATCCGATTAAAAATAGGGAGATTAATGGGGGGTCGAAACTTTAAAAAATCATAAATCAAAAACGAAACATTATATCAACTTGAAATTTTCAGGAAAAATCAAGTCCTATTAGAGGACGAAGCCTATTAAATTTTAAAAACATCTGAATAACAGTAGGGGTTAAGGTAGGTTAAAATTAAAAAAAAATCATTCATCTAAAAGAAGTATTATATCAACTTGAAATGTTTAATAAAAATTAAGCTGTATAAGGAGATGAAGCCTATTAATTACTAAAAGAAAATAATCTAAATAAAAATTGGGAGGTTAAGTGGGTTAAAATATTTAAAAAATCGAAAACGAAAAATTATTTTTACTTGAAATCATTGGAAAAAGTTAGCTTTATAGGGAGATAAAGCCTATTTATCCCCAAAAAAAATCGCCGGTTAAGCAAAGGGTCTGTTAAACTGTGAAGAGTATAAAATAGAATGCCAAGCATTATATATCCTCATTCTAATTTTAAAATTGCTTTATTGCTCTTTATTTTATGTATTCGATAAAATTTTTGTCTCAATAAAAACATTTTTACTTTTATTCGCTGAAAAATATATTTTAAAATAAGAACAATAATATATACGAATCCAATAAACACATTTGTCACAAATAGGTAGTTATTAGTTAGTACTTTATAAATTTTAATAATATTTAACCATTTATTTGAAATTTTCATTTTACATTTTTTTATTACTATTTCTTAAGTATTTATTTAAATTGTCGTTTCAATAAAAACATTTTAGACATATTTAAAAAAAAATCTTTTTAAATAATAATATTTTTATGATTCCAATAAACACATTTTTCCTAAATAGTTATTAAATTTTAAGGATATTGTAAAAAAATTTTTCAATCAATGAATTACAGCTAGTTAAATTCTAATCACTAATTAACACACAGTCTATTTCCAGTCAACCGGTGACCAGTTAAAATTAAACTATTTTGTGAATTATCTTTTTTGTCATTTAGATTTAAAAATCTCCCAAAATTATTAGTTTTAGGTATAGACAATGCTTAACTCAAATTGAACTTTAAGCAACGTTCTTTTAAATGGTGATATAAAATACAATTAAAAAAAAAATGGGAAAATTATGTATTTCAGTATTGACGTACCATATAAAGATTTGTTTAAAATTAAAAAAGGAGTACATCGGTAAACATTTTTGGATAATAATGAAAACCTTTTACTCCAAAAAAATGGTTTTCAAATGTTTCTTTTGCACTATACACGTCTTTGAAATCAGTACGATTTTTATATAAAACTGGTTATAGCGTGTGAAATACTGTATACTCTCAGACTATTTTATTGTTATAATGAGAAAAGCAAGGAAAATTCAAATATTACATGAAATACAAGGTGTCTCATTTAGGAAAACTTTGATATTGTATCACTTTTTTAGAGAACCTTGTATAAATTAGAAAGTATATGTTGCTTCTTTGATTTTTTGAAAAACTATTTAAATTCTTGATAAAGTTTTAATCTCAAATTTAACATGCTTTTTAACTAGTAGTCATAGAATGAAATAAAAGAAAACATTTTTTAAATAACACACGCGAGTAAAGTTTGGTCTTATGAACAGTTTTCAATATTATAATAATTAATGCCAGAAATAATTCATTGGCAAATTTGTATACGCGGATAAACTTAATGGGCAAAAAGACACCAATTTGTTTTTAGATCATTCGATATGCCTAAAATGTTTTAAAAAAGAGATACTAATTCTTTGAACCGCTCTCAAATAATAAATCATTTCGTTGTAAAGGATTCCATTGTTAATAATAAGCTCTGAAATCAAGTTTGAGCCAGTCAAGCATATGTTTCTTATTTTGCATTGTATTTAAAAATTTAACCAGCTAATAAAACTTTAAAAAAGAATTTCTTTTGTAATGTTTTATAAAAAATGTTAGTTTAATAAATAAAAATTTCTATTCTCTGTGACACATGCATTGCATAGGTTTTGGAATGGCTAATATCCGAGTTATTTGATTATAAAATAAAATAAAAATGGAACAAATCTCTTGCAAAATCCAAAGATTGAATGTTATCTAATATATCTATAATTTTTACAGTAATTTTGACTATTAAAGCTAAAAGTAAAGCAAATATATTACTGAAATGAGGATAAAAATCATAATTATAAATATTTAAAAATAAATGTTAGGGATAATTTGAAAAGGGGTTGGTTTAAATACAAGCTGTAAGACAGTTTTTACCCTATGTACATCATATTTTTTTATTTTACTTTATGGAGTACCTACCTTAAATATTAATTATAAATGTTATACTGCGTTAGTGACAAACAGTTGGTCAAATAAAAAAATAATTAAATTTCTTTGTTCTACTACAATGCGTTGATTTTCAAGAATTAAAAAAAAATTCTTAAGTTTTATTTCTTTCCTATCTGTGTACATACAGATAAGGAAAGTATA
The DNA here is from genome assembly GCA_927349885.1 of Psylliodes chrysocephalus. NCBI lineage: Eukaryota > Metazoa > Arthropoda > Insecta > Coleoptera > Chrysomelidae > Psylliodes > Psylliodes chrysocephalus. The sequence continues at coordinate 17,259,817 of OV651830.1, forward strand.
GTAGTCATGATTTTTTCGACCTTAAGTTTTCGACGGATTTTTTCGTTTTGGGGGTTCTTGAATCCGTTTTAAACTTTAATCTACCCTTCGGTAAACTTATTATATTTTGGGACTAGTCGGAACATCTGGGGGTACTGTATAGGGGATCTTTTTCTACTTTATGAAATACATCTGTTATTTTTGCGTAGAGAAGAAACTTCTTTAAATAAAAGTTTTTCTCTAGAATGTTTGCCCCATATATAAATTTCTTAAAATGGAGCGTATTCGTGAAATTTGAGGAAAAGTGAAAATTTAGAATTTTGAACATAACTCAAAAACGGATTAAAAAAAAGCAACAAATTATAAATTTAAGCTTTAATCTAACATGCGGTAAGCTGTTTAGATTTTGGGCATAGTTGGAACATCAAGGGGGTAATTTATGAGAGAGTAACTTTTCTACTTTATTGAATATATCTGTTATTTACGCTTGGAAAAAAACTTCCTTGATTAAAATTTTTTGGCAAAATTATTTTTTATATTTTTTGTTCTATACATAATTTTCGTAAAATAACCCGCATTTGAGAAATTTGAGGATAAGTGAAAATTTTGAATTTTGAACATAACTTAAAAGCGGATAAAGAGAAAAACACTAAATTTTAAACAAGCTTTAATCTATTATGTGGTAACCTGATTAGATTTTGGACATAGTCAGAACATCTGGGGGTACTTTATAAAAGGCATTTTTCTACTTTATTGAATGTATCTGTTATTTATACTTGGAAAAGAAACTTCCTTAAATAAAAGTTGTTTGCAAAATTATTCTCTATATGTTCTGTTTTGTACATAACTTTCCTAAAATTACCCGTATTTAAGAAATTTGAGGATAAGTGACAATTTTGAATTTTAATTAAACATAACTCTTCGCTTCGGCTATGAAACACCAGCCACGGCATTAAATCTTGTGCTTTTATGCCTAATGAAACAACTATTTTTTCCAAGTTTTAATAGAAAATAGTAACATTATAAAACTAAAAATCCATTGATATTACATGTTTAATCCAAATTTATATTAACTCCAATTTAAGTTTAAAGTAAAATTTTAGGAAAAAAAAATAATACCCTATTACAGTTTTTCTTTGATTGATTTTGTTTACTATGGAGAACGTCATTTTTGGACTGCTTTTTTGTCTTTTTAGGAGTCATAAGAAATAGACGAGTTCTATATAGAACATTTTTTGCACTCTTTTGGTTTTGAAAATGTACAACTTCTCGAAAATAAATCAACTAAAACAAAAGGACTATCCCTGAAATGATACATATTAAAAAAATATAAGAACAGACATAACATATTTATCTAACGTTTATTTTAATTTTTATTCTATATTTTAACGCCACTGATATTTTTTAAATTTGTAAAAACTCATCTTTTTGTTTTCCTACTGTATCTTGTTAAATCAAATTAAAATGTATTATTTCGAATACACCTCCACACGCTGTAAAACAAAAGATGTTTTTAAAAATTATTTACTGAACCAGAAGATAAAGAATATGTTCTCCAAAATATATCTGTCGCCTATAAAATAAAAAATTAAATCAAAACTTATGATCAAATAAACCAAGGCACTTTTTATTTAAAGTAAAAGAAATACGAGCAATACACAAATATCTATTTTTGGGTCTTTATTCAAAGTACAACTAAAGGACCGTAAAATAAACACATGTGGTTTTAAGGTCTAAAAGGGGCTGCATTTTACGAAACCTAGAAATATTGTATGCAATTGTAAATGGATCAGTGTTGTCAAACTTACAGAGTTCACGAAAGACGCTATTAGTATTTTTAAATTCTTCTCAGTATACATGGTGTATATTGGGCGGATGCCAGCAAGGATCATATCTATACGGATGCCACGGACGACTACAATTCAATATATATATATATATATATATATTCAACATATGCAAAATATTAAGGTGAAGGGGGAGAAAAAGTCCTTTATATCTCACAAGGAAAGTCAATGTTTAATTATTTAACAAAACATTGAGTGCGACCGGTTTCGAACTGTCATCACTTCATCTTCAGGCTCGCCTAGTGGAAAGGAGAATATGTGGTGTAAGGTGTGTTAATTTGGAGCAAACGATATATAAAATAGTAAAAAAGAGAAAACTCACCATACTCTCCATCCACTAGGGAATACTACAAAACAAGTTTCATCAAATGTGGGGTGAAATAAATTGTAAAATGAACAAAGTTTACAAGTAATAAAAAGTTAAAAATATTTGAAAAAACAAATATTAGTCAATTGAAATAGTAAAAATTTAAAATATTCAAGACCATACAAAACAAATCACATACATTAAACAGATTAAAAGATAAGGCTTATTTTAAACAACCTTGTTGTTTTTTCAAAAAACTAACATTTTTGAAAGGAGACCTGTCAAATTAAGGCCTCTACAGGTAGTGGCAAGTATTAACAAAAAAATTCTTGGGTAAACCCATGACAGGGTATAGGTAATAAAATGTAAACCATGAGTGAAGAAATATTTATTATTTATTATATAAGATTTGGGCCATGAACCAATCACCAAGTGTATGTGATGTTGTAGGAAGAAGAAAGAAGAAGAAATGACTGGGTTAACTGTTGTGAAGCAACTGAAGAATAAAAGAAGAAAAGAAGAAAATGACGGATGAGAATATCACACAATCTAACCTAAAATATGGCGTTTTGCATATATTTCTAGCTCTAGTAATAATGCAATCTTACAGTTGAGATAATATTATGTAGCGCATTAAATGACTATTAAAAATTAGCTTTAAGATGAAGTGTTACACTTTACAATACGCAACTGTTTTCTATCCCACTTGAAATTAGAGGAAAATAATTCAATGAACAGTCTTATTAATAAATTCACCATAAAATTACCATTTCACTAAAAAAAAATGAGGAATAACGTAGACTGGATGAAAAAAGATGCAAGATATGTTATAAAGTCTCTAAAATAAAATAAAACATGTCCAATCGTTTTTATCTATTCTTTAAAATAAACGATGTTGACTAGAGGGTAAGAATGATCACTAGGGCTTGGAAAATATGCACTTAAAACTGGTCTAAATATGTATGAATTTATGCGTTAACAATAGACAAAATGAACGTTCCACTTCACAAGACGTTATAAGTGCATATTAAAATTTTGAACGACGTGACTAGAGATATCATGGCTTAACTGTTGCGAAAACGCGGATATACACTAATCTCACGCTAGAGGCTCGGTTAGGGATGGTTTCTAGGGGGTGGTTTGGCAAAAAATGATTTGATGCTATTAAATCATTTAGACAATACCTGGCCAAAATTCTGTATGACACCCGGTATATATTCTACACCGGCACGTGTCGCAAGAAAATTTTTTTATTTCGCTAATATTAAATATTTCAGCCACTTATTTTTCAGATATACTGACTTTTCGGATTTCTATTTGCGATTTCTCGATAATAAATTCACAATTTTTAAAAAGTTAGTAAATTTAAATAAAAATCCAGTACCTAATTAATAATACCTAATTCTAATTTTTCTCGAACTGTTTTTAAGAAAATTAAACAAAATCACGTCACAGCTCTGTGAAATAAAACGAGAAAAACTAAAAAGAAATCATTTCAAAACACTTATTTACCTACCTTTATGCCGAATTTTAATTATAGAAGATGCTATGAATGTTGTGTTTCTTTTGAGACATCCAGTATGCTTGTACTCTTTTATAAAACGTTCATAACTGATCTAAAAAATACTTAATACACAGGCCATTTTATCTACATTACCTAAATAATGAACAAAATAAATATAAGAAATGAATGGAACGTATTTAAAGTGTGTAGGTAGTTTTATTAATATTAATAAAACTCAGTAAAATTAGTCTTAGCGCTTTCAGCCGGTTAGGCCATCATCAGAGACTCTACAAAGATAAAAAACGGAGCTATAACAATAGTCAAATCGAGATATTCCTAAACATTGAATAAAAAATAAAAAAACCATTAAAACTTACTTGTCAGTAAATATAGAAGGTGCATGAATATTAATTATTTAAAATTTTATTTATTAGATTAAAAGGGCTGCCACAATACGGCCCCTGTTCTTAACCATAACTTGAGGCTTGAAACGAAGCAAAACCAATCCTAACAGGTGGTTGAAAATTGAGAAAAAACGTGGGGGCTCATCCCAACACGTGTAAATAAACTGTCTCAACCTTTCCAAGGAAGAGAGATGGAAAAATCTGAACTTCAGCTTGAAGCCAGCTGCCCCTTCAAAGTAGCTACCGTGAGGCGGAGGCAAGTTGGGGCACAGGTAATCGTAAAACGTTGAATACAAAATAGACGAAAAAGTAACCATCTTGACTTAACAGTGCCAAAAAAAGAACTGAGTGACAATTGACAGTTGACAATGAAATTGTCAAAACAATTGCCAACTTGAGAAATACAAATAAATTTCATGAAAATTGATCAAAAGTTAATATTTAAAAAGGTAAAAGTGGGTTGGAACCACTGAAGTAGCAAGCACAAGTTATGGAGGGAATTTTAAATTTTAAATTATTTTTAAAAAACAACCAAACGTTACAATAATTAAATAGAATTATAAAATATACATTACATAAATATATATTTCGAGAATAACCTTCCTTCTTTTTCTGAAACACAGTCAACTGTCCGACAAATTAATCGCTCATCCATCACAAAAATCATTTTCTAACGATTTCGTATAAAGGATGATGAATTTACAAATACAGCGTGCAAAGGTCAACCGAATAACGACTTGTCAATGTTGTCACTATTAAATTCCCTGTGTATTTGAAACTCACGTTATTTCATCTTCTGTTGCACTTTAAACATATCAAAACTTTACTCCGAATAAAGGGCATGTGTTGATTGTTGGAAAATGGTTGGGAACGATTCGACTTGCTTGTTTTTAGATCTATCGACGAACTAAAATGTTGGTAAGACAGGGTTTTCCGCGTATATTATTTTAAATTTCAGCTTGTATTTTATTTCCTAATTTTCTACGTTATTATATTGATTTGAGAACTGTTTTCAATGTAGTTGTATTTGATTATTAATAGAGTATGTGCCCCCTTGAAAAAATCGTATTAAATTTTTTTATAATTGTTTAAACTTTTATTTTTATTATTATCAAAGTTACTTTTATTTATATTGGCGTCAGCAACTGCTCTGATTTATTCCAAAAACATCTACAAAATATTAGCTCTTTAATTTGCATAGTTGTTAAATTTATTAGAAAATAAAATTAAACGCAGTTAAACTCTTACCCTAATGTCGAAGTAAAAACTACATAGAGTTGGCAACTGTAGGTCATTGGCAAGCAACCCCCAAAAACGTAATAGGATGGAAAACTTATCAAAAACTTGTTAGTATAGTTCAGTGGTCGCCAACCTGTCGATCGCGAGCTACCTGTAGCTCGCGGAGGCAATTCTGGTAGCTCTCACAACGATTTTAATTAATTTAAAAATACAAACTGCAAAAATCAGAGAAACTTCTGAAAATTCCACACAAAAATCTAATTGTCATAATATTAAACATAAACAGCGGCAACGTTGCGGTGAGCGATCTGCCGCTGACGCCATCAAGCTAGAATCGGCTAGAACTGACTAGCCGGACGAGCGCGTTAGTGTTCGAGAACGATCAGGATTGCTTTGAACGGGATAAATACGTACGGCGCGGCGACATTGCGCTTAGTTTAAAACTGAATGCGTAACCAACGTCCAGCGGTTGGGTTAGTAGAGAACAACAAAAAATAATATTATGGCAAGCAGTTGTAAGAAGGTAAAGACATACCACTTTCATTCGGAATGGGAAGAACAATATTTTTTTACAGAAGTTTAAGATAAAAATGTGTGTTTGTTATGTAATCTACGGTCTCCGTTGCTAAAAAAGGTAATATTGAGAGACATCATAAAACTGTACATTCTAATTTTGAAAAATCATTCCCACTACAATCTGCCGTCAGAAAGGAGAAACTGAAACAGTTAAAAAAGTAGTTAATTGGACAACAATCAATATTTTTAAGAACAGTCGACAAAAATAAGGCTGCAACTGAAGCATCGTACCGTGTGTCCCAAATAATTGCACAAAAAAAGAAACCTTATGGATTATAAAACAGGCGTTTTTAAAAGCTGCGGATTCGTTATTTGCCAACTTTAGAAATAAAGACGAGATAGTTTCAGCTATAAAATCTATGCAACTTTCTGCTAATACAGTGATAAGACGTGTAGAAGTAATGAGCAATGATATTTTTTTACAGTTAAGAACTGACTTAGATAACTGTGTTTATTTTTCCCTTCAACTGGATGAATCAACAGATGTCGTTGACACTGCCCAGATGGTCGTGTTCGTCAGGACGATTTTTAGTGATTTTACGATTAAAGAAGATCTTTTTATTCCACTGAAAGGACACACTACTGGACAGGAGTTGTTTTCTCATTTAAAAAATATTATTTCTTCCGAGAAAATTCCAATATCGAAAATGGTAGGCTTGACAAGCGATGGCGCTCCAGCTATGGTGGGTTGTGATAAGGGTATGGTGGGTTGTGATAAGGGTATGTCGTAAAGATGAAACTTTTCCGCAATTTCTCTGTTACCACTGCATTATCCATCAGCAAGCATTATGTGGAAAGTTCCTGAAACTAAACAAAGTTATGAAACTGGTGGTAAAAATTGTGAACAAGATTAGAGCTCAAGGGAGAGACAAAGAACTAGCGTTTTGTTAACAATATTTCCTTTTTTAGCAACGGAGACCGAAGTATTACATAACAAACACACATTTTTATCTTTAACTTCTGTAAAAAAGTATTGTTCTCCCATTCCGAATGAAAGTGGTATGTCTTTACCTTCTTACAACTGCTTGCTATAATATTATTTTTTGTTGTTCTCTACTAACCCAACCGCTGGACGTTTGTTACGCGTTCAGTTTTAAACTAAGCACAATGTCGCCGTGCCGTGCGTATTTATCCCGTTCAAAGCAATCCTGATCGTTCTCGAACACTAACGCGCTGGTCCGGCTGGTCGGTTCTAGCCGATTCTAGCTTGATGGCGTCAGCGGCAGATCGCTCACCGCAACGTTGCCGTTGTTTATGTTTAATATTATGACAATTAGATTTTTGTGTGAAATTTTTGGAAGCTTCTCTGATTTTTGCACAGAATTGAAAACAGCATATATTAAAGATTTCACTTAGTGCATGAAAGTCTAACTAAATTAAACAGTTTACAGATAATTAGGCCTCAAACTTGATACATTTATTGTGATCAAAACTTTGGGTTTTTGTATATTTGATTACATCTTCTCACATTTGAGAATTGATGATTTATTTCACTAAAGTTGAAAATATTATTTGATTAAATTAATTATTTCAGTTAGTTTTGACTCTATTTGTCCTTAAAAAAACAACTTAAAATACGCACTTACACTTCTTCCGCCTACACCGGAAGAAATTACGTAATACCTTACTTTCAGTAAGAATTCTGCTTGGGGACACGGTTTGTAACCGCTCATTTTTCGTTTATTTCTTTCACTAATAGCCAGTTGAAACCCGCATGTATTCATTGACCCGTTTTAGTTTAATATTTCAGAATTCTTTGCAAAATAACTGTCTAAAACCGTTACTAGAATGAATGTGTTGGTTTGAACTCGATAACGTACGAAGTTATTGTTAAAAATTCCATTAAGTGCTCATAATTAGATGGTAGTAACATAATTGGAGTATTTTAGATTGAAACAAGAACGGTATGTTGAGTAGATGATATGACTTTTTTTTTTTAATAAATTATTATTAGGTACATGGGAAAAAGTAAGTTTTTTATTTTGCACTAAATTTCTTCATATTTTTCTAAATAACATAAATGATAACTATATCATTTGTGGCGATTTTAATTTACCACAAATAAAGTGATACTATGTTATGTTAAAAACAAAAAAAATTCCCCCATTTTACCCGATAATCTCGTAACCGATACAGGTCTAATTTCAGATCCACAGGAAATCTGTAACGCCTTTTCTGATTTCCTTTCGTCTGTTTTTGTGCCAAGTGGTCCTAGTGATTTTTCTGCTATTTTCAACAACGCTCCTCTAAATATTATCCAGTATAAAACATCTCGTGAAATGATTTCATTAAAAATAGACAATTTGCCTGATAAAGGTCCTGGTCCAGACGAGATTAATGCATGCTTTATTAAAAAGTGTAAAAATTATCTCATTGATCCTTTATATTTCTTATTTAATAAATCTTTAACCGTACTATTTATATCAGTACTATATATATTCAAAGGGCTATAAATATTTCGGGCACGCGGGCGGCCCTGTCTCTAATCCATATCTGTGTACTATAGTCTATTTTTATGTATGAGAGAGTATTAAAATAATAAAGCGTTCGTAATCCATAGGCGTACTACTTCTTTTAGTAGACAGTTAAAATATTTTTTGAAGTTATTCCTCGAGTATTCACTTATATTTTCACCTAGTTAACCTGCTTATAACTTCTAAACAGCTGGAGGTAAAAAAGTGCAATTTTTTCTAAAATGTTTTATTTTTCCACAAGGTATGTTAAGAACATTGTGTCAAACGGGTTATGTAGATATAAGGGTTTAAACTTTGACTTTTAAACAACGTTACGTTCATTAATAATAGTTTTAATATAAAAACTACTTCTTACCTACAAATCCAAATTAGAATCGAAATCAGAAGATGAACTGTCGCAACGAATATTTACAATGAGTGGCTCGATCATTTCATCAGTAATATTGTCCAACTTCCACATTTTCTCTTCTTCTTTAATCGTATGATTTACTGCCTTTTCCCAGTTTTCAGGCTTCACATTATTTACAGCCTCCAAAAACAACTGTTTAACATTACTCATTTTAAAAGAATTATTTTTTCTTGAAACGTCTCCCTTTATCTGTGCCCATATCAGTTCAATCGGGTTTACTTCGCAATGATATGGTGGTGATCTAACCACCGTCATCCCACGATTTTTTGCAATTTCATCAATTTCATATTTTTTGAATTTCTCTTTATGAAGGGAACACAAATAATACAGTTCTTTTCTCACAGAACCGGGATGGAACTTAATATTCTTTGAATTTAGCCAATTCTGTAAATCTTTTTTTAACCACTTGGTAGTGGTCCTTAGGTAATTTCTTCTCCATACTACAATATCGCTTCTTTCTATTAAAATAGACTTTCTGGAATGCTTTTTCCATACAAAACCTATTTCTCTTAAAAGTTTTCATGGTGTGATTCATTTCGGGGTAATCCTTATCATCTCGAACCGTGGCAAGAACTTTGTCTACTGTCGGAAATTCTTTTCCAAAAAAGAACGCATGCACTTTCCTTCGAAGTCTTTCTTTCAAAAGATTTTCTAATTGAAATTTTGGTTTTCCTGGAGCTTTACATGCTGTTTGAAACTCGCCACATTTCTCTTCTTTAACAACTCTGTAAATCGTAGATTTCCCAACACCAAGCGTACTACTAACTAATTCCACTGTGTCATCAACACTTTTACATAAATGTTTGTCTGTAAATGATTTAAAACAATTAAATATTAATGTTTTTTCATTAAGTGTTAAAGGACCGATTTTTTGTCGTTTACGCGGCCCTTCCAAATTTTCCATGATCACACTAGAATTCACACTGCACCTTGCAAGTTGCAACTAAATGACATTTAGTAAGAATACACAACTTGGACCTCCTTACTAAATGGAAAACCTATAATCGCATTTTCGGTGAAATTTGTTGGGAAATTATTTATCTACTTATAATTCGATTACTGTAAGAAATTCTTGGAATTAAAATAAAACAAAATTGGCAAATAGGTACTTATTGAAAATAATCTTAAAATACGGCTATGTAATCTTTAATACACAGGGCTTTTGGCCTGTCAAAATGTTTTTCTATTGTTTTGTACAGCTTATGTTTATAAAGAACCAATAAAAGACCCAAAACTTGTAATAGCTCAGGTACATTTATTACAATTTTAGGAAATATTTAGATTATTCTGTAAAGATATTTAAAATGACCGTAATAAGTTTTGCATTAGAAATGCTGTTTTATTACTCTCTCATACATAAAAATAGACTATAGACGAGAACAAATGACCTAAAAATTCTTGCAACCACCTCTTTAACCATTAAGTTTATGCTCCTTTATAAAATATTGGTTTTAGTTTACATTACAAAGTTAATCTAAATCTAAACTACATCCATTCTAATGCTAACTTTTGTTGCATAGAGGTCACCTTTTATTTGATGCACAAAAAACATATTCGACCGGATGCAAAATGACAAATTCAACATGCTAAACTATACATTCCATGCAATTTATGCAACGAAAATTTAAGTCTTCATAAATAAATATGAACTGCATTTGTTTTTAAATTTTAGATCAAGGTTGATCGTGTTGTGCATTTTCAATGATTTTATTGGCAGTGTTGCTAAGTGACCTCCTAAAACTGCTGTTAATATTATACATTATTCAGTAATTGTTGGTAATTTGATATCTAATTTAATTTTCAGTAAATCAGACAAGACGTAAATATGATAAGGAAATGATTATTAAAGGGATACATAGTAACAATCTGAATAAAAACAGAAAAAGTATTTTAGACTTAAAACTAACTAAAATTGGAATACCATAAATTGTAGTTTAAATCAGTGGCGACTCGTTACCAAAATATTGTCGGTTTACAATGAATATTTAGTTTTTATAATATACCTTCCTAAAACACAGTACGTTTTTAACCTAAAGATGTACTGAGTAATAAGTAAGCATAACGAAATAAATAAAAAAAAAAATACTTACCTGTGTATTAAAATGTAATTATTAAGTCTTTAAATTTAGTTTTAAGTTTTAAATTTAGTTATAAGTTTTTGAGTTTTAACAAAACCAATATTTTAAAATTATTTTACTGTTATTGTACCCTATTTATACATTTATATTTCTTTATACCACATACAGACAATTTGAAGTTGTCTCAGTGGGTTTTGTGTTTAATTGTTCAACATATGTATTTATTTCAACTTAAAATATGTATTAATGTATTACTTGTTGGCAAATAAACTATTTTATTATTATTATTTATCTATATACTGTCATTGTGAACCCCAAAATATTTTTCACAAGCCGCCACTGGAAATAATACAAGAGTAGAAAAGAAAATCACAGAGAAATTATAAATAAAATTATTGTATAAGAGTAATAAATACTGTTAAGTTTTTTAAATTGGATTTTATTAAGAAAAAGTCATCATGGAATTTAATATAAACCGAAGAGTGATAGAAAATTAGTGTGAGACGTCTATAGTCTATTTTTATGTATGAGAGAGTAATAAAACAGCATTTCTAATGCAAAACTTAGTACGGTCATTTTAAATATTTTTACAGAATAATCTAAATATTTCCTAAAATTGTAATAAATGTACCTAAGCTATTGCAAGTTTTGGGTCTTTTATTGGTCCTTTATAAACATAAGCTGTACAGAACAATAGAAAAAGGTTTGGACAGGCCAAAAGCCCTGTGTATTAAAGATTACATAGCCGTATCTTAAGATTATTTTCAATAAGTACCTATTTGCCAATTTTGTTTTATTTTAATTCCAAGAATTTCTTACAGTAATCGAATTATAAGTAGATAAATACCTTCCCAACAAATTTCACCGAAAATGCGTTATAGGTTTTCCATTTAGTAAGGAGGTCCAAGTTGTGTATTCTTGACAGTTTACTAAATGTCGTTTAGTTGCAACTTGGAAGGTGCAGTGTGAATTCTAGTGTGATCATGGAAAATCATTTACACACACATTTATGTAAAAGTGTTGATGACACAGTGGAATTAGTTAGTAGTACGCTTGGTGTTGGGAAATCTACGATTTGCAGAGTTGTTAAAGAAGAGAAATGTGGCGAGTTTCAAACAGCACGTAAAGCTCCAGGAAAACCAAAATTTCAATTAGAAAATCTTTTGAAAGAAAGACTTCGAAGGAAAGTGCATGCGTTCTTCTTTAGAAAAGAATTTCCGACAGTAGACAAAGTTCTTGCCACGGTTCGAGATGATAAGGATTACCCTAAAATGAGTCGAAGCACACTATGGAAACTTTTAAAAGAAATAGGTTTTCTATGGAAAAAGCATTCCAGAAAGTCTATTTTAATAGAAAGAAGCGATATTGTAGTATGGAGAAGAAATTACCTAAGGAATATAAAAGAAATGCGAAACCAAAGAAGAAATATATTTTATTTAGATGAAACATGGATCAACGAGGGACATAAACCAAATAAATGTTGGCAAGATGAAACTGTTACAAGTCGAAGGCAGGCTTTTTTAAATAATTTATCTACTGGTTTAAATCCACCATCAGGAAATAGGCGCAGACTATTAATAGTACACATCGGTAGTTCAAACGGTTTTGTTAAAGGTGGTTTATTGACTTTTGAATCTACTCGTACCGGTGACTACCATGAGGACATGAATGCTGATGTCTTTAAAGAGTGTTCGAACAAATTATAGATCTTCTTCCTCAGAACTGTATAATAGTAATGGATAATGCAAGTTATCACTCGAGACTTATAGAAAAATGCCCACAACCAAGTGGTTAAAAAAGATTTACAAAATTGGCTAAATTCAAAGAATATTAAGTTCCATCCCGGTTCTGTGAGAAAAGAACTGTATCATTTGTGTTCCCTTCATAAAGATAAATTCAAAAAATATGAAATTGATGAAATTGCAAAAAATCGTGGGATAAAAATGTCTGCTGGTAAATGCGCTACAGATGAATTAAATTTACTTTTCTCCAAATTAATTTGATGAATAAAAAATTGACCTTCATAATACTTAAATTATAGATCTGGTTGATGGGCCCAAAAATCTAGACGTTTTACTTTTAAAATATCTGGAACTAAAGTAGGTGGTTCGATTGTTAAGTCTTCTCGTTATCCGATGTTAAAAATATAAAAAGAAACCTAAAAAGTTATACCAAAACGATCACCAATGAAGAAAAAAACCTACTTACTTCGAACATTTCTTCTTCGTTTACCAACCTCCTAAGGTTGCCGTGAAGGTCTGTGTTTCAAACTTGAATCTGTTTTTGATTCTTTTCAATAGCTTTAATTAATTTTATTTCATTTTTCATTTGATTTCGTTGGTTTTAGAACATTATTAATTATTTTCTACCTCCATACTGACTAACATTTTTCTTAAATCGCAACCTGGTGAATCTTATCAATTTTTTTTAATTATACCATCTTTTGTAGTACAACAAATATTTTATTATTAGAAATGTTACTATTATTATGTTAAATGACTAATAATTATTGTAATAAAAGGTAATAAATAAAATTGTTATTGTTTGTTTAATGTTACTATGTATTAATAAATGGTTAACAAGTTGATTGAATTAGCTATCGATGTTTATAAGTAACTATTGAAGTACCTATTTGCAAAAAAGTTTTGGGTTAATTATATACACGCTTGAAAAGTATAGGATCGTAATCTAAAAATGGTTTTAAGTATACAGGTTGTCACCAGAAGTTGTAACATCTAGATATTTTATATTTTCGCTAGTAGATATATACGTATAATATTTTCGAAGGTATTGAAGAATAATAAATAATTTCTAACTATTTTTCTTAGTTATCGTTTTAATGGTTATACAATTTCTTATACCGACTAACGAAATTTCTCTTAAAGTATATTAATATATAGGGTGTACCAACGAAAACTTGACCCCAGTGTTTTCTCTACCAAAACATAGATAACTGCAAACATAATTTCTTTTTGTTTCCTCTGATTATTTTTCGATGTACACTCATCATGCATAGCTCAGTCAGCCTATTTTCATTCATTATTCGCTCCGTGCGTGACTGCAGCGCCAACTATTTTATGTACTAACGGACGATATTTGCGTATACTGACAATATAATTTTTAATAGAATTCATAAATAAAAAATATATATGTTGATTTTAATAAGAGTATATGGATTTGTAAAACGAGTGAAAAAATTTATTATTAGATATATATTTGTATTATTTCACCTAAAAAAGTGGTATAATCAATAAAAATCAATAATAAAACAGGTATTTACGAAAAAATGTATGAGATGTTGCCTAAGCCTATTAAGTTCTCATTAAAGAAAATGTTAAGCAATGTCAAAATAAAAACATTACCATTATATAATAACGTAGAATCAAAACGTATTAACAAAAATAATTGGTATATTTGCAATTATAATTTATATTTTTTTCATTTTTAGTTCGAAAGAACCCATAGGAATGAATGATTAAAACTGGTTTCCTATCAATAAGTCACAAGATTGCATTTCAGCCATATACAGTAATGAAAGGCTCATTTTATTATTTTCACCTATTTTTTAAGAAAAAAGCAAAATGTATACGTGTATGTGATACGTCAAAATTATAAAATATCGCCCTAGAGAACTCGAATTATCCGCAGCTTGCGTTAGTATCTCTTTTGCTCCCCTACCCTGACTTTGCACTGAGCGAGTAGACCGCAGCCATGTTTTAACATGCCTTAGCGTGCTAAACGTTCTTTCGAGTGACGTTGTCGTTGGTAGTGATGGGCATAATCGAATACTCGTCATAATTGAATACTCGGATGATTAAAATTCGATTTGAGTATTCGAATCCGGCGGGTCCTTTTTGCCCACAAATCTCTGTTTTCTACCTGTGTAAGTAAAGGGGTGCGTTAATCTTACTGGTATTTTGCCCACAGTAGCATTCAGGTACCTAAACCCGCAAATTACATCCGCCCACAAATAGGTACCTACCTGATTATTAATAATTCTAATAGGTACTTACTTTGGGTGTTTACTGTTTATATTTCAGTCAGTTTTTATACGTTGATGATTGTAATTCGAGTATTTATAAACAATAATTATTTCTATAATGTCAGCTACATTGATTAAAAGCACACGCGGGAAAGATGTACTCCTTTTGGAGAATTTTACGTTTGCCAAAGATAGAGAAATGAAAAGTGGAGAAGTTTCTTGGAGATGCTCCCAAAGAAAAACAAATGCTTGTAATGCCACTGTATTTACAATTGGTCCTGAACTTTTAGTATCCAGAGGCAACCTAATTCATAGCCATGAAGCAAATGAACCGAAATTAAACAGGAAAATTATTTCTAATTCGTGTAAGCGAAAAGCAGTTAATGATATTTCGGAAAACCCTTCTAAAATTATCCGTAAAGTACTTGCTACTAATTTACCAGAGTCACTAACTACAATTGATGTGTCCTACATAAGAAAAACTATATACAATAGTCGTCACCAAATACTACCAAGTCCATTACCTACAAATATACAAGAAGTGCATGATGCAGTTGACTTATATTCTAATACATTTAAAACCAGTAAAGGTGAACATTTTCTTTCAATAAATAGCAGAGAAAATAATATTATTGTATTTACATGTGAGACAAATATTCGTACTTTGTGTAAAATGAACGTCTTGTATATGGATGGAACATTTTCGTATTGTACAAAGTTTTTCCTACAATTATTTACCATTCATGGACTGTGTAATGGACACTATGTGCCCCTGGTATATTGTTTATTACCAAACAAATCTACCGATATATACAAACATTTGTTTTCGTTATTGCATTATTAAATTTTGGAAACTTACAGTATTGCTTTAAATCCATCTAAAGTGTTCGTTGATTTTGAAATAGCAATTCATAAGGCGTTAATTTATATGTGGCCTAATACTGTAATCAATGGCTGCCGATTTCATCTATATACATCAAGCGTGGTATCGTAAAATTCAGTCTCTGGGATTAATGACTAAATATACAACTAACAGTGATACCGGAAAATGGCTTAAAACATCATTTGGGTTGACATATTTAAACGCCGATGAAGTTGGAGACTGTTTTGTGTTTGACTTAATGGCAAGTAAACCAGAAAATGCAATTCTCGATAGGTATGCCGATTACCTATTAGAAACATATATTGAAGAAAATTCTACATTTCCTCCAGAAAAAACAGCTTCAATTACAAGAACTACAAATGCCTGTGAGTCGTTTCATTCAAGGTTTAATTCTTCATTCTACTGTACACATCCTTCTGTATATATTTTTATAGAAAAGCTTAAAGACTTTCAAATCGACACGTATGTCACAATACAAAGCTTAAGTATACCTAAGAAAATCAAAGACAAAAGTGTAAAACAAAAAATTCAGTGTTTAGAAAAATTTATACAGCGATTTGATCTGCAGAAAATCAGCAGATTAGAGTATATAAAATTTGTATCACATTTATCCCTCCCAGTTGAAAAATATGTAAATAAAATATAAATATATAAAAAATATAATATAACTTATGTATACTTACTTTTTTATAATAATAAAAATTAGTGTTTAATATAATTTTTAGTTTAATTAATAATGTGTTTTTACTTTTCGATAATATATAAAAAATAATAAATGAAAGATATATCTATTATGATTTATTCAGTTAGAAATAAATTTGGGCAAAATACCAACAGGATTAAGATGACCTTTTACTTGCTGTGGGCAAATTACCTATAGGATTAGCAGCTTTAAATATTTTGTGGGCAAATTACCTCCGCCCTTCGAATCATATCATTCGAATGATTTATTATATGCCATCATCAATGATTGGGTTGGTCAAGATCAATTTGTCAAAAGGTAATATATTGACAGTTAACGATCCAATTAGAACGCAGTACACCAAAGTCTAAAACGTCATACGTCAATATTTACTTTTAATTATCATGCTACCGTTTTGCTTTGGAGTGATTGGGTGGTTCCCCGACTTGATAAAGATCTATCCAATTAGAACGCGATACGCTAAAAGAAAAGACGTAAAGACGTTGCATGTGTATCCTACACTCAAAAAATTTTATTAGTAAATGCAACGAAAAGTGTATGTTGGGTTAACAGTAATAAGATCCGTATTTGGTCAATCTAATATACTGTTAAATTTACAGAAACTATTTTGTTACTTATCCACTTTCAACAAAACCTGATAGATATAATAACTTTTCTGTTACCATAATAATAAAATGATTCTTTTGCTGCAAGTCTAATTATTAAATATTACAGAAAGTAACGATCCTCATAACAGTACTTTTTTGTAACATGGATAGTGTGACCATTAAATATAAATATTTATATTTTATTGTGCTAACAGTGTTTATTTTACATTCATAAAAATATGTTATTATATTTAAAGAAATTAATTATGTTCATAACAGTACTTTTTTGTAAAAGGAATAGTGTAACCATTAAATATATAGATTTATACTATATTATGACAATAGTATTTCTTTTGCAGTGATAAAAATATGTTATTATATTTAAAGAAAATAATTATTTTCACAACAGTAATTTTGTGTAACATAAATAGTATAACTATTAAATATATAGATTTATATTCTATTATGACAATGTTGTTTCTTTTGCATTAATAAAAATATATTATTATATTTAAAGAAATGAATTATCCTCATAACAGTACTTTTGTGTAACATGAATAGTGTTTCATTAATATTTGTAAATAATATAAATGGAAAATTTTTGTTTCAAAATATGAAGATTTAAGTCAAATTACTTAGACAAAATATTGCTCCTTACTGACTATTTAATTATTTTTGCCCACTGTTGTGATACCTTCAAATCTTTTTTGTTCATACTTGGCAAAAAGTTTGGTTGCTTGTTAGGACAATTTAAATTATTGTAGAAAGTTTCTTATCCTCACTATTACTAGAGTCGTAATAATAGAAGTAGGGACTTAGTTTGTCCGTGGCGTAGAATGTAGCAGAGTGAAATTCGGTCACTACGTGCATAAACTTTGGGTCAAGTATAAACAAAAATATTGAAAGATATCATAATGGGCAAAATAATTTTTAATTTTTTTAATAAAATACCCTGTAGCTTAGTAAGGAGCTAAATTTTGTTAAAGTAATTTGGGTTGAATTTTCACATTTTTCAGTCAGAATATTTAAATTTTACAATAAAAGAATATTTTATTCTTCGGCGTTCATAATTTCTTAAATTGCCCTTATTTTTTTATTTCAAGAGTGAAATTGTAAACAAAGTTTTTCATTGGATGCAAAGTTTCTAGCACACTTATATTACTAAAAAGAAAACTGTATGACTTCTTTTCAGCGTGTTTAAAAATATACGTGTAAATATAGGTAAAAGGTAATGTAAATTAAAATACTTTAAAAATAAAAATATTTATTTTCAGAACAAAAAAAAATAACTTATAAAAATATTACATAGTTTTTATCTTCATACTAGACTTTTTTAACAAAACAGAAATATCGCAAGAATCTTTATCAGCCATATATCCACAGAGTCTCCTTAAAGCTTTAAGGTGGATCTTTAGTGACAGTTTTACATAAAACGACTGTAACTTTGAAAAATTTCAGGAGAATCTGTGCACAAGACCAAGTTATAAAATATACCGGATTTCGCATATCTTTTCCCCTATTCGAATGGCTTTTAACTGTTCAAAGGATTGAAATAGAAGTATGGTCTTTTCATTAGTACTATGAGATTTATGTCATATATCTTTTTAAATAGGTTAACATTACGTTGTTATAAAGCCTAAGTACCTTTCAGTAAATTGAAAAATATAAGAGTGATACATACGGTTGAAAAATTCTACTTGCAATGTTTGGAAAAAAACCATTTGAAATTGATATTTCCAGTAAACGTAAAAACACATTTTAATACGACGAAGCTTTTTTCATTTGCAGAATCCGTTAGAAGTCATTCAAATATATAGCAAAAATTTAAGTGGAGATAAATTCAATCTAAATATAGATTTTAAAATAAAAAATATTCTTTCAATTATTTAATTGATTTGAATTGATTCTATTACTTATGTAAAAGAATCTATTCTTTACATTAACATCAAATTTTGACTACGGAATAACGAAAAAATAATTTGTTCCGTAATGATGTTCCAATATTTTAACAGGGTGGTCTACCAAGCATTTAAGGAAGGGTTTTCTTACAAAATTTTACAATTTTGGTCTCTTCTGTCAAGACAATGACATTAAAGTTTCAAATTGGCAAAAAAAAATTTTTTTTTTAAAAGTTAGTCTTAGGAATTGACATAAATGTGATTTTTTGACAAAGCAAAAAATAACAGCCGCCTAATACGTTTTGTAGTAATCAATGACGCCAATTTTATTAAAAAGTCAAGTGAAATTATTTTAATTTTTTGTATGTTAACTGTTGAATGTACGAAAAAAGTGCGTGTAGTGTTGAAAATTTTGTTGGAATTGGCTTTTAACGAAAACAGTTCTGAAAGAAATGAAAAAAGAGCTTGCTAATCTATACCCTTCACAAACATGAACTGAAAGAAGAATTACCATCACAAAATAGGATTCGACTAGCGGATAATGTGTATTACCAAAATTCTTAGTCAAATGTTAAAAAAACTAATTATATTTGCCATTTTCAAAATGAAATATCTCGATAGAAAGGATCCAAATTGCAAAATTTTATATGAAAACTCCCCCTTAATTGATTGTTAAAATATTGGAATATCATTACGGAAAACCCTGTATATCGGGCATGTCCAATAAAATATTCTGATTATTTTATTATTGAAAAAACTATATATTTTTTTAAACCTGAACCTTTTTGCTTAGCTCATTTAAAAATATATTGATAGTTGGAAGTACCATATCATGTTGGGTTTTAATATCGAAAAAATAAATTTGTAAAAATTGCCAGACTGCTACACATTCTAAGGGATAACTTAAATTAAAAACGTGATATAGTTGAAGGCAGCAATTTAGAGCCGAAATTGGGGAAAAAAAGCTATATTTAATTTGATCACAACATACCAAGTATTGTTTGGGGTGAAATAAATTATCATCATAGATTACTACTAGGTGGGGTTGAATGGGTAACTTTTTACTTTTTAGTAACAAAAGTTTAGTTTCGATTTCGGCTAAACTGGCACCTGTTACCATAAAAGCATCCTGGGAATCACTTATTGTGTACTTGATTAATACTTTCTTAGTACCTACTTTTTCTGTCTTCTTGGATGTTGGCACAATAGCTGCGTGAAGGAGGAAGATAATGGCAACATTTCGTCCATCTACAATAAAAATATAGATAATGTAATACTAAGGAGAAAAAAAAGCATGCGAACTAAATTAACATCTTTTCTTGTCTGAAACTCGGAAGAAGTACGAAGAACGTACCTAAATTTCGAGAATTAACCCACAAAATCTTTGCAACTTTTAACTTTAATATAAAGTTGATAGAGTAATTTGGGCTCTTGAATGTTGTCTCTAATTACGTTTAAATATATTATCAACAAACCTTCAGAAATATTTTCATATTCAGATTTTAGATTTTCCAAAAGCAGTCGACATTTCTTTTCTTTAATTTTAGTACTAAAAATATCTAATGCTGCTTCGACAAATAAATTCCACTTCAAATATATGCTGCTTGCAGCAGGAAATAAATATTGGAAATCTATTTCTATCTAAAACAGAAAAATATTTGAAAATTATTTTATAGAACAAATTCAAAATATAAATTCCTACCAAGGTGTATCCCAGTGGGTGTCTATACAGGGGCCATTCGGTTAAAATCGTTACTATGTTTTTGCTATCGTCTTCGACCAAAAATCTTCTTCGGTAATTTTGGCACTTTGTCCAAAAATTTTTAATTTCCTCCCATCGTTCCTCCTCCTGTATATATTTTAATTTTTCCTTTATAATTTCAGCATCTTCTTTAGACTCAGGAAGAACTGTCAAAAATATTGAATTAACGATAAATTCATAAAACCTGTCTTAAAGTAATAAAAATACCTAAAGATGACTCTGTATATACTTTTCTTTTGACCAGGGGTCCCTCCAATAGCCCACTAGATTTTAGTTTTCTTGTATTGTTATAATATTTGGCCAAAAGTTTTCCCTTTGGGGCCTTATTTTTTTGAGGAGCGAAATAGTATTCCTGAAATAATAAAAAAGTTATTTTACAACTCATTTTAATCATTTATCTTTATATATATTTATATTTTAAAATTATGAGTATATTATAATAAGTACCTTGACTTCATATGGGAATAAGATTTTAATTTGGTTAGCTATAGTTCCGGCTACTGACACGCTCATTTTTTTATTGTTTTGGATAAAGTGGTCGACGATTTTATCCACCAAAATTTGTCGATGAGGTTCTGGCAGTTCTGTAACACCTCTTTCACACATTTTTAAAATTGATTTTCCCTCGTTGTATTCTTTTAAAATGGACTTTAAATCAATCTAAAATGCAATGATTTGAATTATTAATAATTATATTATAGTTCAACTTATTTACCAGTTCAGAGATACAGGTATTATCTTCGAAATCGCAAACATTGCTTTTTTCGTTTTCTTTATTTTTACTTTCTTCCTTACTTTCTTTCTTACTTTCCTCTTTGCTTTTCTCCTTACTGTCCTCCTTACTTTCATTGTGTACATATGTACCCTAAAAAGTATAAACAATAAGCATTAGGTGTATCCAAAAAAATTTTTTAATAAAGAAAACAATATAGATGATTTAACTTACTACAGATTTCTGCCACTCAAAAAGGTAGTGCTCGAACTTAACTTTTATGCCCCAAGGAAATTTTTTTAATAAATCTTGCAAATGATGAAGTCTCGCATGTTTGAGAGATTGAAGATCAACTTTATTAACTAAAAGGAAAAATAACTTAAAATTAATTAGTATGATTTTTCCATTAACTTACTACAGAAATGTTCTTCCAATTCAGATAAACCCCAAGCTTTTAGTAAAGTTGATACAGTATCTTGACGATCCAAATTGAGTACTTGTTTTTCTGGCAGGCAAGGCTCTAATTCTGTGCTGTTGTTTAGTACATTTACAGCTTCAGATAATATACCTGACGAAATAAGAGTGTCTGTTCCAATAAGAGAATAGTCCCAAGAACTGGTACTTGGAAAGTCCATTATCTAAGATCTTGTTTAAAGCTATTTTATACAGTGATCAGGCAATGGTAAGTATATATTTATCACATACTTCAAGTATCTGGATGAGTTAGATTTTGATTTTATTAAATAAAAGTACATTTTAATAAAATTTCAAATTTAAAGGAAATAATTAGATAGCAACAAAAATTAAACAAAAGCAAGATCTACAGTTGATACATTGCAAATCAAAACTTGTACTGACCTATTTTTCTAATAATATTGTATACGGGGTTAGTCCAAAGTTTCAGAATAAATTATGGAAGTAATTTTGTTAAAAATTGGTATGAATATGGGCATGACTTCTCTCGACATCATTGCTTATGCAAATTTTGTTACAAACAATTACAGACATTTCAAGACACGTTAATAATAACTACCTTATTTATAACATTTTCGCTTTTATTTTCGGATGCAGAACAAAAAATTACCGTTAACAAAAAGTCAATAAGTATATCCTTAAAAACGGAAACAAACAAAATATTTAAATAAATCATTATATTCTTAAAAACGAACCGGACGCGAAAAATACAGTGTGGAACAGCCAAATGGAATAAATTCACTAGCTCCATTATTATGCATTAACATCTGCTGCATTGATAATGACTTTTTTTATTACATTATCATTACAAAATTTCAATATTTTATCACGCCTCAACATCTTGGCAGCACTCTAGACGTAAATACTTCATTTTTTCTTGTTAATTTCTAGAATAAAATATTAAACCATAGTAATTTTGAAGAGATAATGAAAAGTCCTTTCAAATGAAGTATCACAAGCCCCTACTCCAATTTGAAGATTTATGGGGTTGCAGCTGTCATCTGGAATGGGTTAAATTTAGGGATGTCATTTTTACGTAGAAAGATGTCATTTTATAATAATTAGAAATTGAAGTGTCTCAGGATTTTCTAGAAAAATTCATAGTAATGGAGCTACTGAATTTATTCCATTTGGCTGTTTCACACTGTATATTAATACAAATAAAAAATATGTTTTTTAAATATTAAAGTTATTTGACCGTTCCTGGTCTTTTTATTAACCCTGTATATAATTTCTGCAATGTTTTTTATTTTCACAATTTACATATTATATTAATGAAATAAATAAAATATTCTATACACTAATTTAAAATATTAAATAGTCTTACAAGAAGTATTCTTTTAATCTTATAAATTTCCTAGAGTTAACAATTTTATTGATATGAATGGGAGGCCCGGAAACATAATTTTTAAATTTAATAATTTTTTTAGACCATTCACTTGCCTCTTTTAGTTCATAAGCACAAAAATGTAAGTCATAATCCGGTTCAGTTTCTTCACAAATAACATAAACTTCTTTATCCAAAGTTACAGCAAATTCTATAATTTTATACAAATATAAACTTTCATGAAATTTTGAAAAATAATCATTTTTTTTATAAAGTATATCCATATATTTTACTTGACTAAAAAATTCAATATTTTGATGTTGTAAGCTGTTGAAGACAAATTCTTTATAGCAAGACTCAATTTTATTGATAAAAACAAATTCATCTTCGTATAAAAGACCTTCATTTATTTGATGAGCAAATTTAAGCTGATATTTATTAGCTAATGTAAGAGGAATATTAATCCTTGAATTTATTATATTAGCGTATCTTTTAAATTCTTTATGTTTCGACTCGAATATAAAACACCAATAAGTCCTTGGAGGACCAGAGTACTTAATAATTGTTGGATAATGTAGAAGAAAGTGGTGCTTCGGTTTTAAGGTGTCTTGAAAAAGTTGACAATACATATTTAGGTGCCTTCCAACCAAAAGCTCTAACCGTTTTAAATATTCTGTAGAAATACTGTGTGATAAAATAATATCAATTATTTCTATAAATTCTATTAAAAAAATCCAAATCTCATGATTTTCTGGTACTAAATCACCCAAAATCAGAGGGAAGAAATGAACAAAACACATCATTTCCCTTGCAGACATTTTTAAATGATATTTATGTAGATGGTGTTTTTCAATTTCAGGAGAAATATTTCCTATTTCTGTACGACCATAATCAAAACATTGTTTTCGAATATTAACCTCTTCTAAAGTAAAAAGTTGTAGAGTTTCTGTAAAATATATTATAATTTGGCATAAATTATAATGACATATACCTTCAAATATGTCATGCATAACATCAACTGAAAAATTAGTTACTACATGAAATGAATCAATTTTGTTTAATGCACAACTGTTCTTAATCCCTGTTTGAGAAATATCATTTAAAGCAATATCGATCTCGTAATTACTTTTGTTTCTCAATAGGGTTTCGTCAATTTTATTAGTTACCTGGCATTTCTTTTTATGCATTTTACAAAATCTACAAAAATAGTTGGAAATGAAACTTGTTGTAAACCCTAAAATACTATTTATACCTAAATTATCTCCCAATACAAGTCCTAAGACAAAATAAACTTTAATTAATATCTTTAGATTTTGATTTTATCACCAAACCTTCATTTTGCAAATAATTTAATTCACTTACAAGTGATTCAAGACATTTGTTACTGCCAAACATTTTGATATCAGATGTTTTAAAAAGACCAGCCAGGTATATATCATTTAATTTATGACATTTACCAAATATCGGAAATGAGTAGTATATTGCTGTCATGGCTTGTCTATTAGATTGACTTCCTAAAGGATTATTTATCTCAAAGTCGTCTGCATATAAAAAGTATGGTAAAATAATTTTGTCCTTGTAAAGTTGTAACTTTTCTTGCCATAATTTTCCTTGGGTAAAACAACAAAGTAAACTATTATTATTTGTATCCTGTAAAAAATCTAACCATTTATCTAAGTTGTATATATTTTCGAACGCTACCCTAAATTGAAATCTTAATGGTAGTATTAAACCGGTCTTTGTTTCAGTACCATAAAAAAATTCACCTTTTCTGCTCATAGGAACAACACCAGTTTTAATGATACATTTTGAGCTATTTTCTAATAGTCCCTTTTCTGTTAATAAAGAATTTAACTTGAACTCAGTTTTACACAATTTAAATGGATCTTTTAGTAAATTTAAAATTTCATTTAGGTCCAAATGATTTTTTTCAAAATTTTGGATACGATTTATGAGTAATTTTTGAATAAATCCAATTATAGAATCTGTAATAAATTCTGTTACATTGTTTTGAATTACAAAGACATCTTTCTTACTAAAATTATTCATGTTGTGAAGACTTAAAGTAAAATTTAAAACTGTATTTCTAATACTTTCCAAGTGCTCATTTACATTAAAATTGTCACTGCTGCCACTAGAAGGGTTAGCTAGAATATTGTCATAAACAGTTTCAGTTGGACATATTTCAATGGCGTAATTTTTTTTTGATTCTTGAGTAATTTGTGAAGATATTGAACTTATCTGAGTAATTACAGTACATTTTTCTTCAATCTCATGTTTTTTCTGTACATGTTTCTTAAAACTACTTAGATTGGGAAACGACTGAGAACATGTTCCTTCTAAACACGTGATTTTGTCATTAGTTTTTAAATTATGAAATAATTTAAAATGCCTTATTAATGTGTATAGATCTTGGAAATTTTTTTTACAAATAAAACAAATCATATTTAATCCAGATAGCTTGTATGTAAATGCTGAACAACCCTGACCAACTCTTCAAAAATAATGATATCTCTGATATTTAATTTTGGCTCTTCAGAGCAGAAGTCCTTGATATGGCGTGGCTTCAAAAATAAATATGTGTCTACGTATATTTTATTGTCTAAAAAAAAATAATTATATGGTATAAATTAAGTTAAACAATGACTCAAAAAATAGTAGCTAATTATATATCGTAGTATAGGATGTATTACCATATTACCCTTTATATTATAAAAAAATAGGAAGGTAGAAGCTATCTACAATACATGGTTGGGATTTGGCTCTTGGGGCTAGGGCAATTATTCTTGTCGGGATATTAAGACCAAATTTGGTATATAGATGTATTACCCCATAAATATGAAAATCGCTTATAAAATATTTATTTTCACCTGTTTCATTTAAAAAGTTCTAACTGCCTTTTTGTCATTTCCATTTCCCTTTAGGGGATGTTGGGGGTAAGATTTTTATATAAAAACGTTGTAAATCAGGTCTATTGTAAATGTGTCCAAAAAATTATATCTTCTGTAACTATTTTTAAATGCCAACCCCACATCAGAAGTATGTCCAAAATACTTTTTGGAAAATTTTTACAAAAAATATTGAAATTTTGGGTATATACAGGGTGTCCCGACGAGAAAATGTCGAATACAAAAGTTTTACGGTCTACGGAGGCACCTATATTACAAAAATATTCACCAATATACAGGGTGCTCCCAAAAAGCAAGGCGACATAAAAAATATTTTTTCAAATTTTTGAGTTCTTTTTAAAAAAACAAGTATTTTTGTCCAAAACACCATATTTTAAAATTCGATTGTTTTTAAGCTTTTGATTTTCGAAATTTGACTTTTTCACAATTTGACAAGCTGAAGCACCCAAACGCTTGAAGTTAGGGAAAAATAGAGTACATGTCCCTATATTGTTTTTTCATATTCTATCCACATTTGCAAACTTTTGGATTAACTGAATCTAAAAAAATCCTACTTCCGGTTAAGCCGCATATTTGTATAAAGCATAAAAAATTAAGATAGGGACATGTAAGCCCTTTTACTCTAATTTTAACCGTTTTAGAGCTATAGCTTGTCAAAGTGTGAAAAAGTCAATTTTCGAATGTCCAAAGCTTGAAAACAATTGAATTTAGACATATGGTGTTTTTGACACAAATACTTAAATTTTTTAGCAGAATTAAAATACAAAATAAAATATAGGGTGTTTCATTTGAAATAAATAATTTTAATGTTACTTTGATTGTTGGGGGCACCCTGTATATTATAAAATATTTTCACAATAGGTGCCTCTGCAAACCATAAAACTGTTGTATCTGACTTTTAATCGTTTCAAAAACAAGAGATATTGGACTTCTACACACTAATGGGACATCCTGTATATATGAGATAATACCCTCTCCATTTTCACTTAGGGGATGTTGGGGTTAAGATTTGAAAATTAGGAATATTGTAAATAAGCTAAAAACTGTATGTCCCATAAATATGAAAATCGCATAAAAAATTCGCCTGCCCCCCTACCCCCTATCTGATGTGGAGGGATTGTCACCCTCAAAAAATAAAGTAACAATATTGTTAATAGAACAGTTTCAATCTGCGATTTTTTCTACATACTACAACCCAAAATATAATTTTTTTTTTAAATTGGACCTGAACGATCATATTTCAGATGTGGGGGTTGGTATTTAAAAATAGTTACAGGGGATAAAAATCTTATTTTTGTCATATTTACAAAAGAACTGATTTACAAAGTTTTTGTATAAAAATATTACCAATACCATCCCCTAGAGGGAGATGGAGGTGGTGGCATCCCTAAAAAATCAAGTTAGAACTTTTTAAGAGTATAACAGTTAAAATCTATACGTACATACTCAAAAGTTTTATTTTTTTGACAATATTTTTGTTTCCTTTTTACTTGATTTTTTTGTGGATGCAACCCCTCTAGGGGATGATAATGATATAATTTTTATACAAAAACGTTGCAAATTAGGTCTATTGTAAATATGCAAAAATAAGATTTTTAGCTACTTTGTAACTATTATTAAATGCCATCCGCAACATCCAAACATAAAGAAAAAATCGTAGTTTTCAACTGTTATATTTAAAAATTTCTAATTTGGTTTTTTGGGGACGTCACCCCCTCCATCTCCCTCTAGGGGATGTTAGTGGTAAGATTTTTACACAAAAATGTTGCAAATCAGGTTTATTGTAAATATACCAAATATAAGATTTTTTAGCTCCTCTGTAACTGTTCTTAAATGCCAGCCCCTACGTCCGAACTATGATTGTTCAAATTTTGGCAAAAATGTTATCAAAAAAAATTGAAATTTCTGGTTTGTATGTAAAAAAAAATCGTAGATTGAAACGGTTTTATTAACAAAATTTTAACTTTATGTTTTGAGGGTGACACCCCTTCCATATGAGATAGGGGGTAGGGAGGGCGAATTTTTTTTATTCTGTTTTCATATTTATAGGACAATACATCCATATACCAAGGTTGGTTTCAATATCTCAACCCGAACTGCCATAGCCTCAAGAGCCGAGCCACAAAACATTTTGTTTAACAGTACTTGTGTTAAATGTACAGTGGTATTGTTAATTTGATATTATTTATATTGGCACATTATTATTTGATAGATCTCTACGCCTTCGTGACAAAGTAAATTTAGGCTTCAACCCCTTGAATTGTACATATTAATATGCTATTTAGATGAACACCACTATAATTACGAATTATAATTAACATCTATTATAATTTTTTCCTACTACTGTAAGTTCATTAAAATAGGTACTTACCAACACATTTTTGGCTAAGTTTCTCCACTTCCAGAATACCAATTTTTTTAAAAATTGTTTTTAAATATTGTTTATTTGTAAAGGTACCTTTTTTAATTGTTTTTATAACCATTAGAGCAATGAACAATAACCTATCACAACGTATACACATCGCACAACAAAACACTAAACCGAGTTATCGAACTAAAACATAAAGATGCGTTTTATACGTTCGTTACCTCATAATATTAGATACCTTATGTTAAAAGGGCATAAGCGAAAAAATATTTTAACGTAGAAAACAAATCGTTCCCATCTTTAAATCAAGTCCGGGAACTCTGACGAAATTTTGTTTTTCTGAGTTTAACAGAACTTCTGTTAAGTTTACAGTGGCGTTGTTAATTTTATATTATTTAGATTCCTGTAACACTTCCGATTTTATATCTTTACAGTTCAACTAATGCTACTATCTTATTTCTATTATTTTAACAGAATATTATTGTATATTTTTTAGTACGGGTTAATTATTATTGTTACATTAGATCTGTAAAATAAACAATAGTTTATGTAATATTAACAAAGTATAATTTAGTTGAACATAAAATAATATAAATATAATAATACTCTTTTTGTTACAGTAATAACATTTTGGTCAATAGCTGACAGAAATTTGCTATTATGTCAATGAAAGATTACTATACGTTTGATAAAATTCTATCCCCTGGACAAAATATTTATCATTAGTTTGATAATGTAGACTTTATTATATAAATCTAACACGTTAGTAACAATGAAAACGAACTATTATATCAACAGTTTTTTTTGTAATGATTATAAATTTATGTTAAATTAATAAAAAGCATTCTTTAAAACCTTAACAATAGTTATTTTGTTAATAGAGCATATATAATTTTTTGAGTGTATACTTAAGGAAAATAAGCAATTTTACTCCATATTTCAACAAATCACCTGGTGACCTATTTTCAAACTATTTCAAATGATTTATCTCATAAGAAATGTCATATGTCAGCGTCAAAACAGTATTTTGAAAGCCAGTAAGAAGTAAAATTCTTAGGAGTATATTAATTCTCCCAAAAAAACTGAGAAAAACAGTTAGTTTTCACTGGTTTTAAAAATACTATTTCCACGTTGACGTATGATACTTTTCATGAAAATATTGAGAGAAATGAGTACTGCCATAGTTTTAAAATATGACTCTCGTTTGTTTATTACAATTTCAAACATTTCAAATGATTCGAATGATATTGGTATAATTGAAATAATTCGGATAATGGTAATAATGGAATATTCGAATGATTTACCATTCGAATGATCACATCACTACTCGTTGGTGGAAGATCCATAAATATTTTTAAAGCTCTTTGTATGTCTGGATAAAATTCACAATGTTTGGACGCTATATCATTGTGTGCAGAGAGCTCTTTCGTATTCCAGTTAGCTATCCACGTTTGATATTCAGCTTGTCAATTCCAAATTTTTACACTATTTTCACTTTCTGACCGGCAGTGAAAAAGTATTATTTTTTATGTTTTTTGATGTAACAGGCTTAAGGAAAAACTAACACTAGAGTCTTCGGAAAAGAGGGATGTAAGCGACGTAATAAGAGAATCCAGATATGCAATAAATACAGGGTGTCTGTAAAACGTCTTTACAAAAACATACCACATATTCCTTAGACCAAAATAAGTCGATTTAAGTAAAATTACCTTAGTACAAAGTTGCTTCGTTTGGGCTCCAGAGGGCCTTGAAGTTACAATTTTTAAATCGTTTTTCCCATATAAATTTAAAACGGCATATGCGATTTTACTGAAATTGGTATATTGGTAGAGTTTTATGTGGCAAAAAAATGGTATTAAAATTTTGTCCGATAATAATACATAGGCGTAGAACTTGATTTTTTATATAATTGCACCTTTAAAAATTCTACGCCAATGGAAGAAAAGGAGTTTATGTATGAAATTTAGATTGCGCAACTCATTTACTTTAAAAAAGATACTCTTGATAAGACTCGATTACTCTCATGGTTTTCGCTAAATTTCTGTTTTAATAATTTAGAGTGTATAGGTCTCACAAAAATATTTATTTACAACATAATCAAAATAGAGATTTTACAAAAATTGTTCAAAATCTTCACCATTTTCACGCATACAAAGATTTATACGTCGAAGAAAATTAAAATGTATCCTTTCCATAACTTCTTCATCGCCTCTAAGATTGTTTATTGCATCTTGAATACGTTGCTAGAGTTGTTCCTCATTTTCTACAGGTTCCCTGTAAATTGTGGATTTCAGATGTCCCCATAAAAAGTAATCCATCGGTGATAGGTCTGGGGAACGTGGTGGCCAGTTTACAGGTGCGTCATTACCTCTGCCTATCCATTTGTGTGAATATTGTTCATTCAAGTGGTTTCTAACGTTTAAAGAAAAATGTGGTGAAGCTCCATCTTGCATAAACCACATATCTCTCCGAAGTTGGAGAGGTAAATCTTCTAACAATTCTGGCAACGTATTTTGTAGAAAATCCAAATAATTTTCTCCAGTTAATCTTCGTGGAAGTATGACAGGACCAACAATGAAATTACCAATTATTCCAGCCCACACATTAATTTTGAATTCATGCTGAAAATGGTTTACCTTTATTGCATGCGGATTTTCAATGGCGTAAACATGTTCATTATGGGTATTAGTTATACCTCTTCTTGTAAAACTGTAATAATTGGCATTATTATTTTTAAAATACAAAGAATTTAACAAAAATCCCAAAAATATCTAATATTTTTAATATCTATTAAATTAACTCAACATATTTATTAAAACCAAACAATTAGAAATAGTTCATTGTACTAGAAAATTAAAGGACAAATCGTGCGAATAATCATTAAAAATAAATAAGTAGAGTTTCTTTTTAAAATAATCACGTTAAGGTTCATATAAATAGAGAGTCAATCGTTGACACAAAAGGGACTCAAGGGGCGGCCGTTGGGCCAAACCTATGCCCAAAAATGTATTAATATCTATTATATATAGTAAAGTGTGTTGTAGTGTTTTGTTTTCAAAGGTAATATCTATTTTATTTTAACATGTTTAAATCTCTTGTTTGGGTTATGTATTTTAAAACAGTTCATTAGTCTTTCTTCAAATGCCAATTCTTTCATTTTCGTCCCAAGTTTACTTATTAAATGTTTATCAGTTTTAAGGGTTTTATCATATAAAGAGTTTTTTTATTATAGTAAAAAGTTTTTGTGATGTAAAATGTTTCATTTTATTAAAGTTTTATCATAGATTATATTCTATTAACATGGTTTATCATAATAAAGATTTTACAATTATGAGTAGTAATTTTTGCTTATCTTATTTCAAAAATAAAGATTGTTTTGATTTATTAAAATTGTTAATAATTTTTTTACTTATATATAAATATACATGTTATTGTTTATTAACCTATTTTATTCTCACCTCTTTCCAAAAACCAGTAAGAAATATTCCGAGCATGTTAAGCCTCGGCGTTCCTACCCTTAAGGACTTGAGAGTCTTAAGTCAGTTGCCAAAACCGCTCGACATATGCTATTAAGGGATGTTTTTTTTGTATTTTTATTATTTTCTTTTATTATTTTATTTTGCCACTGGCGAATGGATGTTCCTTCAGGACTCCACGACCCTAGGGCTGGTGACAGGCGCTGCCTTTATCCCTTAATAGTATATTAACAGCAGTAGCTAAAGACCTATCAGTAGTTACAAATGGTCTTTAGGCTAACTGGTTGTTACAAAACCCGCTTCATCGGTAAAGAGAACCTTCTTGACAAAGTTTGGATCTCTTTTTCTTTGCATATTAACAAATCGACAAAAACCCAAACGAATTTGAGGATCATGGACTAATAATTCTTGTACGGGCTTCTTATGGTATGGATATATATATAGCAATTGTTCTCTAAGCACTTTATGAACGACATCTTTACTTACTCCTAGTTCGCTTCCAATTCGTCTGGTGCTTAATTCTGGATATTCTTCAACACGTTCTAAAATGTCTTCTTCAACTTCAGGAATCCTTACAAAACGTGCTTTTCCATTATCAACAGTGTTGGGAGCAAAGGAACCGGTCTCCCGAAGACGTCTCTCAACAGCAGCAAAAGTTGGGTGGCTAGGTACACGACGATTTGGAAACCTTTCAGAGTACACCCTGACACTCTCTCGAGCATTTCCTTCACAAAATTCTAATGTCAGTAACATATCGGTATATTCTGCATTGGTATATTGTACAGCCATATTAATAAACCATGCATTTGTTTTTTTAGTTATTGAGTCAGATAGAATACTTTCAATCGTTAACAAGAGATTAGGTGTTAAAACTTGACAATATTTTTATTTAGATGAAACTATGGAAACCAACAATAAATGTTTTTGTATACGTATTGCAGGCAAATAATTAATATTCCTCAAAAAATTGTACATGGCAAGAATCGAGTATTTTTGTTAAAAGTCTCGATTAGAGGTGTTGAAGAAGATATGAAAAAAGTACATTTTTATGTTTTTCATCGTATAAAATTTTGTCCGATAATAATACATAGGCGTAGAACTTGATTTTTTAAATAATTTCACCTTTAAAAATTCTACGCCAATGGCAGAAAAGGGGTTTGAGTATGAAATTTGGATTGGGTACTCATTTACTACAAAAAAGTACCCTTGATAACACTCGATTTACTCTCATGGTTTTGACAAAGTTTGTATTTTAATAATTATTGTTTATGTTCTAAAATTAAAAAAATGCAAATTTCGTCAAAACCATGAGAGTACTCGAGTCTTATCAGGAGTACCTTTTTTAAAGTAAATGAGTTGCGCAATCCAAATTTCATACTCAAACTCCTTTTCTTTCATTGGCGTAGAATTTTTAAAGGTGCAATTATTTAAAAAATCAAGTTCTACGCCTATGTATTAATATCGGACAAAATTTTAATACCATTTTTTTTGCCACATAAAACTCTACCAATATACCAAATTTCAGCAAAATCGCATATGCCGTTTTAAATTTATATGGGAAAAACGATTTAAAAATTGTAACTTCAAGGCTCTCTGGAGCCCAAACGAAGCAACTTTGTACTAAGGTAATTTTACTTAAATCGACTTATTTTGGTCTAAGGAATATGTGGTATGTTTTTGTAAAGACCTTTTACAGACATCCTGTATATTCAACCTATAATATTCTTCAACTATATTAGCCTAAATATTATTTCTATGAGATTGTTGTTCGTAATGCATGTCTTACGCGTTGTTGATTAAGTCGTAAAAGCCAGGGGGGACGCAAATGTCCCTCTTTGTCCCCCCAAACGACGCCCATGGCCCCAGGAGGTTAGATTATTAGTCATAATTTTATGTGGCAATTCTTCTCATTGCCAATAAAAGTTGATGAAATATTTTAAATTTTGAAGAATTTATTTGTTTTTGAGTATCTTGGGGGTCAAATTAATATACTCCGTATATGTTCGAATATTGCATAAAAAAAAGAACAAAAATCTATCCTTGATTTACGAATAATTGACAGTTTACGGCCACTTTATTTAGACACCTAGTAGTTAAACTAAATTGCTTAAATACCGTATATCGAAGTTCAAATATATCAGGTTTTTCATGAAAATCACAAATTAGTTTCGGTTGAACTATAAACCTCAATTTTGCAATTTCTAGGCCGTTACCATTATGTTCATTTAAAAATTATAATTTTTACATAAATGTTGTGAAATCAAAATTATATTGTAGTTACGCAGACTTTTATAGTATTAGTTAATTAGTAAGCGGGTTCCATGGTCGTCTATTTTTATGCTGTCTTTTAATTAAAAATATTACTACTTGAATAATAATTTGTATTTATTTGTAGATAATAAACGTTAAAAATGAAATATGAAGCGTTACTACCGGAATGGATGGGTGTGTATAGAATGAAAAGAAGACAAATAAGTTTAAATGATTGTGTAAAGATTTTATATTCATTACAAAACAAAGCGAAAACCAAAAAGTTTAGTAGATTATTGAGAGGGCCAAACTATTTGTTGCGCAGAATCCTAGCATCAGTGACCGGTTTGTTATCGTTTGTATTAAATAGAATGGCCGTACAGACATAATATATTTTACGAGGATAAAAAAAAATCAGAATGGCCGTGCAGAGTATGCAATATATTTCATAGAAATTATTATTGTTTATCACAATATAGATATATAAGATTTATTGGGATGTACCGTATAATGTAGGTTGTGACTATAGTAGTAATGAGACTGGTTTTTTACTCTACGAAGTTTTTATTTCTTTCAAACATCAATGTTATCACCTTGGGCAGCTACATACGAATGAAAACGTTGTTCCCACTGTTCGTATCAACGCTGGAAGTCTTCAACTGTTATGGTTTTCAGCATGTCCGTTACAGTTTTTTTGGAGATTTCTAAAGTTCCGAAATGACGGCCTTTGAGGACATTTTTCAGTTTCAGAAAAAGGAAGAAGTCACAGGAACAGAGGTCAGGGGAATAAGGGGATGGGGAACTACTAGAAATTGTGAAATTAAGTAAGCCTCCAGTACGTCATGGTATTGATGTTGTGCGTCTTCCTCCCTACCACTGCAAACTAAATCCTATTGTACTGATATGGGCACAAGTTATAGTCTATTTTTATGTATGAGAGAGTATTAAAATAATAAAGCGTTTGTAATTCATAGGCGTATCACTTCTTTTAGTAGACAGTTAAAATATTTTTTGAAGTTATTCCTCGATTCTACACTTATATTTTCCCCTAATTAACCTGCTTATAACTTCTAAACAGCTGAAGGTAAAAAAGTGCAATTTTTTCTAAAATGTTTTATTTTTCCACAAGGTATGTTAAGAACATTGTGTCAAACGGGTTATGTAGGTATAAGGGTTTAAAATTTGACTTTTAAACAACGTTACGTTCATAAATAATAATTTTAATATAAAAACTACTTCTTACCTACAAATCCAAATCAGAATCGAAATCAGAAGATGAACTGTCGCAACCAATATTTACAATGAGTGGTTCGATCATTTCATCAGTAATATTGCCCAACTTCCACATTTTCTCTTCTTCTTTAATCGTATGATTTACTGCCTTTTCCCAGTTTTCAGGCTTCACATTATTTACAGCCTCCAAAAACAACTGTTTAACATCACTCATTTTAAAAGAATTATTTTTTCTTGAAACTTCTCCCTTTATCTGTGCCCATATCAGTTCAATCGGTTTTACTTCGCAATGATATGGTGGTGATCTAACCACCGTCATCCCACGATTTTTTGCAATTTCATCAATTTCATATTTTTTGAATTTCTCTTTACGAAGGGAACACAAATGATACAGTTCTTTTCTCACAGAACCGGGATGGAACTTAATATTCTTTGAATTTAGCCAATTCTGTAAATCTTTTTTTAACCACTTGGTTGTGGGCATTTTTTCTATAAGTCTCGAGTGATAACTTGCATTATCCATTACTATTATACAGTTCTCACGAAGAAGATCTATAATTTGTTCGAACCACTCTTTAAAGACATCAGCATTCATGTCCTTATGGTAGTCACCGGTACGAGTAGATTCAAAAGTCAATAAACCACCTTTAACAAAACCGTTTGAACTACCGATGTGTACTATTATTAGTCTGCGCCCCTTTCCTGATGGTGGATTTAAACCAGTAGATAAATTATTTAAAAAAGCCTGTCTTCGACTTGTAATAGTTTCATCTTGCCAAAATTTATTTGGTTTATGTCCCTCGTTGATCCATGTTTCATCTAAATAAAATATATTTCTTTTTTGGTTTCTCATTTCTTTTATAGTCCTTAGGTAATTTCTTCTCCATACTACAATATCGCTTCTTTCTATTAAAATAGACTTTCTGGAATGCTTTTTCCATAAAAAACCTATTTCTTTTAAAAGTTTTCATAGTGTGCTTCGACTCATTTCAGGGTAATATTTATCATCTCGAACGGTGAGAAGAACTTTGTCTACTGTCGGAAATTCTTTTCTAAAGAAGAACGCATGCACTTTCCTTCGAAGTTTTTCTTTCAAAAGATTTTCTAATTGAAATTTTGGTTTTCCTGGAGCTTTACGTGCTGTTTGAAACTCGCCACATTTCTCTTCTTTAACAACTTTGTAAATCGTAGATTTCCCAACACCAAGCGTACTACTAACTAATTCCACTGTGTCATCAACACTTTTACATAAATGTTTGTCTGTAAATGATTTAATACAATTAAATAATAATGTTTTTTCATTAACTGTTAAAGGACCGATTTTTTGTCGTTCACGCGGCCTTCCAAATTTTCCATGATCACACTAGAATTCACACTGCACCTTGCAAGTTGCAACTAAACGACATTTAGTAAACTGTCAAGAATACACAACTTGGACCTCCTTACTAAATGGAAAACCTATAATCGCATTTTCGGTGAAATTTTTTGGGAAGGTTTTTATCTACTTATAATTCGATTACTGTAAGAAATTCTTGGAATTAAAATAAAACAAAATTGGCAAATAGGTACTTATTGAAAATAATCTTAAGATACGGCTATGTAATCTTTAATACACAGGGCTTTTGGCCTGTCCAAACCTTTTTCTATTGTTCTGTACAGCTTATGTTTATAAAGGACCAATAAAAGACCCAAAACTTGTAATAGCTCAGGTACATTTATTACAATTTTAGGAAATATTTAGATTATTTTGTAAGAATATTTAAAATGACTGTACTAAGTTTTGCATTAGAAATGCTGTTTTATTACTCTCTCATACATAAAAATAGACTATAAGAAATGTGTAGGTCAATATAATACGACATTTAAGTGAAAAGATGTAGAAGCATATGGTAGCGGGGCCCTAAAAGATTTTTTTACTTGTGTATTTTGAGTTACACATTTATGTCTACAATTACTGTATTTAAATATGTATGGCCATATCTTATTTTTTCTCTTTGTTCGGTATATAATAACATAAAAATCATTGATTACTTTCAATAAAAGTAATTGTAAGAAATTTAAAAATATATAATATAGTATAAATCAAAATATAACGTTTATTTTCTTAATTTTAATATTAATTATCATCATTTAAAGGTAATTAAAGTTAATCATGTTGTTATCTATATTTAAAAAAAAATGATTTGACTAAAACAATTTAAATTATTCCACATTCTATTTCATTTTGTTCTGATGGGTATAATCTTTATTTCTATCAGTAAAAGAAAAAAAAAAAGAAAAATTATGCGTTGAATGGGCACACTGAATAAACACATAAATCTAGCTACACGAACGTGATAATTATATATTCCATTTCTGGTACAAGACCTGAAAGATCTAGTTTTGTTGTTTAATTACATTTAATAATGACTAAATTAATAAACTTCAATACACAAAGAATTTTTTTTACCAGCTAACTGTTGATGCTAAATGTTTTTCTCTTCAAATTGCATTGTTCTCTAATATAATTTTTAATTGTTTTATTTTCTCACGTAAAGTTTGAATTGGTTTATTTTTCACAAATCTGAAATTATTAAGCAAGGTTTTTTCCATAATGGTTATTATAAATCCATTGTTATTTAAAAGTTGGAGTAATTATTTAATTTCCTAGGAGGTTGTTTGAAGGCTTAATTTAGACGCATATCTGATCGGAATCTTTAAATAATGAATTAAACAAATTATATGGATGCCTAAAACCTAAAATATGCGAGATTATATTTGTTTTGATGCTTTTTCTAATACCATATAATTTATAGACTTTGTAGGTACTTATAAATTTTGTTTTTCAAACAAAGACAACAACCAAAATAACTTTAAATATGACATTTTAACCTCCTAAATGTAGATCTACTGTACGAGATTTGGCATTTAATTAATGGATCAAACGACTTACCTGAAGGAAGTTCGATCCTAATTATGCGAACATCCTTGTTAGTGGAAATAAAGACAATCATTTAGTATACGTATGTTACGCCGCTGACCTACATGTTCAGATTTAAAATTTATTCTATATCGCTGCCTGCCCAAATTAATCATTACCTATTGTGGAGCCTAGGAGTTTGGGTTTAAAAAAAATATACACTAACATGGTGGAGGTGGGACTTTATTTCCACTAACAAGAATGATAAAATAAAAATCGGCCTAAACGTAGGCACTGGATACATCCATATTGAAAACACAGGCAGTCATATGGCGGATTTAATGTATTCAAAGATTTACATCAATATCCAATATAGCCTTTTAAAATAATAAAAATTCATTTACCAGATTGGTTTAATTTTTTACTGATCTTTTCCCATGCTTTGTTTTTCAACAATTGAAACAAATTGAGCATTAAATTCCGGATTGACTTTCATTTAATAGGTACGTATACAAATACACACCAAAATACAACTACCGGCCTTCTGACGTGGCAAGAAAATAGAAGCGTTCTATTTTTATTGCAGTCGCATGCTAGGTGGCACAACATACACGTTGCGCGCCTTGTCACTTTGATGGGTTCCTGTTTATTTGTTTACGTTTGTTCAATTTGCCGCAGCATGCTAGATGCGTGCGACTTGCTATATCATACGCCATACCATAAACCACGTTACTTCGGTGGGCTCCCTACCTAAGAGGAAACATCCTTTGGTGAAAGCTCTTTTGTGTTTTAAAGATTAATTAAAAACCTTTAACATATCTTAGGACTTTCTTATCATTAGTTAAGTTAGCCCACATGTTTTACAAATTTATTCAGTCTACCAACAATCTTTCTTACCTTCCTTAATAACTTCTTCTCCCCTCTCGGTTTTTCTGAATACTTGTTGGTTCGCCCTTTGGGTTTTGTATTTTGCCTGCTCTTTCTTCGACGATATCATGATATTTTTGTACCGAAAGGAGAAAAAACAAGGAAAATTCGCACAGGTAACGCCCAGGCCAATTCGCCAATCAGCTTGAAGATTACCAAAGGCCAAAAGAGAGGAAGCTGAAAGTATTGTTCAGGAAATAGAGAAAGTCATGGTTATAGAATTTTCCACCAGCCCATGGGTTTCTCCGGTAGTCCTGGTAAAAAGTATTACTACAAGGTTCTGTGTTAGTTGAACAATCTAAAGAAGAAAAATAGTTATATCTGCCTCAAATCGAGGATACTTAGGACACTTTGGCTGGAAGTAAACTATGTTTTATTGTTGACTTGAAGTCGGGATACTGGCAGGTGGAAATGGATCCAGAAGACAAAAAATACAGCTTTTACTACCGGATCTGGATTGTGGCCTCCGCGACATTTGAAAGACTTATGGAAAATGTATTGAAAAAATTATCCTGGAAAACATGCCTTGTGTATATAGACATCATAGACTTGTGGAAGACATTTAATGAACATTCAAAGAAATTAAAAGATGTCTATAAAAGACTTCAAGCTTCCCAACTGATGCTAGGTCCCAAGAAATGTCAGCTATTTCAAAATAAAATTAATTACCTGGGTCATATATTCAGCAAGGATGGCGTATCCACAACCAACTGATAAACTTTAAATAAGAAGTTTTCTTGTTCTCTTACGTACTACTGAAGATTCATAAAGAAGTTCGCAGATGTTGCTTAGTGCTTTCACAGATTCAGGGCGGAAAAGGAAGAATACTGGGCAAAATTACTGTGTCACCAGAAGAGAACTTCTGGCAGTTATGAAACACTTCTACCAATACCTATATGAAAGAAAATTTTTAATTCATACCGACCATGCAGTCCCGGAAGATCAAATGGCCGGATAGCTTGAACGACTTCAAAAGTACAACTTTCATTCCATATTGGTAGAAGTGATCCACGCATGTCACAATTGCCAGGAGTTCTCTACTCGTGACGCAGTAATTTCGCTCAGGTTTCGAGAGCACTTTATTAAAATAACTCATTACTCACTGAATCTGTGGAAGCACTCCTCCAATTCCCACATCAGTATCCAGAATCAATTTTCCCTCTGGTGGTGGGTAGCTCGTATTGGCGCTGTTGTTACCTACTTCTTTAATGTTTCAAAGACAGTTTGACAGCCAAATACTTTCGCTTTTTCTGTAACTCGTGTTACTGGCTTAACAATATCTACGAACTTCCTAATGAATCTTTGATAGTACGTACAAACCCAACGTTCTAGTCGAGTTTTGTCGTTCGGCAGTGGG
This sequence comes from Psylliodes chrysocephalus, assembly GCA_927349885.1. Lineage (NCBI taxonomy): Eukaryota > Metazoa > Arthropoda > Insecta > Coleoptera > Chrysomelidae > Psylliodes > Psylliodes chrysocephalus. The sequence goes on from OV651830.1 coordinate 17,300,381, forward strand.
CCAGACCTAACTGCGCGGTAAAGTAAATAAGCAACAGGGTCGGTTTTAGGCGATCGCACGATAATATCCATAAAAAATTGTGTGGGCTGATTTGGTAAGAAACCATTTTTAATTGAGTGCATCATATCATCCCTGAAATAAATAATTTATTTCAAAATGTGAACGTCTATTTTCAATAATATTCGTGTACCATTTTCCACCAAAGACAGATTAGCCAAAGAGGTGCAATTGAGTGGCCGGTAAGATCTCCTAACTTGATTCCAATTGATTTTTTTTTAATTTTCTGAATCACGGGCAGGATTGAAGTTGGTGAAGGGCTGGGTCCGGCCCAGGGGCCGTAGGTTACCCACATATGCTGTATAACGACATTGTATTAACAAAAAGAAATATTCTTAAAATATAAATCAATTTTTTAACTACAAATTATATTTTTTCTCAGTATAATAAATATAAAACAGCAATCTTCCAAAAATCTAAATTTATACTAAAAATTTTGGACACTATACAGGGTGTTATTGAAATACACGTACATATTAAAATAGGGAATAGTATGTAATGACCAAAAACGATTGGCACCAATTTTAACTTCAAATTTTAAAATTTAAATATTGGGGAAGAGTCCCCTTTTCCGACCTACTAGTTTCCATATTTAAAGAAGTAAAATAAATCGAAATTGAACTTACCCATAGAAATTGCACTGTTGCCGTAGCAGAACCAATTAATTCAAAATAAAGTTTATTACAGTAATTGTTCAAAATGCCGTCCATTATTATTTACACACACTTGCAATCGTCTTTCCAAAGAACTTTGAACATTAGAAATTAGTCTTGGATTTTGTCGTAGTTCCTCGGCTACCGCATTAACTTTATTGGTTAATTGTTCAACACTAATAATAGGTTCATTATAAACCAGTTGTTTCATGTGACCCCACAAAAATAAATCGCATGGATTTAAGTCCGGAGATCTCGGAGGCCACTTAGTAGGTCCATTTCTGCCTATCCACTTTTGAGGAAATCTAATGTTCAAAAACTGCCGTACGTTTAAATCAAAGTGAGGAGGAGCGCCATCTAGTAGGTACCACATCCGTTGCCTTAATTGTAACGGTATCTCTTCTAGGAGTACTGGCAAAATATCTTCTAAAAAGTGGAGATATTCTGGCCCATTTAATCTGTTCGGGAGAACATAAGGCCCGATTAAATACTGATCTATTATGCCAGCCCAAACATTTATTGAAAATTTTCTTTGATGCCCAGTTTCCCTAATGGCGTGAGGATTTTCATCACTCCAAATATGCGTATTGTGCATATTGAACACGCCATCACGAGTGAATGAAGCCTCGTCAGTATACAATAATATTTTTAGAAAATCAGGAATATCAACACATTTTTGAATCATCCATTCACAAAACTCCACTCTCTTTTCTTCATCACGTTTTCTACTTTTTACCAAAACGTTCGAGGTCTCAAATCTAAAATCTCTACTATTTTCAAAAACTCATTAATTTGCGAAAACGACATCGTTTGTTTAACGGAAACCTGGCTGAATAAAACTGTTTTCGATTCTGAACTTTTTTGTGATAAATACGTTGTATATCGTCGGGACCGTGAAGAATCAGCTTGTGTCAAAACAGAAGGAGGAGGAGTCCTGATAGCTGTCGACAAAAAATACCAAAGTGTTTCACGTCAAGACTGGTATTCCGATGCAGAGGACCTGTGGGTTACAGTAACTAATAATAATCTGAAATTTCACATGGGATGTGCGTATATCCCTCCGGGTGATTTAGTGGCGCTAACGAATTTTTGTTCGAAAGTGTGTGATATTTTTACAAATTATCCTAATGACGTAATAGTCATTACTGGAGACTTTAATTTGCCAAATATTAAATGGTCACTGGATAAAGTTAACAAAATGTATGTTCCTCATAATTATAACGATCCAAGTTCAAGTTTATTTATAAATTCTATGTCTTTTAGTAACTTAATGCAATTTCAAAATTTTGAAAATTTTTCAGGAAATGTTCTCGATTTAATACTCAGTAACAAACTTAACATAAATAATATTTGTAAATCTGATTTTCCACTAGTAAAAGAAGATCGATCACATACCACGTTAGAATTCACAATTTCTATTTCAGGAGATAAAAAAATGCCACAGAGTAACACATTCAAACAATATAACTTTTGTAAAGCAAATTATCAATCTATTAATAATGCCTTGTTGGCAATAAATTGGGATATAAAATTTAACAATTTAAATACCAGTCAATGTACAAATATATTCTATTCTCTATTAAATGATCTAATTGAAGAACATGTCCCGAAAAATTCAAAATCTTATAAAAAATTTCTATCATGGTATACTCTTGAAACAATTAAAGTCCTAAAGGAAAAGAAAAAATATCATTCTTTATGGAAAAGGTATGAAAATAAATTAGATTTTCTAACTTTCAAATTATTGCGAGGGCGATCCAAATACCTCATTTCTCAAGATTATGCAAAATACATTAAAACTTGTGAGAGTAGCATTTCAGAAAACCCTAAAATGTTATGGCAGTTTATAAAATCAAAAAGGAAAAATCCTGATACTATTTCATTTCTTAAAAATAACAATAATTTAGTCACCGATATCAAAGATGTCTGCAATATTTTTGCAAACTACTTTTTATCATCTTTTAACTCTACTAATTCAAAAATTTCCTTACATGAATTTGACAAAACACATCACGGGCATCATATAAAGAACTATCACATTGACGAACATAGAATCATAGAAAAAATCAAAAACTTACCTAATAAAGCAGCAGGCCCTGATAATATTCATACTAATTTGATAAAAAATTGCGTTGTTGGTTTATCCCGGCCATTATTTTTAATTTTTAATAAATCTCTATGTGAGGGGCATTTTCCTGAGATATGGAAAACTGCTCATGTTATCCCTATACACAAATCTGGTGACAAACACTTAGTAGAAAATTTTAGGCCAATATCTAAATTATGTATTATTGCAAAATTATTTGAATCTTTAATTTTTGATTTTCTTTTCTTTGACGTTATTAATATACTCAACGATGAACAGCATGGTTTTATAAAACAACGGTCTGTAGACACGAATCTCTTCATATATTCTGAATACATTTTGAGTAATCTAAACAACAGACTTCAGGTGGATTCTATCTACACTGATTTCAGCAAAGCTTTCGATAAACTTGATCACGGTATCTTATTAAAAAAATTATCTGAAGTTGGTGTAGATAGAAACCTTCTGAAATGGTTTCTATCTTACCTCAGTGACCGTTGCCAAGCTGTATCCGTCGGTAACTGTTTATCGTCTTATTCAAAAGTCTGTTCCGGAGTCCCGCAGGGCTCCCATCTTGGACCCCTCTTGTTTAATATTTATGTGAATGATATATCAACCTGCTTTAAATCTGCACGTTTTCTTATGTATGCTGACGATTTAAAAATTTACCACACCATAAATAATATCGCTGATTGTGTCTTAATACAAAATGACCTTGACCGACTCTATAAATACTGTCAAGATAATAGTTTATTTTTAAACCTGAATAAATGCTTCCAAATAAGCTTTAGTCGCAATATTAATCTGATAAAATTTCAGTATAACTTAAATATTAACTCTGTATCTGATATTAAGGATTTAGGTATAATTTTTGACTCAAAAATGTTATTCAACCAACACATAGAATATGTCACAAATAAGGCAAATAAAATGCTGGGATTTATCATGCGTTCTTCTTTTGATTTTACAAATATAAACACTCTTCGTTCACTTTATATGGCATACGTTAATAGCGTATTAAGCTATGGTTCGGTTATTTGGAATCCGCAATATAATGTCTACATTAACTGTTTGGAAAATATACAATATAAATTTATAAAATTTGTTCATAAAAAAACCCTTTCACAATATACAGAAGACTTAACATTTACGCAACATAAAATGAACCTAATTCCACTTTATAACAGAAGGAAAATTACAGACATTACTTTTACATATAAAGTTTGTAACAATTTAGTAAATTCAATTCCCATTAATAGCATGATTAATTATAACGTTTCTTTTTATAATACCCGAAGCAATAATTTGTTTTACTCAGATACAAGTAATACTAATTACTTTAAAAATTCTCCTTTACATAGGTGTATTAAAACTCTCGACACAATAATGAACGTACTAGAAGTTGATATTTTTTCTATTTCCGAAAGTGCATTCAAAAATTGCTTAAAAAAACACTTTTTGTCTAGTGTACCTTAAAATCTTAAATTACGACATATTTTTTAATGTAAAATTTTTGAATTTCTGTTATAATGCAATAACTTTAGTATTTTTTCTGTTCTCTTATTTCTTATTTCACATTTATTTCGTATCTAGTGTAATAATATTTTGTTATTAATTAGGTTAAAGTTGTTTAGTTTAAACCCATTATGTAAGAAGCATTGGGAACACTTTTTTGGGTATGTCCTGTTTGTGTTCCAAACAAAATAAATAAATAAATAAATAAATCACCTAGATATAAGGCCTGGACTTTTTGAATGTGATAAGGATGTAAACCTTGTTCTTTAAGTGTCCGCCACACAACAAATGAGGACACTCCAATTTCAAGACCTAGTCTTCTACAACTTAATTGAGGCCGGTTTTCAACAGCTTCCAATATTTCTTCTTCGGCCGCCAATGTTCTTTGTGTTCTTGTTCTCCCTCGATCTGCATTGACACTCTCAAATTTTCCATGGTCTCTTAGATGCTGAACAGTTGAAATAAACGTACGACAGTCCGGAATTCTCCGATTTGGAAACCGTTCGCGATACAGGATTTGTGCTTGCCGAGAATTTTCTCCAGCTGCCCCATAAACCAGCACTATATCCGTTAGTTCAATATTCGTAAATAGTGGCATCGTAAAAAAATATTTAAAAGTAATCGTAACAACACTTTTTACCAACTTGGAAATGACGCGCTCGTGTAAGCCAGATTCGTAAATCAACTAAAATTTTAATAATCTATAGTTTCAAAAATGTATAGTTTAAAAACAATCATTTATCAAATATTCTAGTTTTTTGATAACGAGGGTAGTAAAAACCAGTCTTCGGAAATAGAAATTAATTCGAAAATCTTGGCAACATGGTTATTTCTTACAAGACTAGTTTTCTTATCATCTGACAAAAACTTGCATATTAATTACTGTTGATGTTTAAAATAGGTAAATAAACCTAATTTATATAGGTCATCCTCAACATATCAGTGAAGTACGTTTGTTTTAGAATTAATTTTCAAAAATTAATAACTCCCTTAATAAGGGGTATTTTTAAAAAATAATATTTTTCTACATTCAGTGGGGATCTGCGCAATACCCAGTTTTAATATGTACGTGTATTTCAATAACACCCTGTATATCTAAGTAAACAAAAATTTCTTCCACATTTAGCGAAATGTTAAATAGTTAGCCCCTCCTATAAGGTCGTACTTGGGCTGCACCTGCGATACTAGTTTATTACGCAATTCCCGATAAAAATGTAATCGATTGGCAAATGTAAATTATAAAATCATTATAATAAAAAAAACTTGAAAAAATCCATAAATTTAACGGAATAGCAATTACCATTCGTGGGTAAAACTTTTAGATAAATAAATTGTTGTGATTGTAAATTTCAAGGTAAAAGTGGCTTGTTTCAAGATCATAGCGACTTTTATTTTGTTTGTTGCAAGCAACAAAAGAATGGATTTGCCTATCACGGAAGTGTATTGGAGGATTTAATGGTTCATAAGTAAATCGAATTATAGGGACTAGAGGTACAAAATGCTGGCTGTTATTATCCTTTTGTCCTAATGAGCTATAATAATGCATTTTAATTTTTATTCATATTTATACTTTCTGCTGGATATTATTTATTTCCAATAATTACAATATATAAACAAAGACACCGTCGATGTTCTAATTCAAAAAACAGCTAAGAGCACAGTTGTCAATCTGCAGAGTTAGGCGTTGAAATTTATAATTACTAAACAATTTTGTTGCATTTATTGAACTGGTATCGAAACTCACTAAATTGTTATTTGGAGGTAAGCAAAAATTTCCAAAGAAATAATAAAGAACTATATTAGTGATTATTCAGAAAGCAGAAGAGATTAAAGGAAGAAATCGATAGAAGGGGAACTACATAAAAGCAGTTTGATATCAGACCTGAAAAATTGACAAAACATGCAGTAAAAAACATAAGAAAGTAAGTGGCAGATGAAGGCGAAAGGTGAGTATTACTAAATTGCTAGACATAAGGAATGTATTCAATACAACCTCATAAGCTCTTAATCTAGAAGAAGTAAGGAAATAAGGCTTATCGACCAACATGCAAAACACACTAGGAAGTTTTCTGCTAGACAGTTAGATAGCGATAGATAAGGAAACGGTGAAAGTGATAGGGGGAGTGTCACAGTGGTCTGTACTGAGATTAACCATTTGAATTATCTTATGCAACAGGGCAATACAATCCAACAACCTAGACACTACGATATAAAAACTGTAAGCTTCATTAACGACCTAGTCATTTTGGTCAGAGGCGGCGGCGATTGGAAGCAGCAGGAACATATAGCAAACTTTAGGAGCATCACCAGCTGGCTAACAAGCCATAAGCTGGAACCAAACCCTCTGAGATGACGTTCAGCCCGAAGTTCCGGTATACCAGGTGTTGGGAGGGTCATTTTCGACGTGAAATTCGGATTCAGCGCTACAAAAAACCCTCAATAATGGTTTAGGGTTCGTCTTCTTCGATTGTGTGAGGAAAACCCTCGGAGATGACGTTTAGGGCCAGATTCCGGTGTACTAGGTGTTCAGAGGATCGTTTTCGACTCGAAATTTGAATTATATGCCCAAAAAATTACCCTAAAATGATTTTCGGGTTGTTTTTGGCGATCTTGTCAGGAAAATTCTTGGGGATGACGTCCATGTCTGCACACCAGGTGTCCGGGTGTTGTTCGCCGATGCCATACTTAAATTCAACGACCCAAGAAACCCTCTAGTGCCGAGTTTTTCTCCTTCCCCGCGTGAATTTCGGGAGAGTCCCACGGAGATGACGTTCATCGGTGTTCCTAAGCTCCAGGTTGGCTGTGGATCAATCTGACTCTTATTTACAAAGTTCTTTAATCTTCAACATTGCTCCTATATAAGTGAAAGCAATTTTGCAAATTCCACAGCTAAAATCTAGCTCTGATGCATCGTAGTAACGCAATTTGTGCCCAATTTTTCTTTTTTAACAGCACCCCTGTGCCATCTCCTAAAGAAAGACTAATCTTTCCATTGGAGTTGCGAATGTGAATCAGCATTTAAATCTCTTAAGAAATACTTCTTTAAGTTTGTTTAAGTTTGTTTAAGTTTGTTTAAGTTAAGTTTGTTTAAGTTTGTTTAAGTTTGTTTAAGTTTGTTTAAATTTGTTTAAGTTTGTTTAAGTTTGTTTAAGTTTGTTTAAGTTTGTTTAAATTTGTTTAAGTTTGTTTAAGTTTGTTTAAGTTTGTTTAAGTTTGTTTAAGTTTGTTTAAGTTTGTTTAAGTTTGTTTAAGTTTGTTTAAGTTTGTTTAAGTTTGTTTAAGTTTGTTTAAGTTTGTTTAAGTTTGTTTAAGTTTGTTTAAGTTTGTTTAAGTTTGTTTAAGTTTGTTTAAGTTTGTTTAAGTTTGTTTAAGTTTGTTTAAGTTTGTTTAAGTTTGTTTAAGTTTGTTTAAGTTTGTTTAAGTTTGTTTAAGTTTGTTTAAGTTTGTTTAAGTTTGTTTAAGTTTGTTTAAGTTTGTTTAAGTTTGTTTAAGTTTGTTTAAGTTTGTTTAAGTTTGTTTAAGTTTGTTTAAGTTTGTTTAAGTTTGTTTAAGTTTGTTTAAGTTTGTTTAAGTTTGTTTAAGTTTGTTTAAGTTTGTTTAAGTTTGTTTAAGTTTGTTTAAGTTTGTTTAAGTTTGTTTAAGTTTGTTTAAGTTTGTTTAAGTTTGTTTAAGTTTGTTTAAGTTTGTTTAAGTTTGTTTAAGTTTGTTTAAGTTTGTTTAAGTTAAGTTTGTTTAAGTTTGTTTAAGTTTGTTTAAGTTTGTTTAAGTTTGTTTAAGTTTGTTTAAGTTTGTTTAAGTTTGTTTAAGTTTGTTTAAGTTTGTTTAAGTTTGTTTAAGTTTGTTTAAGTTTGTTTAAGTTTGTTTAAGTTTGTTTAAGTTTGTTTAAGTTTGTTTAAGTTTGTTTAAGTTTGTTTAAGTTTGTTTAAGTTTGTTTAAGTTTGTTTAAGTTTGTTTAAGTTTGTTTAAGTTTGTTTAAGTTTGTTTAAGTTTGTTTAAGTTTGTTTAAGTTTGTTTAAGTTTGTTTAAGTTTGTTTAAGTTTGTTTAAGTTTGTTTAAGTTTGTTTAAGTTTGTTTAAGTTTGTTTAAGTTTGTTTAAGTTTGTTTAAGTTTGTTTAAGTTTGTTTAAGTTTGTTTAAGTTTGTTTAAGTTTGTTTAAGTTTGTTTAAGTTTGTTTAAGTTTGTTTAAGTTTGTTTAAGTTTGTTTAAGTTTGTTTAAGTTTGTTTAAGTTTGTTTAAGTTTGTTTAAGTTTGTTTAAGTTTGTTTAAGTTTGTTTAAGTTTGTTTAAGTTTGTTTAAGTTTGTTTAAGTTTGTTTAAGTTTGTTTAAGTTTGTTTAAGTTTGTTTAAGTTTGTTTAAGTTTGTTTAAGTTTGTTTAAGTTTGTTTAAGTTTGTTTAAGTTTGTTTAAGTTTGTTTAAGTTTGTTTAAGTTTGTTTAAGTTTGTTTAAGTTTGTTTAAGTTTGTTTAAGTTTGTTTAAGTTTGTTTAAGTTTGTTTAAGTTTGTTTAAGTTTGTTTAAGTTTGTTTAAGTTTGTTTAAGTTTGTTTAAGTTTGTTTAAGTTTGTTTAAGTTTGTTTAAGTTTGTTTAAGTTTGTTTAAGTTTGTTTAAGTTTGTTTAAGTTTGTTTAAGTTTGTTTAAGTTTGTTTAAGTTTGTTTAAGTTTGTTTAAGTTTGTTTAAGTTTGTTTAAGTTTGTTTAAGTTTGTTTAAGTTTGTTTAAGTTTGTTTAAGTTTGTTTAAGTTTGTTTAAGTTTGTTTAAGTTTGTTTAAGTTTGTTTAAGTTTGTTTAAGTTTGTTTAAGTTTGTTTAAGTTTGTTTAAGTTTGTTTAAGTTTGTTTAAGTTTGTTTAAGTTTGTTTAAGTTTGTTTAAGTTTGTTTAAGTTTGTTTAAGTTTGTTTAAGTTTGTTTAAGTTTGTTTAAGTTTGTTTAAGTTTGTTTAAGTTTGTTTAAGTTTGTTTAGTTTAAGTTTGTTTAAGTTTGTTTAAGTTTGTTTAAGTTTGTTTAAGTTTGTTTAAGTTTGTTTAAGTTTGTTTAAGTTTGTTTAAGTTTGTTTAAGTTTGTTTAAGTTTGTTTAAGTTTGTTTAAGTTTGTTTAAGTTTGTTTAAGTTTGTTTAAGTTTGTTTAAGTTTGTTTAAGTTTGTTTAAGTTTGTTTAAGTTTGTTTAAGTTTGTTTAAGTTTGTTTAAGTTTGTTTAAGTTTGTTTAAGTTTGTTTAAGTTTGTTTAAGTTTGTTTAAGTTTGTTTAAGTTTGTTTAAGTTTGTTTAAGTTTGTTTAAGTTTGTTTAAGTTTGTTTAAGTTTGTTTAAGTTTGTTTAAGTTTGTTTAAGTTTGTTTAAGTTTGTTTAAGTTTGTTTAAGTTTGTTTAAGTTTGTTTAAGTTTCTTTAAGTTTGTTTAAGTTTGTTTAAGTTTGTTTAAGTTTGTTTAAGTTTGTTTAAGTTTGTTTAAGTTTGTTTAAGTTTGTTTAAGTTTGTTTAAGTTTGAGAGGCGAGTTCTCTCTTATGCTATTTTAGTTCCTCTTTTCTTAGTCTCAGTGGCTATATATTGCCCATGGTATCTTTTAAATTAACAACCCAATTTATGGATCGATTACGTTTTCAATTTATAAAATCTAGATGATGTACGACCCATATTCCAAATTTTACATTTTTCACAATAAATTAAAATCAAATCCAAAGTGCTTTATGCAAAACATAATTAGACCTTTTAAAAATTAGAATAAAGCTAGAAATTGGTATGTTTGTCCAATTCAATGTCCTGATTTTACTGTTAGACTATTTGGATTGCGGTTTTTTAGGGGTTTTTATTAGTTTTTTTTTTGAGAAGGCTGCGCATACGACTGGTATGAACTGAAAAATTCTGGTCCAGTCTTCATCTAAATGGCTTTTATGATAAAAAACTCTGCAAGAGTACTACTCTAATATTGATAATTTAGCCTTCAGAGCGTCGTGAAAAGAAGCATGTCTTGTCGTTGGTCACGCACCATCTTTTGCACTGCTCTCATTCGCGAGAACTATAGGCAAACCAATGGTAGTACTAAAATTTTTAAAAAACTACATAATAACTGAATAAAATAAATTTTACATTAGTTTTTGTTAGAGTTGAAAGATTGATAATTAAGAGAATGGCAAGCTCTTTAATACCAAATTTATTATTTATTTTTTATTTATAAATAATTTTTCGTGGAAAAGTAACAAATTGAAGGAAGTTACAAATGTGATGCCTAACTATTTAGATAAGCTTTTATTTATTTATTTATTTATTTATTTATTTTTGTAAGTAGTTATTTAATTATTTATTTCAGAATTCTTTATTACTTATTTAAAATTCTTTACAGCAATACTACGATAATAAGTATTGCAATCATACCTAAACCCATGCAATTTAATTAAAATTTCTCTAACTAACCCAACAAACCGCTTCACCCCAACTCATTCCCCACACTGAATATCAATAATTGCTGGCCATAGGCATATCCATCACGGAAATTTTTGTTATTACATTTGTGACACCCTGTACTTCCCCTATAAAGTTTTGGACGCACTTTCAACGAGTTTGGATCTTATATTGATTTGGCCAACTGTTGGGGAGGTCACTGACCTAGAGCAATACGTCTGAATAAATTCAGAAAGAATTGCATGGCTACGAGTTCGAGTGATAACTACAAGGCTATCTCTCGTTTTATGGAATCGTGTGTAGTGAAAACTCGAAAATATTGAAGATTAGTTCGATGTGCAGGAAAAAATGTTTATTGATTAAGAATTTTGATGTGAAAAACATAATTCATGGAGTTCACTAAACACGATAATTAGGTAGTACAAGAAGAGAATTTGGGTGAAAAATAGATAAAAAAATGGTAATTAAATTGATACATAGAGATAGTTAGATTTAACAGAAAGTCTTAGAAACCGAAATAGAAGTAGGATTAAAAAAATTAGGAAAAAGAAGAATAAATGGGTAAATTGAGACCTGACTTCCTATATGAATAATAATATTTAGATAAATCTTTTGACGAAATAATAAAAATGCATAGACCATTTAAAATAATAGAGTTTAATCAATTATAAATTACTTTGATGAACCAAATTGTAGTAAAAAATTGTGCATAGTTATAAACTATCTCGTTTTTATTTCTAAAGTTGGCAAATAACGAATCAGCAGCTTCTAAAAACGCCTGTTTTATCATTTCCCCGTCTTCATAAGGTTTTTTTTTTTGTGCAATTATCTGGGACACACGGTACGATGCTTCAGTTGCAGCCTTATTTTTGTCGACTATTCTTAAAAATATTGATTGTTGTCCAATTAACTGCTTTTTTAACTGTTTCAGTTTCTCCTTTTTGGCGGCAGAATGTAGTGGGAATGATTTTTCAAAATTAGAATGTACAGTTTTATGTTGTCTCTCAATATTTCTTTTTAGGGAACGGAGACCGAAGTATTACATAACAAACACACATTTTTATCTATAACTTCTGTAAAAAAGTATTGTTCTTCCCATTCCGAATGAAAGTGGTATGTCTTTACCTTCTTACAACTGCTTGCCATAATATTATTTTGTGTTGTTCTCTACTAACCTAACCGCTGGACGTTGGTTACGCGTTCAGTTTTAAACTAAGCGCAATGTCGCCGCTCCGTGCGTATTTATCCCGTTCAAAGCAATCCTGATCGTTCTCGAACACTAACGCGCTGGTCCGGCTGGTCGGTTCTAGCCGATTCTAGCTTGATGGCGTCAGCGGCAGATCACTTACCGCAACGTTGCCGCTGTTTATGTTTAATATTATGACAATTAGATTTTTTTGTGGAATTTTCGGAAGTTTCTCTGATTTTTGCAGTTTTTATTTTTTATATTAAAATCGTTGTGAGGGCTACCAGAATTGCCCCCGCGAGCTACCGGTAGCTCGCGATCGACAGGTTGGCGACCACTGGTTTAACACAATAAATATAATTATTATGTGTTTAATTTAACTTTTTTATTTTTTATGAATAAACATTAATATTATTACTAAATTATATACAGAATCAAGTACACATTTTTTTAATCAAAAAACTGGCCTGGCATATAAGTTTAATTAATAAATTGAAAAAAATATTGCCAAAACAATATACTGAGGTTTTAAAATCCTATATTACAAGTTCAGTATTCCAAATAAAAGAACAAAAAAAACTCCAATGTTGTAAACTTGTAACATATCAAATACCAAATATGTGTGATAAAAATCAAAACTTTTCGTGTATTAAGTTAAGTATTTGTTGTATAAACAGATTTAAAAGCTATATGAAATGCAGCTCTGAAGATGTGGAGCAAGTAATAATAGAGGCAAAATTCACATTTCTCAAAACAAAGTGCTTCTAAGTAATTATAGAGGTGCACCATGGTAATATAGAAATTATCACCATTACAAGAATTTGAAGATATTAACCGTCAACGAATAGATTTGCAGGAAATACGAAGAAGATACTGATATGCTACAGATCATGATACAGATGTTACAGACCTAAAAAGAAATCTCAAAAATATTAAACTATAAGGCTTATGGTATTAGATTAGAGAAAAAGGGGTTGAGAAAAACCACCTCTCAAGGAAAAAATGCGAGAGAAATCCACCTTTCAAGGAAAAAACTTTAGAGAAATCGACTCTCGAAGAAAAAAAGGCTCGAGAGAAAATGACTTCTCGAAGAAAAAAAGGCTCGATAGAAAATCACTTCTAGAAAAACAAAAATCAAAAAAGAAATCAGTAATCTACCTTTCCCAGTGAAAAAAGTCGAGAGAAAGGACTTAAAACAAACCAGCTTTTGAGGAAAAAATACTAGAGAAAACCAGCCCTCAAGAAGAAAAACTCGAGAGAAAACCACCTCCTGAGGAAGAAAGACTTAATAGAAAACCACCTCTTGAATAAAAAAAAACTCGAGAAAATCCGTCTTTCAAAGAAAAAATCCGTCTTTCGAAGAAAAAATACTCGAGAGAAAATCACCTCTCGTGGAAAAAAGACTAGAGAGAAAAACCACCTCTTAAAGATAAAACTCGAGATAAAACTACCTCTCAAGGAAAACGGACTCAAGAAAATACCACATCTCTAGGAAAAAAATTGAGAAAAAACCGCCACTCAAGGAGAAAAACTCTACAGAAAAACACCCTACAGAAAATCACCTCTTGTGAAAAAAAGACTCGAGAGAAAACCCACCTCTTAAGGAAAAAACTCGAGAGAAAATTACCTCTCGAAGAAAACAGACTCAAGAAAATACAATCTTTCAAGGAAAAAACTTGAGAGAAAACTAACCCTCGAGGTAGATACTCGAGAGAATACCACCTCTAGAGAAAAAAACTAGATCGAAATCCACCTTTCTCATTAAAAAGACTCGCGAGGAAGAAGGGACTTAAGAGAAAACGTCCTTTCGAGGAAATAATACTAGAGAAACCCCCTCTCAAGGAGAAAAATATAGAAAAAACCACCTCTCGTGGAAAAAATTCTTGAGAGAAAACCCACCTTTTAAGGATAAAACTCGAAAGAAAATTACCTCCCGAGGAAAACAGACTCAAAAAAATACAACCTCTCAAAGAAAAAACTTGACAGAAAACCATTTCTCGAGGAAAATACTCGGGGAGTACCACCTCTCGAGGAAAAAACTAGACCGAAATCCACCTTTCTCATTAAAAAGACTCGCGAGGAAGAAGGGACTTAAGAGAAGAGGAAAACGTACTTTTGAGGAAATAATACTAGAGAAACCCCCTCTCAAGGAGAAAAATAGAGAAAAAACCACCTCTTGTGGAAAAAATACTTGAGAGAAAACCCACCTTTTAAGGATAAAACTCGAAAGAAAATTACCTCCCGAGGAAAACAGACTCAAGAAAATACAACCTCTCAAAGAAAAAACTTGACAGAAAACCATTTCTCGAGGAAAATACTCGGGGAGTACCACCTCTCGAGGAAAAAAACTAGACCGAAATCCACCTTTCTCATTAAAAAGACTCGCGAGGAAGAAGGACTTAAGAGAAAACGCCCTTTTGAGGAAAAAATATTAGAAAAAAAACCCTCTCAAGGAGAAAAATAAAGAGAAAACCACCTCCCGAGAAAAAAACTGGAGGGAAATCCCACCTTTCGAGGAAAATGATTCAAGAGAAATCTATTTCTTGAGGAAAAAAGACTCGAGAGAAAACAAAACCACCTCTTGGGGAAAAAAAATACTCAAGCGAAAACCACATCTCAAAGAGAAGATATTCAAGAGAAAACCACCTCTCGAGGGAAAAACTAGAAAGAAATCAGAAATTCACCTTTCGCAGTTAAAAGACTCGAGAGGAAGGACTTAAGAACAAAGCACCTTTCGAAGAAAAAATAATAGAGAAAACCACCTCTCAATGAGAAAAACTTGGAACAAAACCACCTGTGGGGAAAAAAGACTCAAGGTAAAACCACCTATCGAAGAAAAAACTCGCGAGAAATCCGCCTTTCGATAAAATATGACTCGAGAGAAAAGTACCTCTCGTGGAAAAAAAAACTCGAGAGAAAACCCACCTCTCAAAGATGAAACCATCTCTCGAGGAAAAAAGACTCAAGAAAATACCAACTCTTGAAGAAAAAACTTGAGAGAAAACTCACTCTCGAGGAAATACTCAAGATAATACCACCTCTCAAGGAAACATTGGACAGAAATTTACCTTTTGCAGTAAAAAGACTCAAAAGGAAGGACTTGAGAAAAAACGACCTTTCGAAAAAAAAATTGAGAGGCACCCGACTCTTGAAGAAAAAAAAAATCGGAAGAAACCTTATTCTAAAGAAAAGCAGACCCGACAGTAAACCACTTCTAGAGGAAAAAAGACTCGAAAGAAAATCACTTTTCGAGGAAAAAGACTCGAGAGAAAACCACTTCTCGAGGAAAAAAAACTCGAGAAAAAAACCACCTCTTGAGGAAAAAATACTCGAGAGAAAACCACCTCTCGAGAAAAATAGAATCAAAAGAAAAAACTAGAAAGAAATCAGAAATCTACCTTTCGCAGTGAAAAGGTTCGAAAAAAAGGTCATTAAGAACAAACCACCTTTTGAGGAAAACATACTAGAGAAAACCACCCTCAAGGAGAAAAATTCGAGAAAATCCTCCTTTTGAGGAAAAAAGACTCAAGATAAAATTACTTCTTGTGGAAAAAAACTCGAGAGAAAACCCACCTCTCAAGGATAAAACTCGAGAGAAAATCACCTCTTGGGGAAAACAGACTCAAGAAAATACCACCTCTCGAGGACAAACTTGAGAGAAAACCAACTCTCGAGGGAAAAACTCGAAAGAATATTACCTCTCAAGAAAAAAACTAGACCGAAATCCACCTTTCTCATTAAAAAGACTCGCAAGGAAGGACTTAAGAGAAAACGTACTTTCGAAGAAAAAATAGTAGAGAAAACCCCTCTCAAGGAGAAACATAGAGAAAAAACCACCTCTCGAGAAAACCACCTCTCGAGAAAAAGACTTAAGAGAAAACCACCTCTCGAGGAATAACTTGAGAGAAAACCAATTCACGAGAAAAAGACTAGAGAGAAAATCACCTCTCGAGGAAAAAATTTGGAAAAACAGCCTCTACATAAAAATGAATGAAGGTAAAAAATTGAGTCTAGAACATTGATTTAGAATGAAATGTAATTTTTGTTCTTTTCTCTCAGAATTTTCAAGTTTTTGAATACCATATTTTAATTACAATTCACCAATTTATTCTGAATTTTAGAAGGGGTACTTCGCAAGTAAAAAGTTTTGTAACCGCTGATCTAAAAATTATTCCACATAAATGTCCAATAATTATTTAAAAATCGCTAAGGTCGTTAACATTTCATTGAATCTATTTATAAAGATGGTGAAATCAGTACTTTAATGCATGTTTTTTATTTGTATTGCTAATCTTAAATTTGTTTTGTTAAAAAGTGTGTCACAAATAAAAATGCGTGTTTTTTTATTTGGTTTTCGCAATGCACTTTTATCTCCAGACAAAACAAATATTCTTCTGATCGAAGAAATTTTACAATGGGGGCCTACTTTTTAACATACAATAAAATCTTTAAAAGTCTTCAAATATTACATAACGAAATCAATAATTAATTGTAAATAATTTTATTTGTGTAGGAAGGTATAATTTTGGGCGATTTTTTTTTTTGATATTAGGAGAGATAATTGGTCTTATATTACCACATCTTGAGATTAACCAACAAATTTACCATAATTTCATTTTGCTCTTGGTTTCTAATTAATTTTTTGAGAAATAACCAAAATTATCAGCAGGGGCCCTATTCTCGAATGTCTATTTCTAAATGTCACACGCGACATTGATGAAATGTCGAATAAGAACACAAAAACGTATTTTGAAATGGCGAATTCGACATTTGTTGTTAGACATAAAGTCGAGTGGTATACAACCAGTCGACATTGTAATGTCGCATGCCTTTTTAAATATGATGTTATAATATGAGTGTCGTGACAGTGACAGTTTATATTTATTTTTAAGAAAAATGAAAATAAGTATTGTACAAATTGTTTTTAAAAAAAATATGAAATGGTTATTTACAATTTCACATAATTTATCAATTATTAGTCCTGTCCAGTGTCGGATTGGGCCGTTGGTCTACAGGCAAAATACCAGTAGGCCTTCGTTCAAGCTGTGAGCCCTCTTTCAGGCAGTGGGCCCTCTTTCAGGCAGTGGGCCCTCGTTTGGGCAGTGGGTCCTCGTTTGGGGCACTGGGCCTCAATCAGTGGTCCTCACTCAGTGGGCCTAAGTTAGTGTGCCCTTGAGAATAAGAAATGCGAAATAACCCTTGAAAAAAAAGCATCAATATGCAAAGAAGGCCTTTTTGCTTTTCAAGAAATCGGCCCAGGAAAAAATATTGATAGGTGGGCCTTCTCCATTCTGACCGGTAGGCTCTGGTAGTCCCGATCCGACACTGCTCCTGTTTGTCCAAGAGATTTAAAACCTGTCATTAAGAAATTTATATAGCTCTATTTTTTCAAATTGCAGGTAAAAAGATTATATCACAGACATTTTATGTAATGTTTAGATTGTATTACAATAATATATTTCTTCTTCTTCTTCTTCTTCTTCTTCTTCTTCTTCTTCTTCTTCTTCTTCTTCTTCTTCTTCTTCTTCTTCTTCTTCTTCTTCTTCTTCTTCTTCTTCTTCTTCTTCTTCTTCTTCTTCTTCTTCTTCTTCTTCTTCTTCTTCTTCTTCTTATTCTTCTTCTTCTTCTTCTTCTTCTTCTTCTTCTTCTTCTTCTTCTTCTTCTTCTTCTTCTTCTTCTTCTTCTTCTTCTTCTTCTTCTTTCTTCTTCTTCTTCTTATTCTTCTTCTTCTTCTTCTTCTTCTTCTTCTTCTTCTTCTTCTTCTTCTTCTTCTTCTTCTTCTTCTTCTTCTTCTTCTTCTTCTTCTTCTTCTTCTTCTTCTTCTTCTTCTTCTTCTTCTTCTTCTTCTTCTTCTTCTTCTTTCTGTTTAATCTCTTAAAATTGCACTTCCAATTTTCTATTTAATCCCTCATGAAATTTCAGTTAAAAAGATTATATTTATATTTTCTCTACTTTCTAATTAATATTTATCAAAAAGATATATATTCTGTATGTATTTTCAATATTATTTTGTATTACTAAGAGATTCTTCAAGTAATTGTCTCGTATTGTATGTTTCTATCCAATGTTTGTCAGATGTTTTTTTTTTTTATTGGTCTCAACTTATACAAGTTATTTAACCAGCACTAACATTAGTTACATGTAAATAAATACAATAAAATTTTAAATACTATTTGGCTCTGTAAAATTAAAAAAAAAATAAGGTGAACAATATTTTTTTTTCTACACCCGTATTATAATAATGCACTTATATGCCCATAATCCGTTTCATAATGATACCCATTATGATACAGATTTTTCATTACGATACAGATTTTTAATCAATAGAAACCTACAATTTTTCAATCAAGCATGCTGTTTGACGTTTGTCCTAGGTTCCTTTGTAATTGTATTAGTTGTCAAAACGTATTAAATTTTCGTAGATAGCTAAACTTCGATAATTATAATATTAAAATGTCGGATATCAGCGATATAGAAGACTCCTCCACACATATCGGAGAAAGCAGACAATAAAGTACAAAATATTTTGGCGCAAAAATCTAGGGAAATACCAATACCCGAAGTAATACCATTAATTACAATTTTATAGAATTTTTTATAAAAATACGAGTAATTACTGTTATTGTGTTCAATACCAATATAAATATAATATTTATAGGTCTTGATTATTTAACGGGTGTAGAAAAAATAGCGTATGCAACTCTCATGTAATGGTTATTAAAACACTCGCATAAACCATACGAAACTCGCCTTTGGCTCGTTTCGTATCCCGGTTAATGCTCGTCTATTAATAACCATCATTACATGATCGTTGCATAATATACTATTTTAAATTAATGATTTTAAAAATGACATGATTATGTCACCGATTTTAAAATGTCTATTTGTCTTTGAGAATACGGATAGTGTCAATCGCTCGACATTTTGATAGACATTAGTAGCAGACATTATGACGAATGCGACATTTTTAATAGACATTCGAGAATAGGGCCCCAGGTCTTACAATATTTTTATAGCCAGTTCTTCTTTCTATCATTATTTATAAACAAAACTGTTTTTTTTTATTATTCGCTAGAAGTTTCTCTATATATCAACTTAACATTTTCCATGTGTATTTAAAACGTAGTCAAATAGTCACATGTGTACGACCAGCACTATACACATTGTTACCAAATAGAAAAAAGGAAATATGCCAAGTTATTTCAACTCATGGAAAACCAACAAATACAAAAATAAATTTTGAAACATCTGTAGAGAAATGTTTCCCGATTGTCAGCCTAAAAGTTGTAATTTCCATTTCAATTAAGCATTATGGCGACATTTTCAAGATTTTGGGACTTTTTTAATTTAATAATAATCGTATATTTACAATCTACTGAAACATGTAGAGCAGGGATTCCCAATCTATTTTGGACAAGAGACCCCTAAAATCTGGTTCAATATTGGCGAGTTGCAGCCTTAAATCTCCGCATTTTTTTATTTTCAAACGGTTTTTTGTTTTGTCCAAATGTTTGTAACCATACTGAAGCCTTTTCATACTAGGTATGATTATGGAAATGCAATAAGGTCATTTTTCAGCAATGTTTCACAATACAGCAATGTTTCACAATACAGCAATGTTTCACAATACAAGATACTGTGTTTCAAGTTGCTCTGCAACCAGAACTTCTGATAGCCTTGGTTGAACTTCTGCTTAAGCTCCTCGTCTGTACTGATGGTGATCAACTCTTCTTACATTTTCACATTGGCTTCTTCCATGATCTACTTCTGGTATGTTTATCAAAATATCTATATTAATAGGTGGGAATTTGCATTACGATTGAGTAAGCATTTTATCAGCTTGTCTTTCAATCCTCTGTATGCAACCTCTTCTCTCTGTATTAGCTGCTATTTTATTACCATAGAGTTTGCATAATGGCAAATTTAAATCAGCACTACATTATGCATGAAATGGTTCAATGAATTCAAGACACACATTACAAACAAAACATTTTCGTTCTCCAACGTTTTGCCGTTTCTATCATTTTTTGTTTCAGTATCATTTTAGTTCGGTTCCGATTCACTAATTTCAGAATTATGTTTCTTAAATACAGTATTTGCTTTTTCTAAAAACTGGGTGATCAATTTCAGATGCTCTTCCATTTATGACAGATGCGTCTAGGCATGTTTCTAATAGTCCATTTCTTGTGGAGTTTCAAACATAGCCTCATAAGGTTATTATTTTACTACAAGCCTTAGATATTCTATTAACAGCTCGTCTTCAACGCGTTCTGAGTAAACCACAAGAGCTAAAATGCGACGTGGGCAAACGAAGAGCTTCACAATGCAAAACAGAAACGTGTACACATATTACAAACAGAACATTTAGTCATATTAACATTTTCGTTCTCCAACGTTTTGTCGTTTCTATCATTTTTTGTTTCAGTATCATTTTAGTTCGGTTCCGATTCACTAATTTCAGAATTATGTTTCTTAAATACAGTATTTGCTTTTTCTAAAGACTGGATGATCAATTTCAGATGCTCTTCCATTTATGACAGATGCGTCTAGGCATGTATCTAATAGTTCATTTCTTGTGGAGTTTCAAACATAGCCTCATAAGGTTACTGAGTATTATTTTACTACAAGCGTTAGATATTCTATTAACAGCTCGTCTTCAACGCGTTCTGAGTAAACCACAATAGCTAAAACGCGACGTGGACAAACGAAGAGCTCCACAATGCAAAACAGAAACGTGTAAACCATTATTTCGGATCATGGGTAGCATAGTTTACTCACAACGCGTTCTGATTAATTAGATTTACTCACTGTTCGGAATAAAACTTTTCTAATCGCCTTGTGGGTAAACTACTATACCCATAACGCGTTGTGGGGTCCCAGACTTACGGTCTTATCAATAACTTGCCAAAGAAGGCAGCAAAGCACCTCGGGAATTTTGAGTTAAAACATATACCACATTTTTAGGCTATTTTAAGGCTATTTTTATACCCTATTCAAAAATTTTATGCTCCTCGTTTTTCGCAAAAATCAAGGTGCTCTGCTAGCTTCGAACGAAGTCAGCAGAGCACCTCAGTTTTTTAAAGCTTTTTCCAAAACCAACGTCACCATATTTTAAGGCTATTTTTAGGCTCTTAAAATATTATAAAACTTTTCGAAAAATTTTCCTATTTTTAAAAAATACAGGGTGCTTTGCTAGCTTCGAAGGAATCTAGAAGAGCACCTCGGTTTTTGAAAGCTTTTTTCTAAAAATAGCTACACCACATTTTTAGGCTATTTTTAGGCTCTTGAAATATTATAAAACTTTACTAAAAAATTGCTATTTTTAAATAATACAGGGTGCTTTGTTGGAGTAAAGTCAGCAGAGCACCTCGGTTTATTATTATTTTTTTCAGAAAACTAGTTATGCTACATTTTTAAGCTATTTTTAAGCTCTTAAAACAATATATAACTTTTCAAAAAAATGTATTTTTTAAAGAATACAGGGTGCTTTGCTACCTTCGAACGAATCCAGCGGAGACCTCGGTATTTTAAAGCTTTTTTATAAAAACAACTACACCACATTTTTAGGCTCTTGAAATATTATAAAACTTTACTAAAAAATTGCTATTTTTAAATAATATAGGGTGCTTTGTTGGAGCAAAGTCAGCAGAGCATCTCGGTTTATTATTATTTTTTTTAGAAAACTAGTTATTTTTATGCTCTCAAAACAATTTATAACTTTTCAAAAAAAAATGTATTTTTTAAAGAATACAGAGTGCTTTGCTAGCTTCGAACGAATCCAGCAGAGCACCTCGGTTTTTTAAAGCTTTCTTCTAAAAACAACTACGCCACATTTTTAGGCTATTTTTAGGCTCTTGAAATAATATAAATTATTCAAAAAAAGGTTTCTTTTATTTATTTTCTTTTCGCAATCATAAACATATTTATGACATAACCAGTTACATAATGTTCAACTTTATGTAACTCAAAGTAGATAGATCATTTGGACACTCGCTGCGATTACAAAAATGTCACTTTGTAAGTCAAATTAAAAGAAAATTTGTATTAAATACTTATTAAGATTAGGATTGCAAAAAACCCTTAATTAACAAACATTTTAATTTCTACGATTAATTATATCAATGCGGAAAAAATTTTTGAATAGGGTATAAAAATAGCCTTAAAATAGCCTAAAAATGTGGCATATGTTTCAACTAAAAATTCCCGAGGTGCTTTGCAGCCTTCTTTGGCATATCAATAACAATTAAATTAGATTATACTTTAGTAAGACACATTTTAAATATTTTAAATGGATCACCCTGTGTTTATATATTTTTTTCGGTTTCCTGGCAATATCATGATCTATTAACAAAAAATCTTAACGTCAAATCACAGTAAATACAAATATCTTTAGTGTACAGGTTAAGTATTTGATAATTATTACTAACAATGGAACTAAGTGAACGTGAAAGAATTATACTGTTGATGATGGTTGGTTTTGGAGATAGAAAGAGAGGTTTACAAGAAGCTGCCGATTTGTTTAATGCTACATTTCCTGACAGAATGTCTCTAATTTCTAAGTCGACAGTGTATCGAAATTTACGCAAGTTTAACGAAACAAGTAGTGTCAAAAATATTCCTGGTAGTGGACGAAAGAGGACAGCTACAAATGAGGAGAAATCACTTGATGTACTTCTAAATGTTTATGAAGAACCTAAAACTTTCATAGCAAAACTTGCATTAAATAATGATATTAGCCAGAGTTCTGTAAGAAGGATACTGATAAAAAATCATTTTCATCCGTATAATAATAATAATAATAATGTTTATTCAATTCAAAGAAAAAATACATTTTAGTAGATACAGAAGTTTAAAAAAATAATAAATAAACATTCATACATCCGCTGAGACACGATTGTGTCTGTGTACGGGGAAGCATAATAATAATTAATAATAATAAATAATAATAATAATAATACTAATGTAATAACTATAACTACAATGATACATAAAGATAATAAGAAATAAAATTAATTAAAACTGGCTAGATAAAAATTTGCAGTCTGTTATATTTTTTTTATATTTATATTTATTTTCCACACAATCTTAAACAAAACAATGGTTAAAATCTGTTAAAACTGTTAAAATATTTTGTACACAATCGAGATTAATTAGTATCACAATAATAATAATTTTAGGAATAACTACATATACCTAAGTTTTATATATGAACATCATGGATTCATTATATTTTAAAAAAATGTTGCACCTGTACTTTGTATCCAATATTTCACATTTTTCTTGTAAATATAGTACGAAGCTGAGTTTCTTATGTGTTCAGGTAGGCAATTAAGTAATTTTGTGCTTATATACATGGGACTGCGTTGACCCATGGTTTTTTCACATTTTGGTAGTAAGTATAGATTTTTTGTTCGAGTTTCGTATTGATGTGTTTGTGTTTGCAATTCTGGCCTACGTTTATAGATGTTTAACAAAAGTCGTAATGCATATAGTTGTCTAGAATCAAGAATTTGGCTCTCTTTGTACAATTTATCACTTGGATAAGTTTTATTTTTTTTTATACATTAATTTTATAATCCATTTTTGTATAACGTTAATATTTTTTAGGTAACATTGATTGGTGCTACCCCATCCAATTATACCGTAGGTTATTTGTGATTGGATTAGTGAAAAATAAATTGTTCGAAGATGCCTGATGTCTAAATAATTTGATAAAAATTTAAAACGTGACAGAAAACCCCTAATTTTTTGTACAACATGGTCAATATGATAATTCCATCTTAGGTGACGGTCTAAAATAACTCCCAAATATTTAATTGTAGGCTGTTCGGGAATGGAAGATGAATCGCTTACTTTTAGCGGACCAAGATTGGGTAGGCTACTTACGTATGAACAAAAGGGTAAGTATTTAGTTTTTTCAATATTAAGAGTAAGTTTGTTATATTGAAACCATTTCATTATTGTTTGCATTTCTAATTCAGCTGTTGTTTTTAGTGAATCCCAAGTTTTTCCCTTGTAATGGATGGCTGTGTCATCTGCAAAGCTAATAACAGTGCCGTCCGTTTTCATTTTATTTTTAAAAGTGAATTAATATACAAACTAAACAATAATGGACCTAAGACTGTTCCTTGCGGAACACCGAAGGTTACTTCTCTAATTTCACTTACAACATCATCTACTTTAACTTGTTGTGTGCGCCCTGATAATTAACTTTTGATTAAATTGTGCATATTGCCCCTAATACCATGTGATTCAAGTTTTTTCAACAACAACTCATGACAAACAGTATCGAAGGCTTTGGATAGATCAAGAAATATACATAACGAGGGTATTTTTTTATTTATATGTCAATATATTTCGGATATTAATTTAAAAATTGCATCCTCTGTTGATCTACCCTCTCTAAAGCCATACTGCATGTCAGAGAGAACGTCAAATTTGTTCAAGAATTTTGTGATCCGATTTTTAATAATTTTTTCAAATATTTTAGATATATTAGATATCAAAGTAATAGGACGATAGTTTATTATTTCATTTTTTTTGCCACTTTTAAAGAGGGGTTTGATTGTACCTGTCTTTAAGCAAGTTGGAAATACACCATTTTGAAAGCATTTATTTATTATGAATGTTAGAGGAAGTACTATTTCATTAGTTACTTCTTTTAATGTTTCAGCCCGGATGTTATCTTTACCTGGGGATTTTTTATTTTTCAAATTTTTTATCATATTTTCAACCTCAAGAGTATTTGTAGGGAATAGGAAAATCGAGTTTTCCACTTGTTCAATGTGGTCAACATAGTTGTCAGGAGTTGTTATTTTATTAGCATAATTTCTTCCCAAATCAGTGTAATGGGTGTTAAAATGATTACTTATTTCAAATTTGTCAGTAATAATGTTATTATTAATTACAATATTTTCGATTTTTGTTTCGGGTGTGCCTTTGCCGCAGATTTGGTTTACACATCGCCATAAATTTCTTGAGTTGTAACCATTTTTGTCAATAAGTGATTTCGTGTATTTGTATTTTGCCTTATTAATTTCCTTAGTAAGGTTATTTTTTAGAATGTTATAATTATTTTTTAAAACTATGTTATGGGGGTCATCTTTCAGTTGCCTATACATATTGTTTTTTATATTAATTGATATTATAAGTTCTTTTGTAACCCATGGTTTTCTAGGACTATTTTTTTTATAACTTTTATTTTTTTTGTATTCTTTTCAATATAATATTGCAATTGATCAATAACATTTTCCATAATGTTGTTGGCATTATTTCCAGTGTAGACATTTTCCCAATATTGTATACTAAGATCATTTTTTAAAGCGGGGTAATTTATAAATTCCTTATAGAATACATCATTTGTATTGTTTGTCATCGGTAATAGAAAGTTTTTAAAATAAACACCTACTGGAGAATGATCTGTTAGACTACTTTTCAAGATAAACGAATTTATATTTTCCTGTTTATAATTAGTTTTTACAAAAATGTGATCCAAGCAGGTACCACTTACACTACTAGTAGGGTGAGTAATTTGATTTATATATGAAATAAAATCATGTTCGTTCAAAATGTTTTTATATTCCTCCGTTATTTCGTTATTGCTAAGCAGGTCGATGTTAATATCACCAGTTATGATATGGATATCAGATTTTTTCAAGTTTCCTAAATAATTGTTAAGGTCCTCAACAAATATTTTTGGGCATGTATCATTTGGAGATCTATAAATGGCTGTGACTTGTATTACTTTTTCATGCATTAAAATTTTAACTTCAAGAACTTTTATTCTACTAAGATATATAATTCTTTTTTCATAACGAAAAGTATTTTTTATGAAAGTTATTAAACCATCATTTTGATTTATATCACCTTCATTATAAATAATATCATAGCCATTTATTGAATACAGACTCAGATCAGGAATATTTCTTGTTTCTGTTAAGACAATAATATCTGGAGTAAAAACAAGTTGTCCCAAAATTACGCAAAATTCATCAAAATTTTTATGAATACTTCTTATGTTGGCGTGAAATATTTTTAAATCAGACTGTTGAAACATTATTGTTTTTGGATCATCTATTATGTTTGCCAAAATTGGAATATTATCGTAATCTCTTAAAAATGAATCCATTTTTGCTATATATGCTTTAAATACCTACTTTCTTAAACTAATTAGCGGAAACATTTACCAACAATAAAATATTTCTGTGAACATAAGATATTACCTATAGTAGAATCTAAATTTAAAAAAAATAATTTAAAAATAAAGCCATAAATTAAGCCTTAAATTTAAAATTATTTAATTTTTTCTCGAGTTATTGTTTAGTGATTGTAATCTAGTACGAATTGGGTTTTGTTGTTGTTTTTGTTGGAGTGGGGGTTGGTTTGAGTTTACTTGTTGATGTTTTGATTCTCTAATTGCTGGTGGTTTTGGATGGGTCTGTTGTATGGGTAATTGCTGATTGTTTGTAGTATTTACTAAATTAGGTTTTTGGTTACTCGATTTGGGTTTGCTATATTTTTCTACAATAGGTGTTCCGGGATCACTTCTATGTCTTTTTTCTTCTACTTCTTCGTCCTCGTCTCCGTTATTCTCAAAGTCGGACAAGTCTTCTATTTTATAGGGTTTATTGTCGATATATAACTTATTATATCTTATGTAACTTACAGTGGAGGGATATTTTTGTCTTATTTTAGTTAAGTTCTCTTTTAATATTTTCTGTTCCTTCAGTTGGATTTTTGTGTAATCATGGGATATGGAGACTTTCGTACCTTTGAGTTTCTTTGTATTCCTGAGTATTAAAGTTTTCTTAAATTGTGATAATAGCTCCAATTTAATAGGACAATTTGCAGTCTTTCCTAAAGGATAGCAATCACCAATGTCGTTTTCGCAAAAATTTAGCTCTAGTAGTTTGTTTAAGTCCTCACACAACTTGTTGTTGTTGAAGATAATCCTGACCGACGAATGCAGTTTTTCCAAGAAATGATGGATCGAATTAATGAGAACAATATTATGAATAATATTGTGTTTTCCGACGAATCAACGTTTTGTCTAAACGGATTTGTCAATCGGCATAATTGCCGGTATTGGTCTGATCAGAATCCACACTGGATGATAGAAGGTCACACACAATATCCACAACAGCTAAACGTTTGGGCTGGTATAGTTGGAGGAAGAATAATTGGACCTTTTTTTCTGAGACAAACTTTAAATGGTGATCGCTATTTACAACTTCTGCAAGAACAAATAGTTCAAGAATTAATCCGTATATTTCCTAATCGTGCTAATCATTTACAATTGTCAGAGGAAATATGGTTCCAGCAAGATAGCGCCCCACCTCATTTCGATGTTAGGGTTAGGGAATACCTCAACACAATATTTACGCAGAGATGGATAGGCCGAAGAGGATATATTGAGTGGCCGGCAAGGTCACCAGATTTAACTCCTCTGGATTTTTTTCTTTGGGGTCACTTAAAATCTGTAGTTTATAAGGATCTACCTCAATCTCTGGAAGAACTGAAAGATCTAATCAGAGCGGCCACTCAAGAAATAACTCCTGAATCTATTCAAAACAGTTTAAGATCATTTGTTGATAGATTAGGATATTGCCAGGCAGCCGAGGGCTTTCAGTTTGAACATCTACTTTAAATAAATGTGTCTTATTAAAGTATAATCTAATTTAATTGTTATTATAAGACCGTGAGTCTGGGACCCACTTAATGTACCATTGATGAATTCAGACAGATCATACGAAGTCGAAAAAAATATAAATACAGGGTGATCCATTTAATATATTGTCCGATGACGTCATATCTTGAAAACCATTACGTATCCGGAAAATCTGTAAACGTCAATAAATAGTACGTAAAATATACAAAAACTTTTATCTAAGTTAAATTATCGTACAAGTCATAGTTAAGCCATAAATCAAGTGTTCCGCCCATATAGAATGACCCCGTATATAACGGAGTGTAGTACCCCCAAACAACAAATATTTGCGAATCCTGTCATCGTCGCCTCAATAGGATAATTGGTATATCGAATCTAAATATAATTCAATTGATTCAAGCTTAAAAAAATATAATATTTGATAAACGTGTTTGTAAAGTTATTAAGGAGGTCCTTTCGCCACCAATGTTAAATAAAAAATATTAGATTATGACTAAAATTATTTTTTTTCTAATAGTAGATGACCTTATTTATCTAATAGTGAACTTTTAACTATACCTTACCGTGCAAATTTTTGAGAATTTTTTTTTAAATGTGTGTTTGTACAGTGTCTTATGAGAAAGTAAGACTTCAACAACAATTTTCGAATTATAATTAATTTTACTATTATTTATTGATTAAATGGAGTAGAAAAAAACTAAAAATAAGGTTTTTGAAATATTTAGGTTTTGTTTTTTACAATAAAATATATAGGTTACCGTGGAATTTATTGAGAAATTATTATTAAAAAATCACAAAAAATTTTCAACTAGGTTACTTGAAAATTTTTTTATTAGAAAAAAATTAATTTTAGTCATAATCTAATAACGTTTTTTTTAACATTTGAGGCGAGAGGTGTGGCGAAAGGGCCTCCTTAAATTATTTGACCATCCTTCCCTTAATATAATTCTACAGTTTCATTTTTAAATAATATTTTAAAACACCAATTAAAGAAATATACTTTAAACATTACAATTATTTTTCAAATGGAGCACTAGATTATTTTTAAGCTATTGCATAGCTTTTATCGCGGGCTTTGAGCGCGGCGACCGAATCAAGAAATTCCGTAACGAAAATAAACCTAACACCCCCACTCTGACCGGCACAGTGCGGCGTTGAAAGTCGTGCAGCGTCTAACGTCGTTTCAGATCGGCAGACGTCGGCACGATGTTTGTGTGCGTGCGACTAGACGTATGCGTGAAGATTAGCTGCTAACTGCTCATAACTGAATCTATCTTTTTTAGACTCAATGCTAGGTGAGACAGCGTGCTTTTTGGCCGCGTCCACGAGTGAGTTCGAGCCCGCGACTAGTTGAATCTTAACGTATATGTATATGGTATCACTGTACGAAGCTCGCACGGATCGAGACGAGCTGCTCCAAAATATTCGCAGCTGTTTGTGAGAGTGTATATATAAAAAATGTTATGCAATAGCTTTACCGCGGCAATCCCCGAGTGTCACACGTATTTTTCTGATATTAGTTCTAGCTTAATTATTTCTGCTTTTAACAAAATCTAATATACAGAATAGATAATATTTTGAAGTGTTATAAATTTTTAATTTTCTGTTTCGTCACTATTTAGGATATTTTATTTATTAATAAAAGGGCTGTGAAGTAATTCGCAATGTGACTTCAAATTCGAATATGTTCTTATTTAATACAACCCTGGTCCGCAAGAATGGATATTTTTAAGTAGGTATGTCTGCTCCTTTGTCAAGCCAACCTTGAACGTCTGCCGAAATATATATTTTTACGAAGAACTCATATTTTACGCACCAAGAATGTATTAAAGAGAATTAATTATTTTAGTGACAGTGTTATTGGTTTTCGGTAGCTGTTGAACAAAACATTTTAGAAATTAGTAAAACGTTTCATTAGAGTTAACGAAGGAAAGTTGACTGAGACGTGAAAAGCTTGCTAATTAGGTAGATGTACCGCAACACCCAACACAGAGAGCCAGAGTCATCTTAAAATGTTGAAAAACTATTATAGGAAATTTATAATTTACTTTTCGTGTAAACCCTCTAACTTGTGTCAGTTTGTGTAAAGATGGAAATATTTTGATTAACCATTTTAGATAAATCAAAGATCACAATAGTTATTTACGAGTCAAGCTCGGAAAGTGATACTTTACAGGGCGGCACCGAAGTGCAATAATTCGCATATCAAAATTATGTGTAAAAATAAATTGTAGATTTATCTGGAAGTCACTTGTAAACACGCGTCAGGAAAAGGTGACGAAATTTTTAGTTCAATGACATCGCTATGTAAACATGCATTGCTTTAAAAAAGTACGATAACAGTCTTGGGACCGTTTCCATTTCAAAATAAGTGATAAGAGGTAAATTAATTGTACCGTAATTATTGCAGTAGTGAACTTTTTTTTATTGTTTAGCTGTGACTACCTACTATTTAGGTACTTTTACTACTAATAAATGAAACATATTTAGATCGGGCAAGCAGTTTGAGTAGCGCCCTATAATTTAGGGTGACCACATCTATTCTGACTCAATACGACATGATTTTTTTAGCTCATTTACCAAAATTAGTTTTGTTGACCCAATGCTTTTTAGGATTTTTGAATTTTTTTGCTTTTTTGAAATTTTTTGAACTTTTTTGGACTTTCTTTGACTTTCTTTGACTTTCTTTGACTTTCTTTGACTTTCTTTGACTTTCTTTGACTTTCTTTGACTTTCTTTGACTTTCTTTGACTTTCTTTGACTTTCTTTGACTTTCTTTGACTTTCTTTGACTTTCTTTGACTTTCTTTGACTTTCTTTGACTTTCTTTGACTTTCTTTGACTTTCTTTGACTTTCTTTGACTTTCTTTGACTTTCTTTGACTTTCTTTGCCTTTTTTTTACTTTCTTTGACTTTCTTTGACTTTCTTTGACTTTCTTTGACTTTCTTTGACTTTCTTTGACTTTCTTTGACTTTCTTTGACTTTCTTTGACTTTCTTTGACTTTCTTTGACTTTCTTTGACTTTCTTTGACTTTCTTTGACTTTCTTTGACTTTCTTTGACTTTCTTTGACTTTCTTTGACTTTCTTTGACTTTCTTTGACTTTCTTTGACTTTCTTTGACTTTCTTTGACTTTCTTTGACTTTCTTTGACTTTCTTTGACTTTCTTTGACTTTCTTTGACTTTCTTTGACTTTCTTTGACTTTCTTTGACTTTCTTTGACTTTCTTTGACTTTCTTTGACTTTCTTTGACTTTCTTTGACTTTCTTTGACTTTCTTTGACTTTCTTTGACTTTCTTTGACTTTCTTTGACTTTCTTTGACTTTCTTTGACTTTCTTTGACTTTCTTTGACTTTCTTTGACTTTCTTTGACTTTCTTTGACTTTCTTTGACTTTCTTTGACTTTCTTTGACTTTCTTTGACTTTCTTTGACTTTCTTTGACTTTCTTTGACTTTCTTTGACTTTCTTTGACTTTCTTTGACTTTCTTTGACTTTCTTTGACTTTCTTTGACTTTCTTTGACTTTCTTTGACTTTATTTGACTTTCTTTGACTTTCTTTGACTTTCTTTGACTTTCTTTGACTTTCTTTGACTTTGACTTTCTTTGACTTTCTTTGACTTTCTTTGACTTTCTTTGACTTTCTTTGACTTTCTTTGACTTTCTTTGACTTTCTTTGACTTTCTTTGACTTTCTTTGACTTTCTTTGACTTTCTTTGACTTTCTTTGACTTTCTTTGACTTTCTTTGACTTTCTTTGACTTTCTTTGACTTTCTTTGACTTTCTTTGACTTTCTTTGACTTTCTTTGACTTTCTTTGACTTTCTTTGACTTTCTTTGACTTTCTTTGACTTTCTTTGACTTTCTTTGACTTTCTTTGACTTTCTTTGACTTTCTTTGACTTTCTTTGACTTTCTTTGACTTTCTTTGACTTTCTTTGACTTTCTTTGACTTTCTTTGACTTTCTTTGACTTTCTTTGACTTTCTTTGACTTTCTTTGACTTTCTTTGACTTTCTTTGACTTTCTTTGACTTTCTTTGACTTTCTTTGACTTTCTTTGACTTTCTTTGACTTTCTTTGACTTTCTTTGACTTTCTTTGACTTTCTTTGACTTTCTTTGACTTTCTTTGACTTTCTTTGACTTTCTTTGACTTTCTTTGACTTTCTTTGACTTTCTTTGACTTTCTTTGACTTTCTTTGACTTTCTTTGACTTTCTTTGACTTTCTTTGACTTTCTTTGACTTTCTTTGACTTTCTTTGACTTTCTTTGACTTTCTTTGACTTTCTTTGACTTTCTTTGACTTTCTTTGACTTTCTTTGACTTTCTTTGACTTTCTTTGACTTTCTTTGACTTTCTTTGACTTTCTTTGACTTTCTTTGACTTTCTTTGACTTTCTTTGACTTTCTTTGACTTTCTTTGACTTTCTTTGACTTTCTTTGACTTTCTTTGACTTTCTTTGACTTTCTTTGACTTTCTTTGACTTTCTTTGACTTTCTTTGACTTTCTTTGACTTTCTTTGACTTTCTTTGACTTTCTTTGACTTTCTTTGACTTTCTTTGACTTTCTTTGACTTTCTTTGACTTTCTTTGACTTTCTTTGACTTTCTTTGACTTTCTTTGACTTTCTTTGACTTTCTTTGACTTTCTTTGACTTTCTTTGACTTTCTTTGACTTTCTTTGACTTTCTTTGACTTTCTTTGACTTTCTTTGACTTTCTTTGACTTTCTTTGACTTTCTTTCACTTTCTTTCACTTTCTTTCACTTTCTTTCACTTTCTTTCACTTTCTTTCACTTTCTTTCACTTTCTTTCACTTTCTTTCACTTTCTTTCACTTTCTTTCACTTTCTTTCACTTTCTTTCACTTTCTTTCACTTTCTTTCACTTTCTTTCACTTTCTTTCACTTTCTTTCACTTTCTTTCACTTTCTTTCACTTTCTTTCACTTTCTTTCACTTTCTTTCACTTTCTTTCACTTTCTTTCACTTTCTTTCACTTTCTTTGACTTTCTTTCACTTTCTTTGACTTTCTTTGACTTTCTTTGACTTTCTTTGACTTTCTTTGACTTTCTTTGACTTTCTTTGACTTTCTTTGACTTTCTTTGACTTTCTTTGACTTTCTTTGACTTTCTTTGACTTTCTTTGACTTTCTTTGACTTTCTTTGACTTTCTTTGACTTTCTTTGACTTTTATTACTCTTTTTAACTTTTTTTACATTTTTTACTTTTTTTTTACTTTCTTGGATATTTTTCTTAACTTAACAACAAGCTATAGATGTATCAATAGTTTTATTAGTGTGTCAAGTCTGTTTTGTTTTAATATTAGTGGTCCATACAATAATATTTCTAATTTTTTTGTGTTACAAAGTTTTTCTTTTTTATCTGGAGGAGTTTGCTTGGGAGTCTGCGTAGAGGGACGTGAATTTATTTATTTAGAAGCTGACTGGCTGTGATTAGAGTCTGCTGGGACCAGGCAAGGATTCAGTAAATTCCTTGGGAGTGAAAAAACTAATAGGAGAAGAGAATCTACTGGAAACAGGGCTAATATTAACTATTGATTTATGCACCTGCAGAATAATAAATATATATTGTTCTAGAGCTCTCAAGATTATCTTTTGAAATATAACAGAATAACATAAATATTAGCTGCAGTTAACTAGCACTCGTGTAATTATTTATTACAATTTAAAAACCACAGGTAGATTCTGTTCATACCAATGTTTCCAAGACCTTTGACAAGGTGAACCATGATCTTCTCGTATATAAGCTCAATTTATATGGTATAGATAGAAGGGTCCTACAGTGACTAAGTATGTTCGAGTAAATCATCATTATTCCCAAATTTTCCTAGTAACCTCGGGTGTTCCTCAAGGCTCTCTCTTAGTACCGCTATCATTCAATCTGTTCATAAATATCAAAACCTGCTTTCCTGATAGTAAAACTATATTGTTTGCAGGTGACTTGAAGTGTTTCAAGATCATTCCAACAGCTTCAAGAGCTATGCTCAAGATACAGGAGAAGTAGTTATTATTTAGCCTAAAAATACTGATCAAGCTTGTAGCAAAAAAACATTCAAAGCTGCTCGAAAGTATTTAAATCCAACTTCTTTACAAATAGGAATAAATGAAATAAGAAATATAAAAGATGGTGGTGTAATTCTAAAAATGAAATTGAAAATGTTAAATTTGCTGTCGAAAAGAAATTATAGATAATATTGTGTCACCAGATTTAAAAAATCCCTCCCTAAAAGTTGTGGATATAGAAAATGAAGATTTAATAAATTGTATTAAAAATCTGAATGGTTTCTTAAATGATGCTGATTCTAATATATCTAATAAAGTGTTTAAAAAAATGAAGTTTAAATTTATGGCTATAATTGTGATCCATAGTCATATGAAAATATACTAAAAGAAGGTTTTCTGTATGTTAATTGGGCAAGATGTCGTGTCTTTGATTATGTAGCTGTCTATAGATGTTTTAATTATTATTATTAATGTACTTGTACAAAGAAAAACTCCTTTAGACATCTACAGAAGTAATAGGTGCAAACTTAAATTTTCCTGAAATATCTGAATTAGTATTATTATCTTCAAAGTTACCAGAATAAATATTAGCAAGGTTTCTTAAAACAATAAATCCTTCACTTTTTAAAATTACATTTGAAAATTTATGAAAAATCGTCTTTCCAATATCGCCCTGGACATTTTTACACTCTGATTCAAACGTCTTAATTAAATGTACGGGTCACCAAAGGTAAATTTTTTTGTTCTAAACCTAATATAATTATGGGTACAAATGCATAATTTTTAAAAAACACTAATTGCTTTGGTTATATGTGATTTTGAAACAACTTCTATGTACTAGATTTTCCCTTAGATGAAACATCAAAATCAAATATGATTTCTTTAATTTTTTTCATAATTATCTGCGTAATCATAGGTTCCGGTGGCATCTGTAATTCAGGAAATGTTTCTTTGAAGAATTGAGTTCTTAGAGGAGCTTTAAGAAATATTTTTTTTTACATTACTAATTAAATAATTTATTAAAGGAAAGTTAGACCTAATTTCTTCTGCAACTCTGCTAAGGCCATGAGCCAAACATGTAACATGGATTAAGTTTTCATAAAACATTTTTAAATTTTGTGCGGCTTTTACCATGTACGGGGCAGCATCGGATAACAGCAATAAACATTTTTCTGTTGGAACGGCTTCCGGAAGAAAAAAGGAAGACAATTCTGTTTGGATAAAACGAGTTATTGTCAAGTTATTTGTTTTATCTAATTGCTTTGAAGCGATTAGATATGAACCAACATATGCGTAATGAACTTATCATAAATGGGCTATATATCGACCACAAGAGTCTGTTGTTTCATCCACAATAATGTAGAAATGGTTTCCAACGGTAATATCACGAATTTTTTCACGAGTCTCAATGTACAAACTGTCAACACCACGTTTACGTAATATACTTTGCTCTGGAATATTAAATTTACAGTATTTTTGCAAAAATGATCGGAGATTTGGATTATTTAACCGTATTAAAGGGATATTCGAAGTCACTAAAGCTTTGCATAAATCTTCTTTAAAAATAGCTTCTTTACTTCTAGACGATCCAGATTCTAATTATTGTTTCAAGGGAAGTTGACTTTGTCTGCGAGTGTCTTTAGATTTCTGCTTTGCTATATGTGAGGGTGTTTTCGCGTGTTGGTATTTGAAACTTTTTTTTACATGGAATCTAAAACAAATAAATTCCTGTAGATATTGAAGTTTTAATTAAATTAAATAAATGCGTACGTTGTAAAGTTGACCTACTTTTTTTTTTAACTGTGAGTTGAAAAAACATTTTACTGTCGTTTGATTTACCATTGTTAAAGGTCAAAATAAAATATAAAATAAAAAAGTACTTACAATTTTAGAACATGTTTTACAAAACACCTGTTTATCACCTTCTACAACAAAATCTGAATAAGATTTTACCCACGATTTAATTAATTTTGCCATATTTCCCACTGGTTGACACAACACAACAATAAAGACTGAAATGAAGTTGAAAGTAAACTGAGTCATTTAGAAATTTGACGATATTAATACAACTTCCTTAAAGGATATTTAGCAAAATTTGTTGGTTTAAGGAGGGTGTTTATAATTTAATCCTCTCAAGTACCTACACCATTAATTGTAATTTATTACAGGGAAAACTTAATCCTTCAAAATTTTAGGAAATCCACCTGTAAAGGCATTTCACAAAATGATATTTTGGTCCAAAACTCATAATTTTAATATGTCCAGCCAATTAGTACGTCAGATATATGCCAAAATATTAACACAATGTCAATATATGCATTCAAAATCAAAAATTGTATATATATGCAACATATGCAAAATATGACGTTTTGCATATATTCCTAGCTCTAATAATGACACTCACATTCTACAACGGCTTTAAATAAACTAGAAATTTGGTGATCTAGTAATGGCATGGATTTAAATAGTAATAAATGTGACATTATCATTTTTTGGAACCTGTTGATTAAATCAAGGATTTAGGGGTCACCTTTGACTCTTCTAAAAGCTTTAATGGCCATATCACTGCTACAGTTCAAAAATCAATGAAATGCTAAGCTTTGTTAAGAGAACAAATCGTGATTTTACTAATTTAAACACAATTAAATTTCTATACTTCTTTTTAGTTAGGATACAACTTGAGTATTGCTACTCAGTCTGGATGAAGTTCAAAATAGTTTTCTTACATACATACACGGAAAAAAAATTGTAGAAGAAATTTCTACAATTATAGATTTTTTCTCTACAATAAATAGTACATATAGGGACAGGGACAATTTGTAGTAAAAATTTCCAAATATTTGTGGAGAATGTATTGTAGAGTTATTATCTACAATATTTAGTAAAAATATCCAAATGCATCATAAGAATTGTTCTACAAATTGTTATAATTTTGGCTATTCATTGTATGAATTTATATTAAAAATGTATTGCGTTTACAATCAATATAAATAACAAGGATACAATAATAAAAAAAGCTAATGATATTAAGTATCTTGGCATTACGATAGATTGTAATTTAAAGTGGGACAAACATGTACAAAATATAACAAAAACACTAAGAAGTTTACTTTATAAATTTAAATACTTAAGTACCATTTTAAGTGTTCATTACTTAAAAACTATTTATTATGCACTCGTTGAATCAAGGCTACAATATGGTATACTTGTATGGGGTGGGCTGTACCAAGTTCACTTAAAGAGTATGGAAATTCTCCAAAAACGATTTCTAAAATTATTATTAAGAAAACCTTTTCATTTTTCCACAGACCTACTTTTTCAGGAGGCCAATTTGCTTGATATTCGTCAGTTATATTGCCATGCAGTTTTAATTTTTACATATAAAAATAAGGAAATCATATTACATGAAATTGATCACCTGTATGATACTCGTCAAAAATCGTCATTATTTGTTAAGACCCCGTTATTAAAAAAAACTATAGGACAAAGATGTTTTACCTTCTTAGCTCCTAAAATATACAATTTTCTGCCAGAAATCTATAAAATCCATATAAGAAAAATAAATTCCTTATCCTACATTAAAAAGATCTTCAAAAATTTTTTGATAAATACTGGTCGACAAAATATTCATGACTTAATTGAATTAAACTAAAACATCTAAATAAAAATTAAACCCAAAGTAATCTCTAAAAAAAAAAAAAAAAAAAAAAAAAAGAAAAAAAAAATTAAAAAAAAAACATCAAATTTAACCAAATTAGTGTAATCATTTTCATGCTTTCTTGTTGTCATCAAAAATTGTTCAATGCTTTTCATCTTTTTTTGTCATAATTTACAATTCGTTTGTTAATTCTACATTTCATATGTCAATGTGTGTTTTACATGTTCTTGAAAATTCTGTTTTGTTATATTCTAATGCTTTTTCTTTTTATATAATTTTTTTAACTAATTATAATATTTATTAAGAACGCATTATTATTATTGTTATATTTATTTGTATTAAGTATTTAATTTAATAATATTAACTACTCTTATTATATTCATGTTCATATTATTAATTAATCATTAGTCTGCCAGCTAGTACAATTAATTATTATTATTCATGTATATTATTTATTATTATTATTAATGCACATATTTACATTTATTAATATTGTAATTACTATTGGTATGATTATTAATCTTAAGTCTATTGTTATAATTATTAATTTTTATCAGCAATTATGGCGCTACTAATAAACAGAAGTAATTTCCGAGCACAACCTTATGGTTTTTTCGGACTAACCCATGTTTATTTACATTAAAAGAGAATTTATTTGTAAAAAAAAAATATATGTAAGAAGTAAAATAAACATTATTATTATTATTATTATTATTATTTTATGAAAATAAATACGAAAATTTTACACAATAAATAGTAAAAATTCATACAAATTGTAGTAATTTTTAATAAAACTTGTAGTAGTATTCCATAATTATTATAATTATAACCTAGAAAAAAATGTTCCTTAATAAAATATTCAATTTATTGTTTTAATATAAAAGATACAAAGTCTTAATTAAATTATGTAATAAATAACAGTAATAATAGCACCCTCAGTCTCAGTTGGCTTTTCTGCACCTGAAAAATATGAAATAAAAATTAATAACAATTGAACTGTTCATACCCTTAAAACGGGGATATTTATCACCTATACACTGATTTGGATATTAAATGACTAAGTCAGATAACTAACAAAAATAAGAAAGTAGGTTTGTCACAATTAAGACAAAAAAATATCATTGAATTTGGCACAAAATTCGATCGTTGGACACAACATTCGATCGTTGGCCACAACTATTTTTTTTTTAAATAATCTACTAAGGTTATTTAAATTAGTTATCTAAAGGTAAATTATTCAAAAACAATAAATGTACTTACCACCAATAGAATTTATTATTAAAATTTTCTCAAACGCGTCGGTGCTTATAATATAATGTGTTATAGGTACGCGTATATGTACCATGCTTTGTTATGTGAACATGGCGAACGGCTACTGCTATCTGGCCATTTATGATCGACGTCAGAAAACGTTGGCCAATAGCAGAATTCTGTTTTGTTCACATGACTTAGAATTTCTACAATATTAGAGAATATTTTTGAACAAAATTGAATATTTTTCATAAGAAGGCATGTAAATTATTACTATTTTTTGTAGAGAAAATTACTATTTTTGTAGAGAAAATTACTATTTTTTGTAGAGATAATTATTAATATTTGTACAAATTTTTTCAGAAGTTAGTAGTAGTATTTACGATAATTGTAATAAATTTCTACTTCTACAAACAATAGTAAAATATACTAAACATTGTGGAATTCTTTCCTATTGTTGTAGCATTTTATTCAACAATTCAATTGCTACAATAATGAATAGTTTTTAACTATAAATTGTAGTAAAATTTTCTACAAATTGTTAAGTATTCTTCTACAAGTCTACTACTACAACATTGTAGTAAAATTTTCTAGTCACATTTTTTCCGTGTAACATTCCTATTTTTTTATTATAAAGATGACCCAAATTCAGTATTTATTTTTTTATTTAACCTTAATTTTAACTTCTTACTACGCTACTGCGCATATACAATTTTTAATAATAGCCACCTTAATTGATAGCCTTCCGGTTATTTAGCTTGCCCATAATTATCTCATCATTACTCTTACTTTTCACAAAGGCACGCCAATGCGCGCGTGCATAAAACTTGCCAAAATGAGGCACCGTTCGAAATTCGCCGGCAGACTGGGCCGAGTTCATGAAATCCCGTCTGGCCATGACAATATCATGGCCAACTCCCAGACGAAAATATATATATTCGACCAGTTGAAAAGTGAAGACGTTTGTGCACATGTTGCTTTTATTTTAAAACCACTTTTGCTTTCGATAGCATAAGGACGTACTAAAAAGTAAAAAAGAATGAGGACCGACCCATCCATTTGGCTTTTAGAGACTGCTTTGTGTAAGTTTTAAGGTGTGTAAGTCGAAAAATGCTGATGGTGGTGTATTTTATATAATTACTTCATATAAAATTTGAAAATTTACTATGTCATAGAAAATTAAAAATACTTTATAATCACAATCAGTGACATTATCTTAGAGTTTAATTTTGTATCGTTGGTTACTTTCTTCACCTGTCTAATTGCCATTGTAAGAAAAACCATAGTATGTAAGAGAAACCATATGAATACATAAAAATATATTGACAATTAACATCTGCTGATGTGCAATTTCATTAGTCAGCTATCGTCCTTACTCATATAGGGGAGGCTCGGGTAAAGAGAGAGAGAGAGAGAGAGAGAGAGAGAGAGATATGCTTTATTGTCGTAAAAAAATTTACAAAAATTTTATAGACAAAGCGTGTAACTTAAATACTAAACATATTATAAAAATAACTAAACAGCAGAAAAAACAAACAGAAACAAACAGACAAAATAGGAATAACAATTGCAATGGATATGCAATATCCGTCATTATAATTATTCTAATTAAATTTAAATTTAAATTTAAACTTTAATATTTAATTATTTAATTAATGCCATTGTATGTGGAACTCAAATGTCTAAGGTACGTTATAAAATTCTACTGTGTAATATGGTCTTTCTAGAAGAAAATCTTTAGCTAGTCTTCGGAACTTATCGTATGTATTTATAGATTTTAATTGCATCGGAAGGTTATTATACAATTTTTTGGCATTTTAGGTAATGGAATGTTTTAATAGGTCAGAAGTGGGCATTGTTAAATAAACATCAGTCTCTAAATTTCTTGTAGGATATCTACGAGTCGGTCTTTCGGATACATTTTGAATGTGCTTGCGAACTAAGCAGACGGATTCGAAAATAAATAGAGCAGGAAGGGTTAGAATTTTGAAATTTTTGAAGTAATTTTCGCAATGTGTCCTACTACTTAAACCAAATACATAGCGGATTGCTCTTTTTTGCAGTTTAAAAATAGATTCGAAAAGGTATAAGCTACAAGAACCCCAGAAAGGTAAACCATAGCGAAGGTGAGATTCGAATAAGGAAAAGTAGGTTATTAATGCAGTAGAAGGAGTCAGCTCTTTAGAAACCGATTTAATGGCAAAACATGCGGAGGATAATTTTTTTGCTAAGGTATCTATATGAGCAGACTATTTTAGAGAATCGTCTATATAAAGACCTAAAAACTTGATTGAAGTCACCGTTTGGATCAGATTATTGTTTAAAGTTATAGGTTGTAAAGTACCTCTGTAAGACAATGCTACAGTTTTACTGGTGTTGAAACAAAGTCCATTCGAATCAGACCAGGACTTAATAGTCACTAGATCTTCACTTACGATAGATTGTAATGTCTGCATGTTAGAATTATTCCAGGTTACACTGGTGTCATCAGCAAATAAAGTAATTCTACCACTTATTCTTAAGTCTGTGATGTCGTTGATGAATAATAAAAACAAAATTGGACCTAATACTGATCCTTGAGGTACTCCACTGCTTATTGCTAGATTTGTAGAATCCTCACCATTCGCCCGCACCTGTTGATTTCTATTTTCTAGGTAAGTTTTAAACCATTGTAAAGGAGAACCCCGTATGCCATAAATTTGTAACTTATTAATTAAAATATCATGATTTACACAATCGAAGGCCTTTGCGACGTCACAAAATACTGAAGCGGTGAAAAGTTTATCATTAAGTGATGTGTATATTTCATT
Source organism: Psylliodes chrysocephalus (assembly GCA_927349885.1). Classification (NCBI taxonomy): domain Eukaryota; kingdom Metazoa; phylum Arthropoda; class Insecta; order Coleoptera; family Chrysomelidae; genus Psylliodes; species Psylliodes chrysocephalus. The sequence goes on from OV651830.1 coordinate 17,341,666, forward strand.
AAGAACGGAAAACATTGCGTCGCTAGTGCATTTTTTAGGTAGAAAGCCATACTGATGAGCTGTGAGGATGTTATGCTTGAAAAGAAAGGGCAAAAGACGGTTTTTCATTAGCCGTTCTACTATCTTCGATAAGGTAGGCAATAACGCGATAGGTCTATAGTTACAGGTTTTGGTTTTGTCGCCACCTTTATGAAGTGGGATTATTATAGCTGTTTTTAGACAGTTAGGAAAGAGACCAATTTCAAAGGATTCATTAATCAGTGAAGTTAAAATGTTGATTACTACATCCGGTATATTTAGAAATATTTTGGTGGACAGGCCATCAATTCCACAGGAAAATTTATTTTGGATGTTGTTTATGGTTTGCACTAGTTCATGCTTGTCTACTGGTCTTAGGAAGAAACTTTCAGTGATCCTTTTAGTAGGTAGGAGGAAAGAGAGAGCATCCTGACTCGGAACTTTGTTAGATTTGATATTTTTACTTACATTTACGAAATAATTGTTTAGTTCATCTGGGCTAGGATTTACACTGTTTGAAGAACGGGTTTTATTCCTTAAGTCATTTATTATAGACCAGGTTTCTTTGGAGGAGTTTTTAGCTCTTGCGATGCGATTTTTGTAATAGTTTTTCTTAGCAGATTTGGTGATTTTCCGATACAATATTCTGTAGTTGTTGATATAGTTTAATATTAGGGGATTATCTGTGTACTTTTTAATATACATGAGTGACCTCATATTTTTAGATGATGTTCTTATTCCTTTAGTTGTCCAAGATTTATGACATTTAGTTTTAATGGGGCGAAGGGGGAAAGCTGTATTGAAACACATAATTATTTTATTTAAGAAGTCTAAAAATTTAGAGTCAATATCTTCAGAAAGACCATTCCAATCAGTAGTTAGACATAAATTATAGAAATTTTTGAAATTATGCTTAGAGAAAATTCTACCTAGCTGACGGACTTTTTTTGGAGCTGTACGGGGTATCAAAAATTTGGCAAATACTGCTTCGTGGTCTGAGAGACCTGACATACCAGGCAATAACGATCAGTAGGATATTTTCTGAAACATCCAAACGATGGAAATGGCAACTATGTCAGTGTAATCCAGTTAGTGCTAGGCTATGATCAAACACAAACATTAGATAAAAAACGTAAGTAAATTCACGCTTTTAAAGGAAATGCTTCCATAACTCGTATAAATAGTAGTCAGAGCATAATCAAAAATCAATAAAGTACAAATTTAAGATGATTTTGGGAATATTTTCGCCTATTTTCATAAGCTTATTCATTCGTCTGTAACCTAACCTATAAATCGGTTTGCATTTTCCAACACTGTATTCGTTACATCGCAGTTAGTAAATTTATGTAAGTTGGGCAGAACCGATCGGGCAAAACCAATATATTGATCGGTTTTGCCCGATTATTAAATTATCTCACTTACCTTTATGTATTTAACGAGCAAATTTTTTTAGAGTTCAATAACAGTGTAAATCCTAGCCCAGATGAACTAAACAATTATTTCGTAAATGTAAGTAAAAATATCAAATCTAACATAGCTCCGAGTCAGGATGCTCTCTCCTTCCTCCTATCTACTAAAAGGATCACTGAAAGTTTCTTCCTAAGACCAGTAGACAAGCATGAACTAATGCAAACCATAAACAACATCCAACATAAATTTTCCTGTGGAATTGATGGCCTGTCCACCAAAATATTTCTAAATATACCGGATGTAGTAATCAACATTTTAACTTCACTGATTAATGAATCCTTTGAAATTGGTCTCTTTCCTAACTGTCTAAAAACAGCTATAATAATCCCACTTCATAAAGGTGGCGACAAAACCAAAACCTGTAACTATAGACCTATCGCGTTATTGCCTACCTTATCGAAGATAGTAGAACGGCTAATGAAAAACCGTCTTTTGCCCTTTCTTTTCAAGCATAACATCCTCACAGCTCATCAGTATGGCTTTCTACCTAAAAAATGCACTAGCGACGTAATGTTTTCCGTTCTTAATGAAATATACACATCACTTAATGATAAACTTTTCACCGCTTCAGTATTTTGTGACTTCGCAAAGGCCTTCGATTGTGTAAATCATGATATTTTAATTAATAAGTTACAAATTTATGGCATACGGGGTTCGCCTTTACAATGGTTTAAAACTTACCTAGAAAATAGAAATCAACAGGTGCGGGCGAATGGTGAGGATTCTACAAATCTAGCAATAAGCAGTGGAGTACCTCAAGGATCAGTATTAGGTCCAATTTTGTTTTTATTATTCATCAACGACATCACAGACTTAAGAATAAATGGTAGAATTACTTTATTTGCTGATGACACCAGTGTAACCTGGAATAATTCTAACATGCAGACATTACAATCTATCATAAGTGAAGATCTAGTGACTATTAAGTCCTGGTCTGATTCGAATGGACTTTGTTTCAACACCAGTAAAACTGTAGCATTGTCTTACAGAGGTACTTTACAACCTATAACTTTAAACAATAATCTGATCCAAACGGTGATTTCAATCAAGTTTTTAGGTCTTTATATAGACGATTCTCTAAAATGGTCTGCTCATATAGATACCTTAGCAAAAAAATTATCCTCCGCATGTTTTGCCATTAAATCGGTTTCTAAAGAGCTGACTCCTTCTACTGCATTAATAACCTACTTTTCCTTATTCGAATCTTACCTTCGCTATGGTTTACCTTTCTGGGGTTCTTTTAGCTTATACCTTTTCGAATCTATTTTTAAACTGCAAAAAAGAGCAATCCGCTATGTATTTGGTTTAAGTAGTAGGACACATTGCGAAAATTTCTTCAAAAATTTCAAAATTCTAACCCTTCCTGCTCTATTTATTTTCGAATCCGTCTGCTTAGTTCGCAAGCACATTCAAAATTTATCCGAAAGACCGACTCGTAGATATCCTACAAGAAATTTAGAGACTGATGTTTATTTAACAATGCCCACTTCTGACCTATTAAAACATTCCATTACCTAAAATGCCAAAAAATTGTATAATAACCTTCCGATGCAATTAAAATCTATAAATACATACGATAAGTTCCGAAGACTGGCTAAAGCTTTTCTTCTAGAAAGACCATATTACACAGTAGCAGAATTTTATAACGTACCTTAGACATTTGAGTTCCACATACAATGGCATTAATTAAATAATTAAATATTAAAGTTTAAATTTAAATTTAAAAATTAAATTAGAATAATTATAATGACGGATATTGCATATCCATTGCAATTGTTATTCCAAGGGAAAAAGACAGGTAGGAGCTATTGCTTCTACAGAACGTGGAACACTGGTGACATCTTTATTTTGTTGCTCTGCCACAGGAAAATTCATTCCGCCAGCATTGGTTTTTCCTCAAAAAAGAAAAACCCAAGGTATTTGGAGGGAACACCTCCAGGCACATTGATGATGATCACTGATACCTAATGGATGGATAACATCCGAAACATTTTTAGAATGGCTTACCTTCTTTGTAAAAAGCGTCAGACCAACCGCAGAACAGAAATGTCTTTTGGTTCTTGACAATCATGTTTCCCATAGATCTTTGCAAGTTCTAGATTATGCATCGCAAAATAATGTAATAATATTATCTGTTCCTCCTCACACGACTCATACACTCCAACCTCTGGATGTTTCTGTTTATGGTCCATTCAGCAAATATTTTGAAAGATCCTTGGATAAGTGGCAAAAAGCACATCCTGCACAAAGGGTTAACTTTTTCGATATTGGGGGAATTTTTGCAGAAGCCTATTTAAATAGCGCTACTCCAAATAATGCAATTAATGGGTTCAGGAAGACAGGAATTGCCACCTGTGATATTTCTATTTTCACTGACATCGATTTTATGCCTTCTGAAGTCACAGATACAGAAATCGCAACAACAGAAGACATTTCTACGCTACCTGATTCATTGGGCGCCTTAGAGGAAAACCTAATTCAGCTTCCCGTAAATACAATCTCAGAAGAAATTTCTTTACCTGGTTCATCAAAAGTTGCAAAAGAAAATCTCATTCAGGCTACAGAAGGTTTAGAAATATTTAATGACAGAACAAACAAGTGGCATCAAGCAGTGCGGAATCCATGTGTCATTAATAAATATGGAGGTGATGAAACTCCAGAAATTCAGAAAGAAAATGAGAATACACCTCCAGATTCAAAGAAAAAGAAAATTATTATTTTATCAAACATTTCAGTGATTCCAAAGAACATCAAAAAAGGAACTAATAAACGGAAAGCACAAAAATCGGAAATTCTCACGTCTACTCCGTTGAGAGAAGAACTACGCCAGAAGGAGAATAATAAGAAAATAGTCACACCGAAGTTCAAAAAACGGCTCGTTGCAGATTCAACTTTGAAAAAAGGTTCCAATCAAAAGTCAAAAAAATTGAATGTCCAATTGAAGAAGTCTAATGTTGATGAACCGACAAATCCAAGAAAATTTATCTTTCCTAGGTCCCCAGTTGTAATAGAAAATCCAGAGGAAAATGTGCCGTGTTTAATGTGTTCAGAACTTTATTCGAATTCACGCCCTCGCGAAATCTGGATACAATGCAATATCTGCGAAGGGTGGGCCCATAAGTTGTGTTCAGATTATGTGAGAGGCGTCTTCATTTGTGACAACTGTAGGGCAGAAGTTTTATCAAACAGACTGAAAAACTGAGTTAATACAGTTCATTATTATTTTTTAATTTGTATACGTAATGCAGTCCCAAATTTTTACTCCTATATTTAAGTATAGTTTACCTTATTCTTGTGATTACGAATTTTTATTTGTTGATGTAGTTTTATGAATAAAATTTTAATTTTTCTTATCAGTTTCGTTTCTATAAATCAACATTAAGATATTGATCGTTCTTGCCCAAGTTAGTGATCGGTTTTACCTAGGGGTACTGGGCAAAACCGTTATTTGTTATATGTCAAATTTATGTAAAATTTCAGAACACCTCAGCATATTCCATTTTTATGTTTACGTAATATAAGAGTTCATATATCATTACTTATGTTGGCCTTGGATTCATTAGATTCGGGGAAGAATTGACTCTGTTATATGGCTTTAAAGTTAAGTGGTCGGTGTTGCCCGAGTCTCCCCTCCAAACTTAAAAGATGTTAATGCCATTAACAAATTTCTTACTTCGAACACGGAAAAAAAATTGTAGAAGAAATTTCTACAATTATAGATTTTTTCTCTACAATAAATAGTACATATAGGGACAGGGACAATTTGTAGTAAAAATTTCCAAATATTTGTGGAGAATGTATTGTAGAGTTATTATCTACAATATTTAGTAAAAATATCCAAATGCATCATAAGAATTGTTCTACAAATTGTTATAATTTTTGCTATTCATTGTATGAATTTATATTAAAAATGTATTGCGTATTATGAAAATAAATACGAAAATTTTACACAATAAATAGTAAAAATTCATACAAATTGTAGTAATTTTTAATAAAACTTGTAGTAGTATTCCATAATTATTATAATTATAACCTAGAAAAAAATGTTCCTTAATAAAATATTCAATTTATTGTTTTAATATAAAAGATACAAAGTCTTAATTACATTATGTAATAAATAACAGTAATAATAGCACCCTCAGTCTCAGTTGGCTTTTCTGCACCTGAAAAATATGAAATAAAAATTAATAACAATTGAACTGTTCATACCCTTAAAACGGGGATATTTATCACCTTTACACTGATTTGGATATTAAATGACTAAGTCAGATAACTAACAAAAATGAGAAAGTAGGTATGTCACAAATAAGACAAAAAAAAATCATTGAATTTGGCACAAAATTCGATCTTGGGCACAACATTCGATCGTTGGCCACAACTATTTTTTTTAAAATAATCTACTAAGGTTATTTAAATTAGTTATCTAAAGGTAAATTATTCAAAAACAATAAATGTACTTACCACCAATAGAATTTATTATTAAAATTTTCTCAAACGCATCGGTGCTTATAATATAATAATGTGTTATAGGTACTCGTATATGTACCATGCTTTGTTATGTGAACATGGCGAACGGCTACTGCTGTCTGGCCATTTATGATCGACGTCAGAAAACGTTGGCCAATAGCAGAATTCTGTTTTGTTCACATGACTTAGAATTTCTACAATATTATAGAATATTTTTGAACAAAATTGAATATTTTTCATAAGAAGGAATGTAAATTATTACTATTTTTTGTAGAGAAAAATACTATTTTTTGTAGAGACATTTATTAATATTTGTACAAATTTTTTCAGAAGTTAGTAGTAGTAATTACGATAATTGTAATAAATTTCTACTTCTACAAACAATAGTAAAATATACTAAACATTGTGGAATTATTTCCTATTGTTGTAGCAGTTTATTCGACAATTCAATTGCTACAATAATGAATAGTTTTTAACTATAAATTGTAGTAAAATTTTCTACAAATTGTTAAGTATTTTTCTACAAGTCTACTACTACAACATTGTAGTAAAATTTTCTAGTCACATTTTTTTCCGTGAACAGAACACGAGATGGATGTGTACAGTAGAATGAAGAATTAAACCTTGAATGAAACGACTCACAGGCATTTGTAGTTCTTGTAATTGAAGCTGTTTTTTCTGCCCATATACTTGGAGGAAATGTAGAATTTTCTTCAATATATGTTTCTAATAGGTAATCGGCATACCTATCGAGAACGGCATTTTCTGGTTTACTTGCCATTAAGTCAAACACAAAACAGTCTCCAACTTCATCGGCGTTTAAATATGTCAACCCAAATGATGTTTTAAGCCATTTTCCGGTATCACTGTTAGTTGTATATTCAGTCATTAATCCCAGAGACTGAATTTTACGATACCACGCTTGATGTAGATGAAATCGGCAGCCATTGATTACAGTATTAGGCCACATATAAATTAACGCCTTATGAATTGCTATTTCAAAATCAACGAACACTTTAGATTGATTTAAAGCAATACTGTAAGTTTCCAAAATTTTATAATGCAATAACGAAAACAAATGTTTGTATATATCGGTAGATTTGTTTGGTAATAAACAATATACCAGGGGCACATAGTGTCCATTACACAGCCCATAAATGGTAAATAATTGTAGGAAAAACTTTGTACAATACGAAAATGTTCCATCCATATACAAGACGTTCATTTTACACAAAGTACGAATATTTGTCTCACATGTAAATACAATAATATTATTTTCTCTGCTATTTATTAAAAGAAAATGTTCACCTTTACTGGTTTTAAATGTATTAGAATATAAGTCAACTGCATCATGCACTTCTTGTATATTTGTAGGTAATGGACCTGGTAGTATTTTGCGACGACTGTTGTATATAGTTTTTCTTATGTAGGACACATCAATTGTAGTTAGTGACTCTGGTAAATTAGTAGCAAGTACTTTACGGATAATTTTAGAAGGTTTTTCCGAAATATCATCAACTGCTTTTCGCTTACACGAATTAGAAATAATTTTCCTGTTTAATTTCGGTTCATTTGCTTCATGGCTATGAATTAGGTTGCCTCTGGATACTAAAAGTTCAGGACCAATTGTAAATACAGTGGCATTACAAGCATTTGTTTTTCTTTGGGAGCATCTACAAGAAACTTCTCCACTTTTCATTTCTCTATCTTTGGCAAACGTAAAATTCTCCAAAAGGAGTACATCTTTCCCGCGTGTGCTTTTAATCAATGTAGCTGACATTATAGAAATAATTATTGTTTATAAATACTCGAATTACAATCATCAACGTATAAAAACTGACTGAAATATAAACAGTAAACACCCAAAGTAAGTACCTATTAGAATTATTAATAATCAGGTAGGTACCTATTTATGGGCGGATGTAATTTGTGGGTTTAGGTACCTGAATGCTACTGTGGGCAAAATACCAGTAAGATTAACGCACCCCTTTACTTACACAGGTAGAAAACAGAGATTTGAGGGCAAAAAGGACCCGCCGATATTCCCCATCTTTGTCTACCTTTGTCATGATTGGTTCGAGGTGATGACGGCGTTCCGCTCCGTCCCGTACCCTACTTTGTTCGAGTGAGGGCGATTACTTCTAGATGTAAAATAACACTGTTGTTGACCCTTCGTTGCATATTCTTCGATCAAAAAATATTACACATAATAATATACTCTAAATGCAGTTGTTAAGTTTAAGAATAAACGAAGGTTTCAGTGCAAAAATAATACTGATATAACTATTATTTATGTATCAAAAGATTTAGTGAACCTGACAGTATTTGGCATTTTTATTCCTTTTATTCTCAGAAATCCATGTGTACTTTTTATATTTTTTTTACACCGAAACCTTTATCAATTCTTCTATGGTACGAATACATTTTTTAGATACTTAATATATTTAAAATTGAATGTGTGAGAAGTCTGGAACAAAGTGCGTTTTTATGACTATTCTTTTAACGCGAACGTAAACCTTCATTACTCTGTTATACAAATAAGTAGATTTACAACATTTTTACCTTAACAATTTTAAAGAAAATATGACTGGATTTTTATTTTAATGATGTTTCGGAAGATGTTTTTAATAATATTATCTACAACATCAAATCTAAAGCTTATGATGATATTAATATTAACATTTTACACTTTTGTTGTACATTTCTATTACCCATATTACATACATTAATAATAAATGCTTAAAAAATAGTTATTTTCCTGAATCATGGAAATTCGCTAAAGTTTTGCCCTTACCAAAAGTAACTTTGTCTGAAGAATACAGTGATTTAAAATCAATTAGTATGTTACCTGTTTTCTCCAAAATATAAGAGAAATTAATGGAAATTCAAATGAGAAAAACAACCTATTACCCGGTAAAAAAATCTGATGTGTCCAACACATGACTTTCCTATCTAGTTATAGGCTTTTTCCGGTTATTTTGTACAACCTATTGCAGCACCTCTATAAATGTTTAGAGGATAAACTAAATATATACATTTTCTAGTAGAAAATTTCTACATACATCTACCTCGAAACATTTTTCAATAGATATTCATTGAAAACGAAAATACTGAAAAATTTAAATTTAGCACTTTTCCTACAATTTTTCCATTACGGTCCATTTTAGAAAAATCATGTATAAACAAAAATTATAGAGATCGAAATCGCAAACAACTTTTAGTTCAACAGTTTTCATAAATATCAGAATTTTGCACATTTTGTAAAATTTCTCGAAGTAACTTTTATAGTGAGTATTGGAGTTGCAACCTATTACCAGATTAATATTCTTCTTCTGGTCCAGGCAGTACTCAATCAGATCCTCCGTCCTTTTACTAGGTGGTGGCGAGGTTACGTCGAAGAAGAGATATGCAGACTCCAGAATCAACATTGTATAGTTAGTATCATTTTTAGTTTATGCCGTGAATAAATCAATAACAATTTTACTATTAATTTACCCAATTTTAATAAGTTGTTCATTATTCTTTTAAAGAAACTCTTTTAATGATATGATTTATGTTATACAGTTTTTAAAACTACAATGGCTGGAAATATTAACTTTTCTTCGATAGGGCGGAGGTAATTTGCCCACAAAATATTTAAAGCTGCTAATCCTATAGGTAATTTGCCCACAGCAAGTAAAAGGTCATCTTAATCCTGTTGGTATTTTGCCCAAATTTATTTCTAACTGAATAAATCATAATAGATATATCTTTCATTTATTATTTTTTATATATTATCGAAAAGTAAAAACACATTATTAATTAAACTAAAAATTATATTAAACACTAATTTTTATTATTATAAAAAAGTAAGTATACATAAGTTATATTATATTTTTTATATATTTATATTTTATTTACATATTTTGCAACTGGGAGGGATAAATGTGATACAAATTTTATATACTCTAATCTGCTGATTTGCTGCAGATCAAATCGCTGTATAAATTTTTCTAAACACTGAATTTTTTGTTTTACACTTTTGTCTTTGATTTTCTTAGGTATACTTAAGCTTTGTATTGTGACATACGTGTCGATTTGAAAGTCTTTAAGCTTTTCTTTAAAAATATATACAGAAGGATGTGTACAGTAGAATGAAGAATTAAACCTTGAATGAAACGACTCACAGGCATTTGTAGTTCTTGTAATTGAAGCTGTTTTTTCTGCCCATATACTTGGAGGAAATGTAGAATTTTCTTCAATATATGTTTCTAATAGGTAATCGGCATACCTATCGAGAACGGCATTTTCTGGTTTACTTGCCATTAAGTCAAACACAAAACAGTCTCCATCTTCATCGGCGTTTAAATATGTCAACCCAAATGATGTTTTAAGCCATTTTCCGGTATCACTGTTAGTTGTATATTCATTCATTAATCCCAGAGACTGAATTTTACGATACCACGCTTGATGTAGATGAAATCGGCAGCCATTGATTACAGTATTAGGCCACATATAAATTAACGCCTTATGAATTGCTATTTCAAAATCAACGAACACTTTAGATGGATTTAAAGCAATACTGTAAGTTTCCAAAATTTTATAATGCAATGACGAAAACAAATGTTTGTATATATCGGTAGATTTGTTTGGTAATAAACAATATACCAGGGGCACATAGTGTCCATTACACAGCCCATGAATGGTAAATAATTGTAGGAAAAACTTTGTACAATACGAAAATGTTCCATCCATATACAAGACGTTCATTTTACACAAAGTACGAATATTTGTCTCACATGTAAATACAATAATATTATTTTCTCTGCTATTTATTAAAAGAAAATGTTCACCTTTACTGGTTTTAAATGTATTAGAATATAAGTCAACTGCATCATGCACTTCTTGTATATTTGTAGGTAATGGACCTGGTAGTATTTTGCGACGACTGTTGTATATAGTTTTTCTTATGTAGGACACATCAATTGTAGTTAGTGACTCTGGTAAATTAGTAGCAAGTACTTTACGGATAATTTTAGAAGGTTTTTCCGAAATATCATCAACTGCTTTTCGCTTACACGAATTAGAAATAATTTTCCTGTTTAATTTCGGTTCATTTGCTTCATGGCTATGAATTAGGTTGCCTCTGGATACTAAAAGTTCAGGACCAATTGTAAATACAGTGGCATTACAAGCATATGTTTATCTTTGGGAGCATCTCCAAGAAACTTCTACACTTTTCATTTCTCTATCTTTGGCAAACGTAAAATTCTCCAAAAGGAGTACATCTTTCCCGCGTGTGTTTTTAATCAATGTAGCTGACATTATAGAAATAATTATTGTTTATAAACACTCGAATTACAATCATCAACGTATAAAAACTGACTGAAATATAAACAGTAAACACCCAAAGTAAGTACCTATTAGAATTATTAATAATCAGGTAGGTACCTATTTGTGGGCGGATGTAATTTGCGGGTTTAGGTACCTGAATGCTACTGTGGGCAAAATACCAGTAAGATTAACGCACCCCTTTACTTACACAGGTAGAAAACAGAGATTTGTGGGCAAAAAGGACCCGCCGCTTCGATAGTATAAGATATTCCCGAACCATTATCACCATCTCTTTGTGACGTTAAAGAGAACATTTTGTCCACTGTAGAACTTTTCTGAACTTTATCTTTGAGTGTTTAAAAGTATTTTACCTATTTTGTCATGATGACATCTTCTCAAATGATCATTCAGCTTAGATAGTGTCATAGCGTCATTGCTTAAAATTTTATTGCATGAAAATTTGAAATAATCAACACTGTATTGTCTACATTTGTTTTTAGATTCAGCCATGTTTAATATCAGTTACCTGTGATCAAAATTGAGCTACTTAAAATATTTAAAGTAGTTATATCAATGATACTGGTTTGGTTTCTTAATACAAATAACTAATGTTATCAGTGTATTTACTTTTTAAGTTAATTTTCTAAAAAATATTATATTAGTTAGATTCAAACGAGACGCCGCTGTAAACTTAGTCAAAATGTGTCAATAATAAAAAAAGGTGCAGCTCAGGTATCGACGTTAGCGTTGGATCGGAAGGAGTGAGGGTATTTTAGTTTTAAGCTGGGAAAACTCCTAAAATAACCAGTAAAAAATCAATAAGTGCAACGGTGCCAACAACAAGCAACTCCACGTACTTGGAATCGAGGGACAATACTAGCATAAGGAAAGGGTTTGGACGACGGTTTTCATCGATGATAACGTTCATAACTAATTCGTGTAAATTTATTTTTGTTTTTGTAGCTGGCGTTTACTGTTTACTTACCACTATTAAGGTAATCGATATAATAATAGTGTGCGATGATAAAAATACACATTAATTTCCTATTTTGCTACCCAATGAGCACATGTATGTAAAAAAAACGTCGAGATCTTGAGGGTCCATATTCTAATCATATTTAGTCTGACAGCAACATAGAAAGCTTGTTTGGAGACATTTATTATCTCGATGATCCTACGTATAAACAAAGCTGCGAAGCAAAAGATTGTAAAAAGAGGTATTTAGTTCATGCTATATTTGTTTGAAGCTGTTATGCTGGCAGAATTTTCAAGTTTACAGGGATCATGTGAAAGACACTTATAGACTACAAAAAAAAAACCATCTGGTAAAACTAACTCAAAAATTACTGGTAAAAATATGGGCGAAGACAATACATTAAAAAACGCAACCTACCAGAAGACTTTCTAGTAGAAGGTGAAAGAAATTCCGCTGTTGTTATTAAGAGAGATAAAGATCTACGCGATGCCATTATAACAGACATTCGCAGATTTCCTAAAGTAGAATCACACTACTGCAGATCCAGTTCTACAAAGGAATATCTGCGCCCAAGCTTGACAAATACCACAAAGTCTATAGAAAAAATTGCCCCATTAGAAATAATGGTGAGTAACAGCAAACCATGGGTAAATAATAAAATAAAACAAGCACAAAAAATTCGTGATGAAGCATATAGGAAATTTACCATAGCAAAAATTGAAGAAGATTGGAAATTATATAAAACTAAAAGAAATAAGGTAACGACCATAGTCAGATAAGAGAAGAAGACATATTTTGAGGACAAAATAGATAAATCTAAAAATGATGGAAAAGAAATGTGGAGAACTATAAAACAATTGCTAGGTCAAAATAAAAAAAGTTAGATGTTGAAAAAATTATTTTTAGTGAACATAATAGTACTGTGGAAGAGAACTTTAATAATTTTTACAAAAACAGTATCCAGGAAATCGCAAACAGCATTGAAGATAAGAGGATTTCACCCATGGAGGACGTCAATATCAACAGTGAGTTTGGTGCTTTTAAAAAAATAAGTTTTAATCAATTAACAAAAATAGTGAACAATCTTAAAAATAAAAGTTCAGGTGACGCATATTTAAGTATTGCACTATTGAAGGGGTTATTTTGTGTTATCGGGTACCCTCTTCTTAATCTGGTAAATACGGTCCTTGTAAAGGGTACGTTTCCCAGTGATTTAAAAGTTAGTGTAATTGTGCCAATAGCCAAAATATCATGTCCAACAAGACCAGAAGATTGTAGGCCTATAAATTTATTACCATCTGCAGATAAGATCATTGAAATTGTAGTAAGAGATCAGCTCAAGTCTTATTTTGAAGACAATAATATTTTGTATGAGGGACAGTCAGGGTTTAGAGACCAACATTCTTGTGAAACAGCTCTCCAATTTGTTTGTGCGAAATGGAGAAATGATATGAATGAAAATAATATTATTGTTAGTGTTTTTATTGACCTTAAAAGGGCTTTTGAAACAATAAATAGAAATTTTTTATTAAAAAAGTTGCAAAATTACGGTGTAAATTCGGTAGCATTAAATTTAATTAGGGAGTATTTGTCTAATAGGTATCATAAGACTAAAATAGGAAATAATATATCTAGTGAAACAGAAAGCCACTACGGGATACCGCAAGGAAGTGTGTTGGGTCCACTTTTATTTATTATTTATGTAAATGACATTCATGAACGATTAAAAAGATCATTTATTAGCCTTTTCGCGGACGACACGCTCATTTCAGTATCTGGTAGAGATTTTCAGGAAATAATTCAAATATTAAATGAATAATTGTCTATTTTGTATGACTGGCTGTGTGTAAATAAGCTTAAATTAAATACTGCAAAAACAAAATATATGATCCTAGGATCAAAAGCACAATGCAGACAACTTAATGCGCATGATCAAGTAGTAAAAATAGGTGGTGAACCAATTGAACAAGTACTGAAAATAAAATATTTAGGAGTCATTATTGACCAACAATTAACTTTTAATAATCATGCCAATTACTTATGTAAAAAATTAGGTAAAAAAATTGGTTTTTTTAGAAGGATTTCATGTAACTTGTCGCAATGGTCAAAATCTCTGATTTATAATACAATAATACGCCCACATTTTAATTATTGTAATGAATTACTATTATCAGCTACTAAAGAAAACATCAACAGATTGCAACTGTTACAAAATAAATGTTTAAGGATAATATTAAATTGTAATATTTACACTTCGGTCAGGGAAATGCATGAACAGCTGAATGTCTATACAGTTGAGCAAAGCATTAAAATGTCGAATTTAATACTAATATATAAGATGATACATCACAAAACTCCGAAATACCTTAGTACACTACTTGTAAAAAGATCTGAACTTCATTTACGTCCACTCAGATCAATGGACAATTTTAATATTGATTTCACAAAAAAATCTTTTTTGATGGGCTCATTATTGCAGGAAGGGATTCGTCTTTTTAATGCGTTGCCTAAAAATATAAAAGATGCCCCAACTCTAGGTAGTTTTAAAAATATGATTAGTAATTATCTAGGTTTAGGTAACCTATAGTTTTAAGTTTAAATTGTAAATATTTGTTTATAACTAGCTGAAAGCTAAATAAAGAATTTACTTACTTACTAATATCGAAAATGTATGACATATTCATAAACGAACTTGATAATACTGACGAAAAACTTTGTATCGACCTATACATAAGAATATTTCGATTTCTAAATTTATCGTTTCACAAAGCAAAGAAAGACCAGTGCTCTTTGTGTCTTAGTTACAGGATAGGAGATAATAGTGTAAAAGAAAATTTAAGAGCTTGATTTGAGAAGCATGTTGCCGAAAAAGAAAAATAAGAGAATTAAAACAAAATATTAAAACAGAAGCTCTAAGTAACACTCAGATTTTATGTGCTAGTTTTGACTTAGAGCAAATGATTTATTTGCCTCAGTCAAAGGAAAGCGCTATTTTTTTTTACAAGAATCGATTAGCTAACTATAATCTTACAGTGTACAATATTGCTATCTCTGGAATGAAGTACGAAGCAAACGAGGTGCTCCTGAAATAAGTTCATGCATCTATAAAGTACTTACTGTTTATGACTCTGAAAATGGGATTAAATCGGTTCCTTTTTTTTTCAGATGGTTGCAGCGGTCAAAATAAAAATTAAATTACTGCAACCATGCTTCTGTGGCTCCACGACTAAACGCCCCCCAACAAAATAACCCTCCCTGTCAAAACGCCCCCAACAAAATACCCTGTAAAATTTCGCCCGCAACATGAATTTTTAGATATTTTTTTGGATAATAAAATAGTTTTTTTTTATTTGATTGCTGGGGGCTCCCGCTCCCCCGAGCCCCCGCCCTATATACCGTAACCTACTCTTCTCACATAACCTGGGTAGTGGGTTTCGTTATTTCTTTTCGTTGAACAGAATTATAATAAAGCAGCAGAGTTTTTTCTTGAGAATTCAACATTTATTTTGGAAATTAAATTGATGCCAGCACGTACAAATGATACAAATGACAATAAGAATAATAGTAATAATAACAATAAATATTCTTGAATTGGATTATTTATATATTACGTTGTTGTCAATTTCAAAGCGCCGATCTCGAATTTGATAGTAATGTAATGTGAGCCATTTCATTATTCAGTCATGCTCTAATACTCCAAGTCCCTCTCTGTATTATTTGGCCTTTGATGCTCAACTTGTCCGATTATCATACATAATTAAACCCTTAAGACCAACCCTATGTGACGACTATGGCGGAAAAGTTTTTGATTAATGTTCGAGAAAAGACGGGATAATTTTTCTAGAGAATTTGGTGCTTTTAAACTTTTAAATTTTTATATAAATTTTGGTGGAGAACCAAGAGGCAGTTAGTTATTATATGGACAGTGAAGATAAATAGAGTGAACAGGTTAAAGACATTTGAAGTATATATAAATTAGAATAGTTGTGTTATAAAATAAATATGTGTTTAAATAAATTATTAATAAATAAACTGTTGTTCAATAAAATTATATTTGAATAATATGTTACAGAGTATCAAAAAGATATTTCGTCGGGGAAGTTTTGACGAATTAAAAAAAAATATTTTATTATTCAAAAAATTATTCAAAAATTCATGTTGTGGGCGAAATTTCACAGGGTGTTTTGTCGAGGGCGTTTTGACAGGGGGGGTGTTTTTTTGGGGGGAGTTTTGACGGGATATTTTGTCGTAAGGCGTTTTGACGCAGGGCATTTAGGTCGGTTACCGTTTCTGTATATGGTGGTAAACTCTAAAAACAGAGGAGATATCGCTTAGATTTTTTAATTCATTTTATGGGCAGAATGAGGGAGATTCTGCACATAGTGCTATTATTCAACTGCACTAACAACCGCAGGTGATATTATTGTACCATCACAGCTTCACCTCATTATACGCCTTGCCCGAAGAAAACAACCATACAAAGTAATACCTCTAGAGTATCATGACTTTATAGATTTCAAGAAACTATCCAGAGATTAACGACTACTGTCAGTAAGAACATCGGATTCTGGAAATTCCATAAAATGAAATTAAAGGTAAAGAAATTTGATCCATTTAAAATATTTTTCAAAAATGTCACCTTCAAGAAGACTTTGATTCGCTTACACTTAAAAGATTACAAACTGATTTATCTGGAGTTAATTTGGAGCCTCTAAATCGAGAACTTCAAAAACTCAAAGCTGATAAATACCTTGACCTTAAGTCACTATGTGAAGGATCTTTGCCAGTAGCTAGAAATCAGGAGCATATAATCTTTTATTTTATTCTTCCATACAATATAGATATGTATATAAACATGTTTTTACATGTACTTGGTGTTAATTTTTACTTGTAAGCATTTAGAACGTTTTCAGAACATGAGGTATATCAATTTTTGAAAATTATTTAAAATTCTTAAAAAATTATGTTTTGGATCTTCAAATATACAAATATACTATTATACCGCTTATTTCTGCTTGTCTCTGTCTGTCTGCTTGTCTCTCCCTATCTACTTATCTCTACCTGTGCTCTCTCCTCTACCTATATGCTTTTCTGTACTGTTTCTGCTTATTTCTGCCCTTAATATTTAATTTAAAATAAAATTCTTAAATTATTTCTTTATTTTCTCATTTTCAATTCTTCAAAACAAAAATTCAACAAAATCATCTAAGTATCTAAATCCATTCAATAATAATAACAACCCCCAACATTCTGATTTTCTGAATTATTTTACTTCAATTTATAACAAATTCCTTACTTTATTTAATTTAATTTATTTTTTTAACATTATTTTATTAAATTTTGTTTAGGTATAATAAATTTATAATATACTTTATTGTATCCTCATATATATGAATTTTTTAATATTTAGAATAGACAATTTGATATAATACTTATGTTCTGTTATCACAAATTTGATTTAAACGAAATCATTGTATATAACTCAAAATTAAACAAATTTATTATAAATATTTAAAATAATTAAAATAACATCCACTCACCATTCATCCTGATTATTACGTAATTCCTAGTTTCAATTGAGATTAGCGATCAGAATTATGACGTTGATCTATCCTACTGCATATAACTCCTTGGTTATCTATTTAAAATTAAATTTGACATACGACAATTAAACGGTCAAAATTACTATCAATAAAATGATAAATATTAAAAATTATGTTAAACGTCTATTGAATAAATTATATGAGTAATGAAGTATGAACTTTAACTCAGCCCCAGATCTTGAATTTTTTGAGGCGGGGCAAAAACTGAAGAATGCCGCCCCCACCCGCCACTTATGGACGTAGGCCTCCCCCAAAGAACCCCACAACTACCGGTATACCGCTGCTCTTTTTCTGTTAAGCCAATATTTTTTTGAAAAATACCAGGATGTGTCGGACTCGGACATATATTTTATTTAGGTCTCTCTCTCTCTCTCTCTCTCTTTTTTTAAGACAGATACAAAAAAAAATGCCGTCAAGAAAAAACATGAAATTACTTATAACAGTGAAATTCAAATCTAAATAGTGAACCATCAACTAGTTAAATAATATAAAAGTGATTGAAATATAATAATTCATTTAAAAAGGCACTTACATTTTTATCACAAATAAAACTAACAAAACCTACATCTTTTTAACAATCACGACATTCCATTCTCTCCACGTTCAATCACTGATATTCAATAATTAATTCCGGTTCCTATGACGATGATTATTTGCTTCTGTTCCAGCGCATCCACGACATTGGTTCCTGGAATTTACCGCGGTCAAAAGCGATAGAATAGGTGGACGCTTTATATTGCCATTCAACGGGGACGGAATTAAATACGATCCCTTTCAAAATGCTTTCCACAAATCAGAAATTTGTTATCCCCAAAGCAAGAATCATTCTATGGTCATTAGAAGGATTTCTTACTAAAAGAATTATGGATTATGACAGGTAGTACAAAAGGTGCTTAATATGCTTAACAGGTATTTAATTTTGGGATTTTTTAAAGCTAATACCGTTTTAAAATCACTTAACATTTTGGGCAATTGAAAACTTATCCGATTATGAATTAAGCAGGTAATAAGACCCAATAAACACTTGACCTTTTTTGCACAGATAGAATTCAAATAAATTTTAATTATCTATGAATTGATTTCAAAAACCCTATTTATGAAAAAAAATTATTTTACTATTTGCCTCCCTCAGAATTTGCCGCACGGGGTCCGGCTGCCCCCCCCCCTAGCACCGGTGCTGCCTTAACTAAAACAATAATATAAGTTTATCACACTTAATTATATAATTTTTTATTACTTACAATAACTGTTCTTTCCAGGAAACGATGCTGCTTATGGATCAGAAGAAAACTACTTCACGAAGATTTTATGCAGTTCCAACGACTACCAGATCTTGATATCCAGAAAGTCAGGTAATATCCAACTTTCACTATTATTACTAGGTACCTATTGATATGTTTCTTATCTTAACTATACACTTTTCTATGTGCTAGATACTTATTTTATGCCCACGATTTGCCCGTCCATAGCTACGACCCTTCTGATTTTATTTAGAAACAAAAATATTATGTAAATTCGTTGGAATCATTTAACTTAGAAACTTTAACACATTTATACATCATTCTGATTTGCCCTCCTTGCCTTTTTTACTAAATACAATAAAAAATATGCTAAAAAATTGTTTTCCAAAATATAAATATATTCTACGTTACTAACAACAATAGTTGTAATAGTTTATGATGAATAATAAACACCGTAACATACAAAAAACTAAATTTCCTGTTAAATACTGTCGACTTGATAGAAAATAAAAAACGAGAAATCAATAATTCAGTTATCAATAATAAATTAACAGAATTTTTCATTCTAATAAAATTGGAAAACTAATATTTTAGTTATGTAGGAAATAAAAAGTCTCAAATTATAAAGAGAACTTTTTAAATTATTGAATACTTTTTAAAATTATATTATTGATTTTATTTACTGGTTTATTTTAATATAAAAGATAATAGCCTACTTTTTGTTAGATGGTAAATATGTATTTTAATCATAAAATCATTATTGAATTGTAGTTACTGCATACAGGTTTTTAATTTAAATAGTTCCTATTGGAAATAACTACTTAAAAAAGAGTAGATATATCAAAAATTATCATATTATCAAATGTCATACGTCATCAAAAATTGGAAAATCGCGTACTACGTAGAGTTTAAAAGTATATCACAGGAATAAAGAAGTCCATCAAACAGTAAAAACACCGGAACTCAAAGAAGGAATTTTACATGAAATTGAAGAGCACTCCGAAACTATAATCTATTTTTATGTATGAGAGAGTATTAAAATAATAAAGCGTTCGTAATCCTTAGGCGTAGCACTTCTTTTAGTAGACAGTTAAAATATTTTTTAAAGTTATTCCTCGAGTATACACTTATATTTTCACCTAATTAACCTGCTTATAACTTCTAAACAGCTGAAGGTAAAAAAGTGCAATTTTTTCTAAAATGTTTTATTTTTCTACAAGGTATGTTAAGAACATTGTGTCAAACGGGTTATGTAGGTATAAGGGTTTAAACTTTGACTTTTAAACAACGTTACGTTCATAAATAATTTTAATATAAAAACTACTACTTACCTACAAATCCAAATCAGAATCGAAATCAGAAGATGAACTGTCGCAACCAATATTTACAATGAGTGGCTCGATCATTTCATCAGTAATATTGTCCAACTTCCACCTTTTCTCTTCTTCTTTAATCGTATGATTTACTGCCTTTTCCCAGTTTTCAGGCATCACATTATTTACAGCCTCCAAAAACAACTGTTTAACATCACTCATTTTAAAAGAATTATTGTTTCTTGAAACTTCTCCCTTTATCTGTGCCCATATCAGTTCAATCGGGTTTACTTCGCAATGATATGGTGGTGATCTAACCACCGTCATCCCACGATTTTTTGCAATTTCATATTTTTTGAATTTCTTTTTATAAAGGGAACACAAATGATACAGTTCTTTTCTAACAGAACCGGGATGCAACTTAATATTCTTTGAATTTAGCCAATTCTGTAAATCTTTTTTTAACCACTTGGTTGTGGGCATTTTTTCTATAAGTCTCGAGTGATAACTTGCATTATCCATTACTATTATACAGTTCTAAGGAAGAAGATCTATAATTTGTTCGAACCACTCTTTTAAGACATCAGCATTCATGTCCTCATGGTAGTCACCGGTACGAGTAGATTCAAAAGTCAATAAACCAACCACCTTTAACAAAACCGTTTGAACTACCGATGTGTACTATTATTAGTCTGCACCCCTTTTCTGATGGTGGATTTAAACCAGTAGATAAATTAATTAAAAAAGCCTGTCTTCGACTTGTAACAGTTTCATCTTGCCAAAATTTATTTGGTTTATGTCCCTCGTTGATCCATGTTTCATCTAAATAAAATATATTTCTTCTTTGGTTTCTCATTTATTTTATAGTCCTTAGGTAATTTCTTCTCCATACTACAATATCGCTTCTTTCTATTAAAATAGACTTTCTGGAATGCTTTTTCCATAGAAAACCTATTTCTTTTAAAAGTTTCCATAGTGTGCTTTGACTCATTTCAGGGTAATCCTTATCATCTCGAACCGTGGCAAGAACTTTGTCTACTGTCGGAAATTCTTTTCTAAAGAAGAACGCATGCACTTTCCTTTGAAGTCTTTCTTTCAAAAGATTTTCTAATTGAAATTTTGATTTTCCTGGAGCTTTACGTGCTGTTTGAAACTCGCCACATTTCTCTTCTTTAACAACTCTGTAAATCGTAGATTTCCCAACACCAAGCGTACTACTAACTAATTCCACTGTGTCATCAACACTTTTACATAAATGTTTGTCTGTAAATGATTTAAAACATTTAAATATTAATATTTTTTCATTAACTGTTAAAGGACCTATTTTTTGTCGTTTACGCGGCCCTTTCAAAGTTTCCATGATCACACTAGAATTCACACTGCACCTTGCAAGTTGAAACTAAACGACATTTAGTAAACTGTCAAGAATACACAACTTGGACCTCCTTACTAAATGGAAAACCTATAATCGCATTTTTGGTGAAATTTGTTGGGAAGGTATTTATCTACTTATAATTCGATTACTGTAAGAAATTTTTGGAATTAAAATAAAACAAAATTGGCAAATAGGTACTTATTGAAAATAATCTTAAGATACGGCTATGTAATCTTTAATACACAGGGCTTTTGGCCTGTCAAAACCTTTTTCTATTGTTCTGTACAGCTTATGTTTATAAAGGACCAATAAAAGACCCAAAACTTGTAATAGCTCAGGTACATTTATTACAATTTTAGGAAATATTTAGATTATTTTGTAAAAATATTTAAAATGACCGTACTAAGTTTTGCATTAGAAATGCTGTTTTATTACTCTCTCATACATAAAAATAGACTATGGCAAGAGGAAAACTCGACAACATTTATTGTTTCACATGTACTTGTTTGGAAAATTCTTATCGACAATTTGTTATACTCAAATGACATTCATTACTGCCTAGAAATTTAATTTATTTTATTTGACATTCATTTTTCTGATGAAGCTAATTTTTATAGAAACTTAATAATAATCTTCCATATTAACCATTTATGATCGGATGAAAACCCTTATGCAATTGTTGAATCAAATAATCAAGAACAGTTCTTATTAAATGTTTAGGCTAACATTATTAATGAATATTTGATAGGGTCATTTTTCTCCAAGAAGACTCTCTTAAAGATCTGCCACAAATGCTTTTATTAAAAAAATGTAACACCTTATAATTCAAAATTAAGAGATTCACGACATGCACGGAAAAAAATCTGATGTGTCCAACAAATGACTTTCCCATCTAGTTATTACAGGCTTTTTCCGTTTATTGTGGTTGTACACAATTGCAGCATCTCTATAAATGTTTAGAGGATAAACTAAATATATATACATTGTCCACATACATCTACCGCGAAACATTTTTCTATAGATATTCATTGAAAATGAAAATACTGAAAAATTTAAATTTAGCACTTTTCCTACAATTTTTCCATTACGGTCCATTTAAAAAAAATCATGTATGAACAAATATTATAGAGATCGATATCGCAAACAACTTTTATTTCAACAATTTTCATAAAAATCAGAATTTTGCACATTTTGTCAAATTTCTCGAATACGGACCATTTCAGGAAATTTTTACATAAGGCAAAAATTATAGATAATAATATTAGAAGTAACTTTTATTTGAACAATTTTCTTCTCCAAACATAAATAACAGATATATTCCATAAAATATATAAATGGCCTCCCATAAAGTACCCCCCCAGATGTTCCGACTTTGTCCAAAATCTAATCATTTCACGTCAGGCCGAAATAAAACTTAAGTTTAAAATTTATTGATTTTTTCTTTATCCGTTTTTGAGTTTTCTTCAAATTTCGAAATTTACACATTTTCCCAAATATCTCGAATACGGTCCATTTTAGAGAAATTATCTATGGAACAAAAATTATAGAGAATTATATTACAAACAACTTTTGTTTAGACAATTTTTATAAAAAAAAATATTTTTTTACATTTTGTCAAATTTCTCGAATACGGACCATTTTAGGAAAATTTTGTAAATTACAAAAATTATAGATAATAAAATAAGAAGTAACTTTTATTTAAAAAATTTTCTTCCCCAAACGTAAATAACAGATATATTCCATAAAATATAAAAATTACCACCTATAAAGTACCCCCCAGATGTTCCGACTCTGTCCAAAATCTAATCAGCTCATTAGACGCTGGAATAAAGCTTAAGTTTGAAATTTGGTGTTTTTCCGTTTATCGGTTCATGAGTTATGCGTTATACAGACACACACACACACACACACACACACACACACACACACACACACACACACACACACACACACACACACACAGACACACACCCAGACATCATCGCGAAAATAGTCAAAACGGATTCAGGGGACCTCAAAACGTAAAAATCCGTCGAAAACTCAAGGTCGAAAAAAATCATGATTCCTATACTTTCCTTATATCTGTATACAGATAGGAAAGTAAAAAATTGTAGAACAAATTTCTACAATTATAGATTTTTTTTCTCTACAATAAATAGTACATATAGGGACAGGGACAATTTGTAGTAAAAATTTCCAAATATTTGTGGAGAATGTATTGTAGAGTTATTATCTGCAATATTTAGTAAAAATATCCAAATGCATCATAAGAATTGTTCTACAAATTGTTTTAATTTTTACTATTCATTGTATGAATTTACATTAAAAATGTATTGCGCTTTACGAAAATAAATACGAAAATTTTACACAATAAATATTAAAAATTCATACAAATTGTAGTAATTTTTAATAAAATTTGTAGTAGTATTCCATAATTATTATAATTATAACCTAGAAAAAAATGTTCCTTAATAAAATATTCAATTTACTGTTTTAATATAAAAGATACAAAGTCTTAATTACATTATGTAATAAATAACAGTAATAATAGCGCCCTCAGTCTCAGTTGGCTTTTCTGCACCTGAAAAATATGAAATAAAAATTAATACCAATTGAACAGTTCATACCCTTAAAACGGGGATATTTATTACCTTTACACTGATTTGGATATTAAATGACTAAGTCACATAACTAACAAAAATGAGAAAGTAGGTATGTCACAATTAAGACAAAAAAACATCATTGAACTTGGCACAAAATTCGATCGTTGGGCACAACTATTTTTTTTTTTAATAATCTACTAAGGTTATTTAAATTAGTTATCTAAAGGTAAATTATTTAGAAACAATAATAAATGTACTTACCACTAATAGAATTTATTATTAAAATTTTCTCAAATGCATCGGTGCTTATAATATAATAATGTGTTATAGGTACTCGTATATGTACCATGCTTTGTTATGTGAACATGGTGAACGGCTACTGCTGTCTGGCCATTTATGATCGACGTCAGAAAACGTTGGCCAATAGCAGAATTCTGTTTTGTTTACATGACTTAGAATTTCTACAATATTATAGAATATTTTTGAACAAAATTGAATTTTTTCATAAGAAGGGATGTAAAATATTACTATTTTTTGTAGAGAAAATTACTATTTTTTGTAGAGATAATTATTAATATTTGTACAAATTTTTACAGAAGTTAGTAGTAGTAATTACGATAATTGTAATAAATTTCTACTTCTACAAACAATAGTAAAATATACTAAACATTGTGGACTTCTTTCCTATTGTTGTAGCATTTTATTCGACAATGCAATTGCTACAATAATGAATAGTTTTTAACTATAAATTGTAGTAAAATTTTCTACAAATTGTTAAGTATTTTTCTACAAGTCTACTACGACAACATTGTAGTAAAATTTTCTAGTCACATTTTTTTTCGTGTGACATATTTATTATATGCTAATCTTAACTTTTTTTCTTAAAATCACCTACAGATTCACACCCTTAAATATCGGCACTTAGCAGTTTTTTTGTCTGCTAGACTGTACAGTATTGTAGTTTTTTTTATAGGTTAGAAAAACAACATATGAATAGTAGTATCTTTATTTTGTAATTCTGCTATATCTTAATTATTATTATTAAAATTTAAAAAAAAAGCAAAAATACATAAGAGGTGCCTATACAACATACTAAGTAAAAAGACCAGCCCCGGATCTTGAATTTTTTTTGAAGCGGGGCAAAAACTGAAGAATGCCGCCATAACCCGCCACTGATGGACATAGGCCTCCCTCAAAGTTTTTTTCTTCTATAAAACATAAATTTGATATGTTGAACACAGTATGAAAAATATGTATTGTAATGACTTTGTAAACCTCATTCTTTGCAAAACTCAACGATACGCGTTTCGTTCCGCAAAATTGCATTTGGTGTACAATACTTGTTTTTCCTAACCCAACTTCATATACCAATTTTCATGACAAAATTTATATTTTGAATTTTTTTATTATTTTGATCTATACACGAGATTGAAATTTTTTCTTTCTTTAATTTGATATTTAGTGTGCCTTGAAAAGTAACATTTTAACGGTGTTAAATGTCAGTCATTTTATAGTTTTTTAAAATACCAATAACTTCAAAAGAAAAAATCGAAATAATCTGATTGTTATAGTCTATTTTTATGTATGAGAGAGTAATAAAACAGCATTTCTAATGCAAAACTTAGTACGGTCATTTTAAATATTTTTACAGAATAATCTAAATATTTCCTAAAATTGTAATAAATGTACCTGAGATATTACAAGTTTTGGGTCTTTTATTGGTCCTTTATAAACATAAGCTTTACAGAACAATAGAAAAAGGTTTGGACAGGCCAAAAGCCCTGTGTATTAAAGATTACATAGCCGTATCTTAAGATTATTTTCAATAAGTAACTATTTGCCAATTTTGTTTTATTTTAATTCCAAGAATTTCTTACAGTAATCGAATTATAAGTAGATAAATACCTTCCCAACAAATTTCACTGAAAATGCGATTATAGGTTTTCCATTTAGTAAGGAGGTCCAAGTTGTGTATTCTTGACAGTTTACTAAATGTCGTTTAGTTGCAACTTTCAAGGTGCAGTGTGAATTCTAGTGTGATCATGGAAAATTTGGAAGGGCCGCGTAAACGACAAAAAATCGGTCCTTTAACAGTTAATGAAAAAACATTAATATTTAATTATTTTAAATCATTTACAGACAAACATTTATGTAAAAGTGTTGATGACACAGTGGAATTAGTTAGTAATACGCTTGGTGTTGGGAAATCTACGATTTACAGAGTTGTTAAAGAAGAGAAATGTGGCGAGTTTCAAACAGCACGTAAAGCTCCAGGAAACCCAAAATTTCAATTAGAAAATCTGTTGAAAGAAAGACTTCGAAGGAAAGTACATGCGTTCATCTTTAGAAAAGAATTTCCGACAGTAGACAAAGTTCTTGCCACGGTTCGAGATGATAAGGATTACCCTGAAATGAGTCGAAGCACACTATGGAAACTTTTAAAAGAAATAGGTTTTCTATGGAAAAAGCATTCGAGTAAGTCTATTTTAATAGAAAGAAGCGATATTGTAGTATGGAGAAGAAATTACCTAAGGACTATAAAAGAAATGAGAAACCAAAGAAGAAATATATTTTATTTAGATGAAACATGGATCAACGAGGGACATAAACCAAATAAATTTTGGCAAGATGAAACTGTTACAAGTCGAAGACAGGCTTTTTTAAATAATTTATCTACTGGTTTAAATCCACCATCAGGAAAGGGGCGCAGACTAATAATAGTACACATCGGTAGTTCAAACGGTTTTGTTAAAGGTGGTTTATTGACTTTTGAATCTACTCGTACCGGTAACTACCATGAGGACATGAATGCTGATGTCTTTAAAGAGTGGTTCGAACAAATTATAGATCTTCTTCCTCAGAACTGTATAATAGTAATGGATAATACAAGTTATCACTCGAGACTTATAGAAAAAATGCCCACAACCAAGTGGTTAAAAGAAGATTTACAGAATTGGCTAAATTCAAAGAATATTAAGTTCCATCCCGGTTCTGTGAGAAAAGAACTGTCTAATTTGTGTTCCCTTCATAAAGAGAAATTAAAAAAATATGAAATTGATGAAATTGCAAAAAATCGTGGGATGACGGTGGTCACCACTATATCATTGCGAAGTAAACCCGATTGAACTGATACGGGCACAGATAAAGGGAGAAGTTTCAAGAAAAAATAATTGTTGTTTTTGGAGGCTGTAAATAATGTGACGCCTGAAAACTGGGAAAAGGCAGTAAATCATACTATTAAAGAAGAAGAGAAAATGTGGAAGTTGGACAATATTACTGATGAAATGATCGAGCCACTCATTGTAAATATTGGTTGCGACAGTTCATCTTCTGATTTCGATTCTGATTTGGATTTGTAGGTAAGAAGTAGTTTTTATATTAAAATTATTATTTATCAACGTAACGTTGTTTAAAAGTCAAAGTTTAAACCCTTATACCTACATAACCCGTTTAACACAATGTTCTTAACATACCTTGTGGAAAAAAAAACATTTTAGAAAAAATTGCACTTTTTTACCTTCAGCTGTTTAGAAGTTATAAGCAGGTTAGTTAGGTGAAAATATAAGTGTATACTCGAGGAATAACTCCAAAAAATATTTTAACTGTCTACTAAAAGAAGTGATACGCCTATGGATTACGAACGCTTTATTATTTTAACCCCCCCTAAGGGTAAAGGTATCATCATTTAAAAAATCAAAATATTAACGTAGCTTTCAAAACCAATTTTTTTTTATCAAAAAAGGTACAAAATTTAATGCAACCCCTCAATTTTCATTATCTATTGCATTTTATTTTAACAAATTTAATCTATTCTAAAATTATATAATTATTTTTAATCATTTTGGCAAATTTTTCTTTGATTTGTTAATAAAAATTAATTTTGTTGTTAAGATTTTTAATAAAAACAATCAAATATCTAATAAGTACTTAAAATTTTATAAAATCAAGTATGAGTTATGTATAGCAATTACTTAACTGACAAATTAATTTAATTACTCCTATTTTATAAATATGTATGATTAATTTTGATAATGGGCAACCATTAGAATTAAATATCCGCCATAGTTATAAAACCATCAAATGGTACCAGGTACCTAATGGTCAAAATATTTGGTAAAATACGGTTCCTATTGGTCCGCGATCCCAGCCTATGGATTTCGAACCTTTAATGCTGAGCCAGTGGTTAATTCAAGTTCAAGGTCATGTATTTAAACTTATATTCGGCTGGCTTCGCCCAATCCAACGATGGTATCGCCGGGCTTGCACAGATATTTTTAGCCTTGACGATGGCTTCGTTGTATATACTTACTTTACCATCGACATCGACAGAATATTCGATGGAGCAGAAACAAGTTTTGTAAATATGATGTATATTATCAGATGGTTGGAGGTTTAAGGTGCAATGATGATGATCTAAAATATTTTAAGATATAAATTACAATTGTGTTTTGTAATGCGTACAATTTATTTAAAAATGATTAAAATATTGTTATCGTAAATAATGATTATATCGAAATATATAATGATTCTGTTTAGGGTAAACGAATTTAAAGAAAATAATGCTATTAACTGTTTAAAAAGACTGCTTTAGACTGCACAATTTATTGTACAATTTCAATTGTGTAGTATCTAAATCAGTGATGCTCAACCTTTCTTTTTGTTGCGGCACACAATTACCCAATGAGCACACGTAGGTATGTTAAAAAAAAACGTTGTAAACCGGTTGATAACCAAACTTTAAAGATTTCAAATGTCGCAGAAAATAACGTTATTCACAACCACAAATTGCATTTAGAATTAACGTATGTTTGTAACGTTTTTTGTTACTACTAAGATACTATTAGAATCAAATGTTAAATTTTACATAGTTTCTAACACGAAACGTTTTCTTAACGTTACTATATTACGTATTTTCAAGTGATTCAATAAACGTTTTTATGACAACCCAATAATCTTTTATTACGTATAAATTATACGTATATTTTTAAACAACAATTAAACGTTTATTATTATGTAATACTTAAACATTATAAAACAAGTCTTTATCTAAACTTCCATTTAAAAACAAAGTTATTTATTATAAATAAGTTCAATATAATATTTAAACAGTATAGACTAAAACAAATATATAAATAAGAATCTGCTTCTTTTGTCTTGACCTTTCATTATATCATTTGTAGGTGCTTACGACTTAGAGAGTTGGACAGTCTGTTTTTCGGTGCGCCCTCTCTTAGAACAGTGGCGGCTTTTTTTTCCAATAATTATATCATTTGTAAGTTTGGTTCAAAACTTTGTACAATATCGCTATTTTTTTTATTATTTAAGTTTGTATTAAGTATAGTTATTATTATTAACATCATATCTACTATTTTCAAGCACTACAATTATTAATAAATAAATATTTTAGTTAAGTAGTGTGATATTTGTTTTGTTTTTAATACATTGAAAACCATCCATAAACATTATTAGTTAGTAAACTAACTTTTCTTCATAATTTGAGATAGTTTTTAAATTTATATCAGGTTATGTAGAAAGATTGACATTGATTTTTGTGCAAAAAAATATTATATGAAACTTTACCGACAATGGGACATGTTCAAAAATTTTGAAATTTTTTTTATGAATAGTAGAGTTAAAAATAAAACTACATTTTTTTTATTTTTTTTTATCTATTCATTTGCCGGAGTTATGAATTTTTTTAAAATTTATGACGTCACCGGGAATAGACCAATAGGAGCTAGCGCACAACGTTGCCGGCTAGAAGGTTTACGAGAAGTGATGTACGTTCGTTTGTGTACTCCTTCTTACTTTTAGACTTCTAAAACATCGTTAAACAAATATCTTTTAAATATATAATATCAAATGTTTTTTGAAAGTATTATTTCTGTTTAAACTTTTACCATATTTAAAGTTTCATTGTTTTAAAAGTCACTTAATAATTCAGAAAATGGCAAAATGGCAGCACTGTATGGCATCTGTCATCCATCATAGTGTCTCGATCAAGAATTTATTTGGAATTTGAGTGTTTAATTTTGTACTTTTTATAAATATTATGACTACGAAAAAGTGTTTTGTTCCAGAATGTGATAATGATTCACATTCATCTTCAAAAATATTTATTAGTGTTCCTAGAAATTTGGAAAGAAGAAAATCAACCTTCTACTAGCGATGTTTCTCGTAAACTTTTTAATAAAAATACACCGGATTATCAAGATGTAGCAGCAATTTCTGCTAATTGTCCCCTTCAGGAAATTGAAAATGAGGCTACTATAAATTCTAAGGTGTATAACCTAAAAACCCTTCTGGAAGAAAATGCAGAATCTCCTGAAAGTTTTGAAGATACCGAATTTATTCATCATTTTGTGGAAGAACTAGTGATAAAGAAATAATAGAAAAATGTGGGTATTTAAACAAACTGGTTCCTGGATCCCATATAATGGCAGATAGGGGTTTCAGAATATTTAGCTACTTGAAAACATGGGATGCACTTTAGTAAAGCCACACCTAGTGTATCACAGAATGAAAAAAGTTCTCCAGAAGATGTACAATTAAGTAAAAGAATAGCATCTCTAAGAATACATGTGGAAAGAGTTATAAGAAGGGTCAGTTAATTTAACAAGTTAAAACCACATTCGTGTGTGAATTTTAAGCAAGTACATTTACTTAGTAATATCTGCATAATTGCTTGTTAACTTACAAGAACCTATTTTGTAAGAGTAAATATTAATTTAATAATTTTTTGTTTGTTTGTTTTTTTAATTTAATTTACCTAATTATCACATTTAAGGGATTATAATGAGTTTTTAAACAGCCAATGTAATTTTTTATAAAATTTTAACTTTTCGAACAAATCAAAGAGGAATGAGTACCTGTATATGCATAGATTTTTTTGGAACTAAAACTACCAAAACAAAGGCACCTTTTTACAGCAGTTTAAAATGAAACATTTTGACAAAAACGCCTATGTCACAGTGATAAATATTAAAAACCAAGTTCAGTTGAATGTGGTAGCAAAGTCTATTTATTCCATATATTCCAATAAATCGGGTAACTACATGTGGTATCACTGGTGATAAATTTAAAAATATCACAATTCTTGCTACCTTTTTCAAAAAACCAGAAAGTGTGTGTTCTTATCAATCCTTTATGAAAATGACAAGTGATAAATGTGAAAAAAAAAATTTAATGTTGCTATTCGTTATTACGATAGTAGAACATGTTTGCAGTTCCGTTTATTTTTTATGAAAATCTAAGTAAAAACAACCAATGTCAAAGGGTTATATTTTTTTTTCTGTTGAACCAAATATATCACAAAATTTAAAAATTGATCATAGGTCAAGCTAAAGTAATACCTTTATTGATAGTAGCTTTAAAAAAGGACAAAGAATAATATTGACTTAAATTATTATTATTATTAACATTGGTGATTTTTAATAAAAACTCTTCAATTATTGTTTACAAACAAAAATATAAAAATCTGAAAATTTTATTTATTAATCTTTTAATAAAAAATGAGAAAAATGAAGTAAAAAACAATTTATTTACAAATAAAAAATATATATACAAATCCTAAGAATATAAAAGTACTGATTTATTTTCTTGTAGTGGATGAAGAGGTTTCTTTAACAATCTAGCCAAGTGTACATCAATATTTACGCATTTTGATAAATTAAGAGGTTTTCCAATAACACTGAGTATATGTTACAGTTGGTTTCTCACTCCCTCTATGAAGCCACAGCAAAAAAGCTACATGTTTACAACCACCTGAAAAAAATAAAAGGGTTAGATATGCAGTTACAAAATAACTATATAACCAGCTACAACATGCCTTATTTTATGTAACAAGACGAGCAGAGCTTTACTAGCTCGGATTTAAAAAAAAAACAATCTCACCACATTTTCACATTTTTGAAATATTATAGAGCTTTTCGAAAAAACTGCTATTTTTAAAAATACAATTTTTTGTTTAAACAGCTATGTCTCATTTAAGGCTATTGAGTATTATAAAATAAAAAATTACGGGATGCTTTGTTAGCTTCAAACGAATCCAGCAGAGCACCCCAGTTTTTTTTTTAAACCACACCACGTTTTTTGGCTCCTACAATATTATAAAATATTCAAAATTTGGCATTTTAAAAAAAATTCGCAATTCCTTGCTGACTTCAAAGTTTTTTTCTGAAAACAAATGTACTTACCACATTTTTAGGATTTTAAAACCGCCTAAACATGTGTCATAAGTAGTTGTTTATATATATATATATATATATATATATATATATATATATATATATATATATATATATATATAAAAAAAAAATTAAAAAACTGAAGTGTCCTGCTGACTTTGTTCCAACAAAGCACCCTGTATTATTTAAAAATAGCAATTTTTTAGTAAAGTTTTACAATATTTCAAGAGTCTAAAAATGGGGTGTGGTTTTTAGAAAAAAGCTTTAAAAACCGAATTGCTCTGCTGGCTTCTTTCGAAGGTTAGCAAGCACCATGTATTTTTAAAAATATAATATTTCAAGTGCATAAATATATGGTGTTGCTGTTTTTACATAAAAAACTTTATAAAATAGAGGTGCTTTGCTGACTTTGTTCGAAGCTATAGAGCATTTTAAGTTTTGCAAAAAACGAGGAACATAAAATTTTTGAAAAGGGTATAAAAATAGCCTAAAAATATGGCATATTTTTTAACTCAAAATTTC
This sequence comes from Psylliodes chrysocephalus, assembly GCA_927349885.1. Taxonomy (NCBI): domain Eukaryota; kingdom Metazoa; phylum Arthropoda; class Insecta; order Coleoptera; family Chrysomelidae; genus Psylliodes; species Psylliodes chrysocephalus. The sequence goes on from OV651830.1 coordinate 17,374,753, forward strand.
ATAGGTGCTCTGCAGCATTCTTTGGTATCATAATTATTACTAGGTTCACTAACAAAATCTGTTTCTAGATTATTTTAACACTTGCTGCGATTACAAAAAATGTCTATATGTCAAAATTAGAAAAAAAATATTTATAGGAATAAAGGGCCTTATACACTGTTTATTATATGTAATATAAAAACAAAAAAGCATAATAAATATTACAAACCTTGACATGCAGCATATCCTAAGCATATTGTGCACTAAAAATTTCATTTTTGTTAATTACAAGGCAACCACATAATCAGAAGGTTTTTGCCGTACTTTATGTTTAGGTGTAATTTGTCTCCTTCTCTCTTATGGAAAAAGAAATTATCCCCATATTCTTGCTTGGCAGATCTAAAAATAAAACCTGAGATAAATATGTTTTACTTGCTCCATATAAACTGTAACTACCTACTATTAAAACAAAGTCTTACCTTTCTGACTTTTGTAAACTGAGTATTGTTAAAAAATGCAGTAATCATCTCGGTAATCATATTTTCGTTTACAATGGGTAAAACACTTCATTCAACTTTTATAAATCCAGCTGATTCATATTAATAATAAAATTAAACCAAAACAAAAAACTAAGGTTAGATGTTACTGATGTTAGGTGGTGTCAATTTTAATGTCACTTGGATGTGCGTTCACTTCGACATTCTGTGTGTTGGTTTGTTCGTTGGCTTGGTTTTGTATAACAAAAAAAACTTCGACACAAGATGATTGGTCTATTCCCAATGACGTATAATTTCAAATTTTAAATTTCAATTGGGCTTAATTTAAAAACTTTTGGCTTTTTTAACGAACTGACTATTTAGAATAACTTGTATAGCGACTTACTATTACAATATAATTTATAAAACAGCATATCTCACATGTGAACATGGCCCATTTTTCAGTTTTTATTGTAAGTTTAATCATTTTCACACATTGTCACAGAGTCAAATAAAAATTATATTTTTTAATATCTTTTATTGGCAAATAAAATAAAAACTAAAATATTTTAAATGTTTTATAAGATCAGTCCTTCACTTGGGCGAGAGAAAACTGTTCTCTCGTCTCGACGAGAAGGCGCTTCTCCCGCTCGAGAGAGCCTTTTTCTCGTCTTGTCTCGTCTCGTCTCGTTTCTTCCGTGATAAAACAATATCAAATTTAAATTTGAAAAAGACGAAATATGAACAAACGGTAAAATTTTTAAGACAAAAACAAAGAATTTTTCAAATAATTTGCGCATTAGTACCCAAATTTGGCAATAAGAAACACTTATGTCTATCTGTCTGTCCGTCTGTCACAGTCGTTTTACAATATATTAAATGGTAACAAATGATACTTGTGTTATTAGGATTTTATAAATAGTGATTTATAAGAAAAAATATTTCTCATTTATTTAAAATGTATACAATCATTTCTTATATTTAACCCATTCTGCTTTTTGAGGTTACTTTTGAAGATAAGTTGAAAATGTTTAAGCGTTTTTTCGAAAAACTGTCAAAGAAAAGGTAATACAAACGAATGTATTATATACAGTGAGGACGAAAATTGTAACATCTAAATGAAAAAAGATAATGACAAAACAAAAACGAGGTAAAACTCAAGAGATATTATATTTTTGTTATAACGAGATGCACTTTACTTGGGACACGTAAAGTAGGTTAAATTGTTTTTTTTTATTTACCGCTTCAACCTCAAAAAATCATTACCGAAGGTTTAATACCTCATTAATGCTTTTTTTTACAATAATATACAATGGATAATTAACATTTTGGCTAGTACAGAGTAAATGTCAGTATCTTTTATAAATTTAAGTAATTTTTTACTTTTAGAGGGATTTAACACTGCACAAATGGCAATTTTTTGTAGCTGGTACTTTGTTCTTATACAGACATGTTCTGAACCTTTACTAATAAGTTACATTCTTGATAACTCTCATATTAACAATTATTGTTAATTACTAAGGAAAGCCTCTTGTATTTACTAAAATAAATAAATTAAGAATCACTTGACGTATTAAATTTTTCATAACTTCTTGGCAAAAAAAAGCTTATTAAAAAATTATCTTCTAACATTATCTAAGATTTCTAGGATTATTGCGGCACACGAGGATTATCAAGAATGTAATTTTTGTAATAACCCAAAATATCTTTCAAATGACTTTACTTTCCATTAGAAAATGTAAAAATAGTAACGCCCTCTATTTTACTTCTCAAGTAAAGTGCATCTCATTACAACAAAATTATCATAATGTTTCTCTAATTTCACATCGTTTTTGTTTTATATCTCTATGTCTCTATCTTCTTGCATTTTGAAAACATACTACAAAATGCTTTCATTTGATATCGCAGGATTGCGTTAGAAAAATTCTAACTTCCAATTTAACCTCTTCCCCCCTATCCAACTGACTTACAAGACAAAGTATTTTCGTTTTTAGTTAACGCCTAATCTGGGCCACTTATTACTTCAAATTTCATTTGTACCTATATAGAATAGGTGTGTTATAGTTAATCTCTAAATCTAATATGTTAAAATTTTAATTTACAATAAGGAATTGAAAATTTCAAATAAGCAAAGAGAAAGTTGTTTGAGAGAGCCCTAGAGAACTCGAGAGAAACGAGACATTCTCGTCGAGAGATGACACTCTCTCGTCTCGAATCTGTTTTCGACAGAAAATGTCTCTCTTGTCTCATTCGAGACGAGACGAGAGACGAGAGTTTCTCACTATACGTTCCTCTCATTATTGTCCTAACTACAGTACTACTGTTCTACCTCCTGCCTTATTTCTGCTAACTCTTTTTGCTGGTTTTTCTCTGCTCTTTTTATTTTAAATAAAAATTTTCTTTTACTTTTGTTTTTACTGTTCTTTGTTTATTTCTCCAACTCATTAACAACATTTAACATTCAATATATCCATTTATCTTAGCTTTTATAGTCCTTCCATTATCAATTGCAGAACACAGTTATGTGGGGAATCATTTAATATATACGCACGGTACTCATGCCAAATTAAGAAACGAAAAATAATGTTTACTCCCCTTATACAAAGCGGTAAATATTAAACGAACCATCAGTTGTTTACCAATGAAAACATCGAATCGTAAACTTAAATGCACTGTATTGGCCGAAGGTTTACGGAAGGCAGGTGTTCGAAAATATTCCTGGAAGTTATTTTAAATATATTCGAATGTTTAAAAAAGGAAAATATTCAGCAGTCTGATAATGCGTTCATAATAACAATTGCTGAATTAACTAAAGTAAATAAATTTTCCGTTTATCCGGTAGTCACGAAAGGCGTTGCTGTGGATTATTCATAAAACCGAAAAACATGTAAAGAAAAACTGAAATCAGTTGACAGAGCTACCCAAAATTTTATACGAAAGACAATTTATAGTTTATATAAGGAGAACAGGGTTCCGACATTGGAAGTAATACAGCAAAAGGTGGCAGATTTTCCAGGATACACTTATACCAGTTTGAAAACATTGCGTCAAGTTTTGTGAGCATGTGGTTCTAAACACAAAAAATTGAATGAACAGATGGTAATCACCGAATCGTCAAGGATAGTTCAATGGCGACAAGATTATTTGCATTAGATAAAAGGCTACAGAAGTTCTAATAGACACATAATTTATCTAGATGAAACATGGTTTGACAGTCACGATGTAGTAAATTTCGGTTGAGTTGGCAGTAGTAAAAATTGCTGTTTGAATGGGCCATGTTCTAAAAGGAAATGCATTATAATAGTACACGCTGGAAGCAAAGACGGTTTCGTGCCTAATGCTTTATTATTATCTGCTAAACAAATTAAAAACTGTGCAGCTGATTATCATGAAGATATGACAGTAGAATTATTTGAAAAACGGTTTAATGAACAGCTTTTACCTTACATTCCATCACAGTCAGTAATCGTTATGAACAACGCATCCTACCACTCGCGGCAACTCCTTAAAATACCAAATAGTAGCAGTAAAAAGCTCAAATTTTAGCTTTTATGTCTGAAAAAAATATTCCTATTCCTGCCAGTGATAGTAAAAAAGGACCAACAAACAAAGAATTGCTTACTGTTATTAAAGGTATAAAGTTAGAAAAAATGTATTATATTGACAAGCTGTGCAAACTCTTTTCAGACTACCTCCTTACTATTGCATATTTAACCCTATAGAGTTTATATTGGCAAACTTAAAATCAGAATTACGAAAATGTAATCAGTCTCCAGAACTGAGTAAAGAAGTTGTAGAACTCGTAAATAAAGTTCTAGCAGCAGACCGCCAAGAGCTTTGGAAAAACTGTGTTGAACATGTTATCAAAGAAGAAGATGAGTATGTAGTATTACCCTCTTTACAACCCATCATAATTCAACCGAATGATGACTCTAGTTCAGAGGATTCAGACTGCCATGATTATTTATAAAGATACTTTAGAATTTTTTCTTTGAAATTTCGTTTTCCAGAGAAAGAACGAATGGGGTACAAAAAGGGTTCAATTCACGTCTGGTACCCTGTTTAAATTAAACGCCCTTACAGGCAGGTACACTTTACTTGATTTTTTAAGTTTTATAATTTAATATTCAGTTATAGCAAGTTAACGAGCTATAATGATTTTTTTTTTAAGTCCAAGTAAGATTACAATTAAGTGCATCTGTCTAAATAAGGGCGTATAATAACGTCCAATTTATAATTATTCGATTTCCTTTTAACGAATACTTTCTTGCATATGATATATATTAAAAGCACAGCTTATACAATACAGCTAAAACACTCTCTTGGCGGCAACGGTTTGCGTCGATTTCGTCGCGCATCGCTTAAGCTCCGCCTTCGAAGGGAAAAGACGGTTTTGGTGTTCAGAAGCGTACTTAGGTAAGGTGTTGAGTCGTGCGTATAATTTCGTTGATTGTATAATTTCGTGGAGCCTATAATTTCGTTGATTTTGTTTGAGTTAAAGGTACTGTTATTATTTTGGTGACTCTTTAGCTATGAGTAGAATGAGTGAAAAAAAAGACATCATTCTGTTTGTGCAGTCAAAAGCTGTTTTAATAAGGGTTATACCTGCAAGAAAACATTCTTTAGTTTTCCCAAGGACCCAAACCGATAAGTACCACATTATAAGAAATTTTCATTGTTAAAAATATAATTTATACAGGGTATCCCATTAGTGCGTTATTGTTCATTATTTTGTTGTAGACACGCAAGAAAGTTTTAAATAAAAGTTATATGGATTTGAAAAATACCTACATATTTTAAAAATATCTTTGGATATACAGGGTGTCACGTTTTTGCCTGGCAAATTAAAATGTATGTTTTTTAAATGGAACACCTTGTATTTTATTTTATGATAAAATTATTAACACCCTAAATTATTGTAAAGATGAATTGATACAGAAATTTTTTATCAGGTATGTGTGTGGTTACCTTTTAATAAAAGCCTTGCGGATCCACTCCTCTGCGATACCTGTCTTAAATATAACAAAGATCACGTTGAATTAGATGATTTTTCTTTTTATTGCTTTTTAAAGGCATATGATAACGCCAATCCAGATACATTTGGAAATCTGCAACTGTCAAATGATGAATTTGTAGAACTAATATTCAATATTGAAAAGATATTTCAAAATAATTTTGAAGAATTGGCTACAAAAAATAACATTTGTACCACACTTTTAGAATTAATTAACCCAATACCCTTTAGTCATCCATGCTAACGTTTTCCAAAAGAATAAATTATTTTATTGTATGTTTAATCTCAATAACTAAAAAATATACTGACAATTAGTTTGACAGAATTGTCATTTATTTAAAATTTTAAAAATAATAGCAGTCGGTTGATCAAAATATGAACGGTGATTGGCGAATTTATTTTTTTTTGCAGTGTTCTCACTACCTAGAATGGATATGAAATATATTCGTTCAATTGAAGGCAATAGCATACTTTTTCATTTTGTAATCTGTGCATGGATATTAGCCAATCTATGCACATACTACAAAACGAAAAAGTATGTTATTGCGTTCAACTACGAATATATTTCATATCCATTTTAGGTAGTGAGAACACTTTAACAAAATTAAATCTACAAATCACAGTTCATATTTTGGTCACCCAACTCCTATTATTTAAATTTTTTAAATAAGTGACAATTCTGTTAAACTAATTGTCAATATATATTTTAGTTATTGATATTAAATTTACATTAAAATTTTTGTGTAGACTCGATAAATAATAGCATTTTTGTTTTTATTGTGTCCACATTTAAAAAAAAATAAATTTTAATCAAACTACATGATACTAATTTAATTACGAGTATTAAAACTAAAGTCCTGAAAGTTTCGGTGAAGATGAGGACAGAACATCTGCCTTCCACGCGAAAAGCCCGGGATCGAATCTAGGCCGAGGACTAATTAATTTTTCATGTTAATTTTATTTTATAAATTAGTCAACTTCGTAAATTATTTTAAAATTAGTTATTTTGTCTAAATAACCTAAAATAATTTTTTAAATTTGTAGATTTTCGTTAGTGGGTCGTAGAAAAAATATACTGACCATATCGAGTGGATTGTTCATATCACAATCAGACGATTGAGTACTCCGCATACGACGTCGTGCTCAAACTTCGTCTTTGTGTGATATTGCTATCATATCCACCCTTGTTGAACAAACTATAATTTATTTGTTTTCTTGGTTTAAACCAAAACTTAAGTTTTACATCAGAAATAGGAACTAAATTAATTTACTTTTCAAGTTTTCTTGTAAAAATCGATATTACTTTCTCCAAGTACAAATTTAGTACCTACCTAAAATAAGTACTAATTATGTAATATCGTGTAATATTGTAATTCAAATTTCACATTACTATAAAGTTTCAAAATTCCCTACTTCGGTATGGTCAGATAAGAATTGAATATATTATATTAATAAAAACTGTCAAAGTATTACTTCTACAAATCTATATTTCAATTATTAAGAATACATCTAAATATAACCAATATTGTTAAAATAAAAGCACAAATTCTTTATAATTCCAAAATACCATAGAGTTCCCAGACCTCAGTCGAAGCATTCGTTTATCTAGGTATAAACCCTTTGCGCGAAGAGTAACACTTGCCAGAGACACGGGGTACCACTTGATTTGCATCCACGAGCGTGGCACAATTCTTTAACAATTGAAGCCCTTGGTGTAAAAAGGATCCAAGCCACAATTTGTCGTGAAGTGACTGTTTTCGCTCAAAACATTTGTTAACGAGGATTTTACTAGCCACATACAAATTATTTTACCTCTAATCCGAAAGATGTGCTATTTTTCGTAATATTTATATTTAAATAATGTTTCTAATTATATTTGACAGATTTAAAACAAATTAAAAATTTAATTTCCCAAAACTTACTTAATATGGCATGTAACCAACCTTATTACGCCAAGGTTTTCAATTTTTTCAATAATAAAAAAATTGTTTAATCCGGGCCCGACTTTTCCCTCGAATCTAACAGAGATAGCACCATTCCGTCTTGCTTGGTTCTCGACCGCCAGATGATCTGCAATTGATAATGGAAGAACTATACATAAATCCATAATGGACAATTTAAAAATCTTTTCTGATAATTTCAAAATTCCCCTTGACAATCCTTCAAAATTCATAGAATGATTAATGATTAATTTTTAGTTACCCAAATTACATCATAATATAAACAGGCTGACTAGTAAGTGGACAATATTCCTTTGAAGAGGTGAAAAAGAGCCTGTTACCGTATAGAATAACGGTAGAAAGAAATCGGTAGATTTAAATTAATAATAGAGGCAGAAATATATTGTGTCAAATAAAATATATTATTAAAAAACAGTTATAAACTAGTTTTTTATTAAAAAAACAGGTAGAACAATAAAATAAGAATATAAACAATTCAAAATAAGTTAAATAACTAATCTAATTAAAACATTTTATTAATGAATGCAAATATCAAAATAAGAATTTAAATTGTTTTTTTTTTTGTTATTTAAATGTAAAATTTTTCTTGTGGAAGATAAAATTAATTTTCAATAAAGATAATTTTTTTATACATATACCATTTATTTTTTTTCTGTAGTTTTGTATTTTTTGTAACTAATTAGTTTTCATACGAAAGGCAAAATAACACTACGTGAAATGTTTTCCACTAATAAAATAAAGGATGTTATTCATTTGTTTTTTTACAATAGTACAAATTTCAACTTTCAATAAATTTATAAGATAAATGAATGTTATTTTGACACAGTAGGTTTTTTAATCTGTAGAACAATAATTTCGCTCATTCAAAAATTATTTTTGATCTAAAAATTAATTACTTATATTGTTTTTATTAAATTCATGTTTAGTATGTAAATTTCGAGAAAAAAATCAAATTTCTCAAATTTGGTTGATTTTATGCGATATTTAAACAAATACATATCGTTATAAAGTTGAGGCGCCATTTTTACATCATCTTAAAATTGATAAGAAAATTTTGATTTTTTACATCAAAAATATAGCCCTAACCAACTTCAAGTCCACAATATAATAAAAAAAATATTAATAGTAGACGAATATTTGACATAGTATTATTTGGCGAAACATTAGTATCTTGATATCCTGAATCTATATTTAAAATAATAGCTATACCTTTAATTTATTTGCACAATTAGGATGCAAATTGAAAAAGTATCAGCTATTACGTTATCAATAATAATTTATAGTGTAATATTAATATAAGAAATAGTGAAAGAAAACATGAAATTACAAAACGTCTAATAAACGAAAATCAATTTTTTCTATATCCACAAGGATATTAGATTATCTACGAATAGAGTACAGAACGAAAAAGAATAATGGTATTGCGTTTAACTGAACGAATATATTTCATATCCATTCTAGGTAGTAAGAACACTACAAAAAATAATAAAATCCACCAATCACATTTCCTGTTTTGATCACCCAAATACTATTATTTTTAAACTTTTAAATAAGTAACATTTCTGTAAAATTATTGTCAGTAAAAATTTTTTTAGTTATTGAGATTAAATATACATTAAATTGTGTAGACTCGATAACTAATAATAGCATTTCTATTTTTGTTTGGTCTATAATTATAAATATTTCGTTAATTTTAATAAAACTATATAAAGTCAATTTAATTACGTGCATTAAAAAATTTTAAGCACCTCGCTGATGTATATTTGAGTGGATTGTCCATATCATACTCAGATGATTGAGGAGCACTCCACTAACGGCGTCGTGCTCAAATTTCGTCTTCGTGCGATATGGCCATCATAATTTAAGTTTGTACAACAAGAACAAACTACTATTACTCATTTCTTTTACCTATAGGTATAAGGATAAATTAAAAAAATTTAATTCATTATAATACTTGTTAAATTCAGAAAATATACAGAGATAATAGTTTTATTGGATGAATTGAAAAATGAACTATGCCAATTAAAAAATAAGTTATTTAATAACGAATAATAAAATATTTAATAACGAATAATAAAATATTTAATTCCCGGATTTAAATCGTATTAGGAATTTTTATTATCATTTATTGTCCTCTAATATTTCAATAATAGGAAAACAGGTACCAGACGACAGCTCAAATAAGGGATTAAAAAGGAATAGACACGAATTCGTTGAAACCGACTAAAATAGTTTATGCGGGTTAATCCAACACAAATTCAGTGTTTTATATGACAAATTGTATACCCTTATATGGTATGGTATGGTATGGGAGGTATGTTTTATGGTATTTATTGTGGTACTGCTTAAAGTTTTTGAATTTAATGTATGTAGGTATATTATGTAAAACTATTTGAGTCCATTGACTGTTTTTTGCATGAAATTCTAATAGTTTTTTGTACCTATTAAATCTATTAACTGTTTTCCTGTTTTATTTAAGCATGGTATCATTAATTCCACAAAAGTTAGCTGTTACATCTTACAAAATATAAACTTAGTAAAATTATATTTGCTAAGAAAGTTAAACTGGTTTATTTGTATTTTAGAATACTTTAATTTAAATTTTTTATGACATAAAAGGTAATTTACAAACTAAATTGGAAATCAGAAATATGAAAAGAAAATATAGGTATATTAGTCTGTAAAAATTTGACATTACACTATTACTTTCATTTTAAATAAAAAAAAAAATATTGTTTTTTTTTTTTAACGAAGGCTATTACAGTTGAACTGCCCTTTCGTTCTTAGTACTTGCACAATTACCTATTGTTCCCCGGAAATAATTGATGTTTCAAAATGCCTCGTCTAATTTGCAAACCATTTATAATAATATATTTTTATCCAACAGCTGAAATTAGATTCGTTAAAAGCAATTGGTCGAATTACAAGACACCACCTGTCTTATAGGTTATTTTTATAACCCCACTTGTCGCAAACGTGTAATTAGTGTATGCACAACGGCTTCAGTATTGAAGAAGAATTTTATATAAATTTCAGTAAACGAAGATGGGTATAATAATTGTCGTGTTTCTTCCACTCACAAACATTGCAGTTCTGTATAATTTATAAACGCTACCAAAAATTTACATTCTGTGTAGGCGAAATTGGTATAAAATGGCGGCGTAATTTTTATAATATGTGAAATATATTTTTTAAATAAGCAGGTTCAAGAGTATAAAAAAATATATTACTATTTAAATATTAAATAAACTTTTGTAAAAATACACAAAAACAGCAAAAAATAAAAGTACCATAAAAATGCCATTTTATCCAACTGGTTTTAATAAAATGGCATAAGCACTTGCGCATGCTGTAAAAACTGTAAATAATATTAAAAATATCAAATTATTAAAATCAAAATCATTTAAATAATTTTTGAAAGCTTTGTTACGGCTTTTTGGCACACTCCTATATTTTAGTGATCAATTCAATAGAAATACTTTTTTAAAATTCGATATCATTCTTAATTTGCTATGAATTTAGCTTACCTTTTAAATATGTCCAACTTTTTGATACTTTTTTTAAGAATTCTTAAAGTATAGTTTTTTTATAAATAATTATTCACCCTATTCATAATTCATATTAATAATCTTCTCTATGTTTATATAAAAATTAACCCTTTAATTGGGAATTGTTTATTATTTTTACTTGACATTTAAGAATTAGGTTAATAATTTTAAATGACACCTCAGGTTTACCAGAATAATAAGAATCTGCAAATTAATAGTACCATGTGTCTGTCCTTTATTAATTAATATCATAATACAGCCAAATATAATTTATTAGAATATATAAAACAAAAGAACCATATTATGTTTTGTGGTACTAGTGGTACTATAACCTTGACCGTGAATCTATCCTTTATTAGCTAAGTCAATAAAGTAAGATACAATATAATAACAATATAATGAAATATGAGTTTTTAATTACTGCTTGTTTCAGAGATTTCTAGAACTCCGAAAACGTATGAAAAATGCAAATAAACAAATCAATTTTGTTTTAAAATGCCGGGAATATACTGGAAAAAATTTTCTGAGATCATTCGAGACATCTCAAGATCTCATTTAAAACAAAAATGGGATAAAAAGCTATTAAAAGAAAAAAATATGAATGAATTATGGTCCAAAATAGTGGGAAAACGCAACTTTGACCCCTTTTCCAATGTTCTTGACAGGAAATAACGGGCTTTAAGGCACGTGGATCGATACCTATGGGTTTTCCTATTGTAATGAACTTTGAATCATCGAAAAATATAAATTTTTGACCGATTTCTGAAACAATTTGTCCACCCGTTTAGTAGCTAATCAGCATGATTGGGACCATTTTTGTAGATAATGATAAGATCTTTCTTTTTTATCTAAACAAAAATTCTCTAATTTGCATATTGTGGAAGATATTGGCGGGAAACCAGTTTTAGGGTCCATTTTGGCCCCTTTCCGACGCAGCAGAGTTGGTAAAAGTTTTTGACCTTGAAAGCGACCGCCGAGACCTAAGAGTTGAGCCACAACGGAAATCTGGACCTACTTAATGACAGGTTGGTCCCTTTAGTTACTGAACTAGTTCGCAAATCGGGCGTCGATGAGACATGAAATTTGACCATAGTTCATGTACCCTGATTCTGATTACAGTCTAATTCAAGTAGGCTGAGTGGTACAAAACACAAAACCTCAACAAAACAAGAAAGTAATGACATCGTCTATATACTAATTTAAGACAAGTGAATGACATCGCAGACAGACAGAATGAGCAACTATTTTTTTAAGAGAACATCCCTTATACACAGAGTGATCCAGTGATTCATTAGTGCGAAAAAGTCTAATATTAGAGATATAAATAAAAAAGGTTGGGGTTCGGCTCTTGGAGCTAGGACAGTTAGGGTCAAGATATTGGGACCAAACTTATAGTATATTTTTATGTATGAGAGAGTAATAAAACAGCATTTCTAATGCAAAACTTAGTACGGTCATTTTAAATATTTTTACAGAATAATCTAAATATTTCCTAAAATTGTAATAAATGTACCTGAGCTATTACAAGTTTTGGGTCTTTTATTGGTCCTTTATAAACATAAGCTGTACAGAACAATAGAAAAAGGTTTGGACAGGCCAAAAGCCCTGTGTATTAAAGATTACATAGCCGTATCTTAAGATTATTTTCAATAAATACATATTTGCCAATTTTGTTTTATTTTAATTCCAAGAATTTCTTACATTATTCGAATTATAAGTAGATAAATACCTTCCCAACAAATTTCACCGAACATGCGATTATAGGTTTTCCATTTAGTAAGGAGATCCAAGTTGTGTATTCTTGACAGTTTACTAAATGTCGTTTAGTTGCAACTTGCAAGGTGCAATGTGAATTCTAGTGTGATCATGGAAAATTTGAAAGGGCCGCGTAAACGACAAAAAATCGGCCCTTTAACAGTTGTTAATGAAAAAACATTAATATTTAATTGTTTTAAATCATTTACAGACAAACATTTATGTAAAAGTGTTGATGACACAGTGGAATTAGTTAGTAATACGCTTGGTGTTGGGAAATGTACGATTTACAGAGTTGTTAAAGAAGAGAAATGTGGCGAGTTTCAAACAGCACGTAAAGCTCCAGGAAAACCAAAATTTCAATTAGAAAATCTTTTGAAAGAAAGACTTCGAAGGAAAGTGCATGCGTTCTTCTTTAGAAAAGAATTTCCGACAGTAGACAAAGTTCTTGCCACGGTTCGAGATGATAAGGATTACCCTGAAATGAGTCGAAGCACACTATGAAAACTTAAAAAAAAAATAGACATGAATGCTGATGTCTTTAAAGAGTGGTTCGAACAAATTATAGATCTTACACATTTTTTGGAGAATGGCGCTGGAAAATTTTGGGACACATCAATAAGGATTTTTAGAATTCAAATCGACGATCTTTTTAGGAGATGTAGTCCTGTAAAATTAAAAAATGTATAGACACACTTTGTTTTAACTGTTTTATGATACAAAATTTGACTGTTTATGTTTAATTATGACGTTTTGTTCTCCGCGGTTACCCTTGTATTGTTATATCTGTTTTTTGTACCTTATTTTTATTACTTTACAACATATATAGACTTGAATCCTTTTAACTGCCTAAAATATACACTCTTTTAAAGGAATAGTGTTTTATAACACAATTAAAGTATACTATTAAACATACACAAGGTTTAATAAACTATAGATATATTTATTAACGGTTAATAAACAAATTTTAATATTTACAAATATGTTTAATAATAAAATGTAATATTTGATAACTAAGATACAAAGATGTCTTCGAAATATAGAATACTGTTTTATTAAACAATGAAATATAATACAAAACATAGGTTTATTAACTGTTAATAACAACATTTTAAAATTTACAAATAACGTGTTTAATAATAAAAGTTAACATTTGATAACTATGATACAAATGTATTAAACAATTAAAATATTATATTAAAACATACATTTGTTATAGTCTATTTTTATGTATGAGAGACTATTAAAATAATAAAGCGTTCGTAATCCATAGGCGTTCCACTTCTTTTAGTAGACAGTTAAAATATTGTTTAAAGTTATTCCTCGAGTATACACTTATATTTTCACCTAATTAACCTGCTTATAACTTCTAAACAGCTGAAGGTAAAAAAGTGCAATTTTTTCTAAAATGTTATATTTTTCCACAAGGTATGTTAAGAACATTGTGTCAAACGGGTAATGTAGGTATAAGGGTTTAAACTTTGACTTTTAAACAACGTTACGTTCATAAATAATAATTTTAATATAAAAACTACTTCTTACCTACAAATCCAAATCACAATCGAAATCAGAAGATGAACTGTCGTAACCAATATTTACAAAGAGCGACTCGATCATTTCATCAGTAATATTGTCCAACTTCCACATTTTCTCTTCTTCTTTAATCGTATGATTTACTGCCTTTTCCCAGTTTTCAGGCTTCACATTATTTACAGCCTCTAAAAAAAACTGTTTAATATCATTCATTTTAAAAGAATTATTTTTTCTTGAAACTTCTCCCTTTATCTGTGTCCACATCAGTTCAATCGGGTTTACTTCGCAATGATATGGTGGTGATCTAACCACCGTCATCCCTCGATTTTTTGCAATTTCATCAATTTCATATTTTTTGAATTTCTCTTTATGAAGGGAACACAAATGATATAGTTCTTTTCTCACAGAACCGGGATGGAACTTAATATTCTTTGAATTTAGCCAATTATGTAAATCTTTTTTTAACCACTTGGTTGTGGGCATTTTTTCTATGTCTCGAGTGATAACTTGCATTATCCATTACTATTATACCGGTACGAGTAGATTCAAAAGTCAATAAACCACCTTTAACAAAACCGTTTGAACTACCGATGTGTACTATTATTAGTCTGCGCCCTTCCTGATGGTGGGTTTAAACCAGTAGATAAATTATTTAAAAAAGCCTGTCTTCGACTTGTAACAGTTTCATCTTACCAAAATTTATTTGGTTTATGTCCCTCGTTGATCCATGTTTCATCTAAATATAATATATTTCTTCTTTGGTTTCTCATTTCTTTTATAGTCCTTAGGTAATTTCTTCTCCATACTACAATATCGCTTCTTTCTATTAAAATAGACTTTCTGGTCTGCTTTTTCCATAGAAAACCTATTTCTTTTAAAAGTTTCCATAGTGTGCTTCGACTCATTTCAGGGTAATCCTTATCATCTCGAACCGTGGCAAGAACTTTGTCTACTGTCGGAAATTCTTTTCTAAAGAAGAACGCATTTTGGTTTTCCTGGAGCTTTATGTGCTGTTTGAAACTCGCCACATTTCTCTTCTTTAACAACTCTGTAAATCGTAGATTTCCCAACACCAAGCGTACTACTAACTAATTCCACTGTGTCATCAACACTTTTACATAAATGTTTGTCTGTAAATGATTTAAAACAATTAAATATTAATGTTTTTTCATTAACAGTTAAAGGACCGATTTTTTGTCGTTTACGCGGCTCTTCCAAATTTTCCATGATCACACTAGAATTCACACTGCACCTTGCAAGTTGCAACTAAACGACATTTAGTAAACTGTCAAGAATACACAACTTGGACCTCCTTACTAAATGGAAAACCTATAATCGCATTTTCGGTGAAATTTGTTGGGAAGGTATTTATCTACTTATAATTCGATTACTGTAAGAAATTCTTGGAATTAAAATAAAAGAAAATTGGCAAATAGGTACTTATTGAAAATAATCTTAAGATACGGCTATGTAATCTTTAATACACAGGGCTTTTGGCCTGTCCAAACCTTTTTCTATTGTTCTGTACAGCTTACGTTTATAAAGGACCAATAAAAGACCCAAAACTTGTAATAGCTCAGGTACATTTATTACAATTATTCTGTAAAAATATTTAAAATGACCGTACTAAGTTTTGCATTAGAAATGCTGTTATATTACTCTCTCATACATAAAAATAGACTATAGCATCCAAAATCCCAAGAACCTACCAAAAGAATTAGGCATAGTACTAATAATTTTAATTATATTTCTTAATTAATTATTTTCAATGTTTTTTTTTTGCATATTTTGCTTATTGCTTAATTAATTATTTTCAATGGTTTTTTTTGCATATTTTGGACTCCAATTATGCATAATATTTATGCCTATTAATTTGACTTTTCTAAGTGCATATTTACTTAAATCTATTTATCACTTCTGTGGCCGGTGCTTTAAAGGTCATAAGTCGTTTTTTACGTAAATGAAGTTTTTAGTCAAGATACGTTTAGATGAGGGTACATTTTAAACAGTTAAAAGGATCTAAGTCTATAAATAATAATACAAGGGTAACCGCGAAAGACAAAACGTCATAATTAAACATAAATAGTAAAATTTTGTAAAATAAAACAGTTAAAACAAAATATATTTATATATTTTTGAATTTTTACAGGATCAAATCTCCTAAAAGATCGTCGATTTGGATTCTAAAAATCCTTATTGATACGTTCCAAAATTTTCCAGCTCTATTCTCCAAAAATGTGTAATATCGACTTAATACTGTTTAAGCTCCGACCACAGACTTTGAAATGGTAGAGATATTTAATTTCTTTATCGTTTAATTAATAGCTTAAATAGTTTGTAGTTTTTAAATATTATATAGTAAAATACTTCCCTTTGGCTGGTAGAACCGCGAGAAATAAGGAACATGTGTGGCCCGCCGTTGGTCGGACGGACGGACAGCCGGTCCGGTGTATAATATCCGAACCCACAGAAGAGTGTCAAGGTCGTGTAGAAAATGCATCGAGACACTGCAATTGCACCAATGCAACAGTACGTTGTGCCGGTATACGAACGCCGCGACCAAAATTACACGGCGATACGGACCGGGTTACCATTTTTTTTTGTTTGTGTGTGACTCCGATGATGACTGACTTTCAATTTCATTGTGTGGTTTAAATACGGATATTTTCGAGAGTCGAGGTAGGTCAAGGTTTAGTCGTACCCTTTATCGCTTTTTTATTTCGGTGTGTTTTGAACGGTTGTTTCTTTTAATATTAATTTGGAATGTTTTTTTTTATATATTATAAGAAATATGAATGCATTCATGTTTTGAAATGAAATAAAAATTGTTGTGACAAACAGCATGTTATAATTATTTATTTTTGTTTATTGAAAATGGAATAAATCAGTGTAGTAGGCTGTAGGGTTGCAATTTTCAAAAATACAATTTCCTGATTTACCTAACAGTTAAGGAATTCTTTTGCGTTTAAGTGTAGTTGATGGGGTTGAAAATGACTGTATTGACGTTGTTTTACACATATAGTCAAACTAAATATTGTTGGAAAGGTCGCGAAATTTACGAGAAAATATCCGGCAGTCGCGCGAAAGCGTTCGATAAACTTCGGCTGTCATTATTTTGTGCGCTCGTGAGTTTCACTCTGTCTGTCTGATATTTTTATAAATATTTGAATTAGCTCTTTTTTCGTTTTTTTTTTTTATTTTTAACTATCTTATTTGATATTTTTATGTATAAAAATAGAAATATTGTAGGAAATGACCAACCCAACTGAAACATATACTTAATTCACAGCAAAGATTGAAAATAAATAAATGTCTGTAACAAATAGGTCACGTTTGTTGAAATTATTGCGAAGAAAATTTTGTACTACATGTTCTAATTTGAAAAATAACAATGCCCCTCCAAAATACTCTTTATTAAGAAAAAATATAAGAAGAAATTTTATAATGTAAAAAAATTATAATATTATGAGCTAAAACTATGTTACATTTGTTGTGTATCATTCTAGAGTATCAATAATGTTTTTTTTTGTAATTTTCATCCATTTTTCTAGTTAAGTTAATTTTAAAAATTTTAATTTAGGAATCGTATTTCAATTATGTTAGGAAAATATGGCCTATCGCACTAATTCGACTTAAAAGTTTATACGACTATGGAAATCTACGTATTTTACAAATGGCTTTTGATTAAGTTGAATTACCTTAAAATTTACGTCATGTTAGTTAACTTTAACTATTTAAAGAATTAATAACTTGTGAGTTTTATCAAAAACTTACCTATATGCTTTTAACCAATATCGTAAAAGCCAGGACGCCAAAGTAACATGCAATGCAACTGGGCACAACAACAACAACAACAACAACAACAACAACAACAACAACAACAACAACAACAACAACACCAACAATTTTACAAGAACTTTTTATTACATAAAAAACAATTATCGTGGTTAGCAAATAGTTAACAGAAATATAACTTATAATAGCGTGAATTGTCTGATTGATAGCGAGCGCTTCACAGCAACCAGCCACCATCAGTCAGCTGATTCCCGATCGTCTGCCGGTACCTTACTCCCCTCTCGATTCTCTGCACTACGCGCACTTTGGACCAGCCCGACTTAGCTTAAAGCACACCCCGAATCTCATTCACTGAAACGACATGGACTAGTCCACCCCACCATGGTTATTGGCGGGTTATTTAAATGTTCGGGTGTTTGAAATCAGTACAATTGGGAATTTGTTATTAATATTACAGGTAATATAATTAAACAAATATGGTGTAATGTAAATAAATATATCTATAAGCTTTTAATTTAAACAAACCTAAATATATACATATTATTTACTTCTGTCTACTAGTTCATCGTAAACTGGTAATATGCGTTTAAGGTGACTTATATTTAAACGTAGAATAATATAGGTATATTAACTAGTATCCACAAACAAAAGCGTTTAATGTATCTGTTAAAAAACGTTAAGTATAAAAATGGTAGATGGTAAACGTTTAAAAAATCAACCAAGACGAAATTTAAACGGGAGTTCTAAACGAAGAACACATTTTAATATTATGTAAATTTATACGAATTTAATTTAAATAAACCCAAACGTATATTTAGGCCCACTGTATATATATAGTTCATTTAAACGTAGAAAAATTTACAATTATATACCATAGGATGTATACAAAAAACGTATAATATATCTTTTAAAATACGGCATGTATAATAATCGTAAACTGTAAACGTATACGGAATCAACCAATACCAAAATTAAACGAGTATTACGTATAAAATACGTTAGTTATACTAATGTGTGCTGCCTGGAAAGGTATAATTTTTCTACAAATATCGACCTAACATTACTTTAAAGTAGAGTAAATAAAGCATCCAGTTGGATATTCTACTATAAAGACGATTTTTAGTTGCCAAACAGGTAGATGTTACCTTGAATTGCTGCTTTAAAATTCTCCAAATCTTTCTTGACCTTAACAGAATCTTTGCATACTTTTTGTATTTGGTTAAAAATAATTTCCACGTACAACATTATTTAATGAAAAATACTTAACCAAAATATAAAATTTTTATCTTGAAAATTTAATTTGTACCCACTTGCTTAATTAATAGACGACGAATCGCATGAAGTACTTTCTATAATGTCCACAACTGTAATGAGGTCTTTTCTATCCTCATAAACAGTATGAACACCTCGCGATTAAAAATTCCAACGTGTTTGGGAAGATCTTGGAAACCTGCGACTAACTACCTCATTCAAATTTTTTGTTCTTTGAGGAGACGTGGAAAAGAGCACAAACCAGATAAATTGGAAAAAATATTCTGGCCTGCTTATTGACAGAACATACACCTGTCATAATTAAATTTATCTGGTGTGCATAACAATGAACGTAATATGTTTGTTTAATAATTTTTTGCACACATATTTAATTCACCATTCATTACAGACGCGCCGTCGTAGCTTTGAGCAATTAATTTATTTGCACTATGTTTTAATAATGGATGTAAAACATTTAAGAGGCCCCGACACCAATTTTATTTATAATTGAAAAAGTTTTTGGACGGCAACTTCTTTATTTTCAAACTTAGAAGGATGCGGTTTTCACCGATTTATTCTAGATCTAATTCTTAAGAGAGGACTAGTGGCAGATTTTTATATATTTTTTTTAATTTTGCAAATAGGATGTAATTTTTTTTAATAAAAATAAAATTTAAAAAACTAAAACTAGTCCTCTCTTCTCATAAAAACTACAAATACAATGAAAAAAACCGCATATTTTTATTTACAAAATTAAACCTTCCACCGTCCAAAAACTATTTACGTCCGTAATATGGCGCCCCGCTAATTTCGTTGCGGAATATATCCGTACTATCTTAAGAAAGCGAGAATACCTGAGATACACGGAAAAAACAGGTTTTATATTAAAAGGATAAAATTGAAGTTTTTAGATATATGCGGTCGTATTTTTTCCGTTTAATTAATTTAAAAAATATTAGTCATGTGTTGTCTCAAAGCGCGTGGGTCAATGGAGTTAATTTATTTATTTTTTATTTTTCTACCTCTAAAGCTAATACTTTTTATCAAACACCAATACAATTTGTTTTGTACTTAAAACAAATGAAAAACCGGATCTGTATTTTTATGACGTAATCGTAAGGTGTATTTCCAGTTCCTGGCTACTTCCTATTGTTCTGTCTATTCGCTCTTGCACTTACTCTAGATAGGTATTTTTGTTTCTTGTGTCTATTTCATAAGTTTATTTCAGCATACGCTTATGATATTACAATCTCTGTTGGCTCCAAACATGAGCTTCCAGGAACATCTTCTGAAATTGATCGTCTAGCAACTTTCGATGAAATCGATGAGGTTTCAGAAATACCTGTTGAAACTGTGTCAAAATATAATTTGGAATCAACGGGTATATTTCTAGATAGAAGCATTGAAGGAAATAGGATAGTTAATATCACCCATTTTTTTAAACAGTTACAAGCTGTATCATATCATTTCAGTGGAGTATACGGTTGCACTTAAAATTTTAAAATTGTTAAAGGATTGAAAATGGGATTTTGTTCAATTTTAACCTTAAGATGTACTATGTGTAAATACGTTTGAACAGTATCGACATCCGATATTAACTGTGACATGGACATAAATATTCGAGCTGTGAATGGAATAACGAGTATTGGAAATGGATTTCGTAATTTGCAAGAATTATGTCTTAATTTAGATATTCCCTGCATGAGTCAAAGTACTTTTTCTGATAATCAAAATAAACTCTTTGAAGATATAAAGCAATTAGCGTTTAATAATATGAAAGAAGCAGCTAATGAAGAATCTGACATTGCGAAAGAACAAGGAACTATTGGTCTTGATGGTGTTCAAGAAATTACAGTAATTTGCGATGGAACCTGGAGTAAACGTTCTTATAAACGAAATTATAATGCATTGTCAGGTTCTGCCGTTAATATAGGTAAAAATACAGGAAAAGTTTTACATCTGGGGGTTCGTAATAAATACTGTATGACATGTTCTCGATATCGCAACAGCGATAAGGAGATTCCGGAACACATATGTTTGAAAAATTGGAACGGACCTTCAACTGCAATGAAAGCTGCAATTATCGTTGAATGTTTCAAAAATAGTAAAAGTCTATTGGGTCTCAGGTACACAAAATTTATTGCTGATGGGGATAGTAACTGCTACAAACAAATTTTAGATGCTAAACCATACAACAAAACAGTTCAAAAAATCGAATGCCGAAATCATCTAATGAGGAACTTTTGTAATAAAATTGCAGACTTATGCAAAAGTGTATGTGGACCGAAGAATCTGAGAAATAAAATAAAATCAAAAATATTAAAATTACGAACAGCGGTAATGAAAGCAGTATAACATAGAAAAATGAAGAATGTATAGACCATAATAAAAAATCTTCTAATCTAAAATGTGACATTTTAAATGTAGTGCACCATGTATTTGGACAGCATACTGGCTGCGCAAAATTGAAGTATTTTTGCACTAAGGAAACTCCAGATGAAGAAAATATAATTCCGGATTTAAAGTGCAGTCCTTTATTTGATAAATTAATGAATATGGTCAGATTGCTGGCAACCCATAGCAGTAGTCTTGTGTACGATACAGACAGTAATGTTGCTGAACAATTCAACAGCATTATTTGTAAATTTATAGGAGGTAAAATAATAAATTATTCTTTGAAAAGACAATACAAACGTAGATGTTTTGCTGCTCTTCCTAGGTATAATACCAAAAAATCTACTTTTTATAATACATATAAGTATAAAAATAAGGCCAAGCCCTTCATTGAAAAGACAGAGAGCATGTGAGAAAATTAAAAGAAATAAGATAAAAAAAATAAAAAAAAATTAATTTTGAGGACAAAAATTACGGTCCAAAGTGTGAAAAACCAGATATGTCCTCAGCAGATTTTGAAGAAGCTAAAGCATATTTTCTATCTTCGCTTCGAAAAACAAGAGAAAATTGAATCCATTGAAGCAAGAACCAAAGAAGAGGCCAACAATTTTGAATGGGTCGAAATGCGAAAACACCTTTTAACAGCTTCACATTTTGAAGAGGTTTGTAAGCATAAACCAACGGCTTGTTGTGCAAATTTAGTTCATAAGCTCCTTACACAACCATTTATCAGGAGCAATGCAGTAGAATGGAGTAAAGTCAATGAGTCTACTATAAAAAATATTTTGATAAAACAGCATAAATTGAATATCAAGTCAAGTGGATTATTTATTAGCAGTGAATACCCCTGGTTGGCTGCAACACCTGTTGGTCTTCTGGGAGAAAAAGGACTAATCGAAATTAAGTGCCCTTACTCTGCCAGAGACTCTAAAATAATAGATGGAATTAGACAGAAAAACATTTCAATATTAAAAATAAACCAAAATAATGAAGTGTCAATAAATACAGGACACAATTGGTATTATCAGATTCAAGGTCAATTAAATGTAGCAAAAAAAGAATATTGTATTCTTTGTATCTGGACTAAAAATGACATTAAGCTGGAAACAATTACTAGAGACAACGATTTTTGGGTAAACACTATGTTGCCTCACCTTAAAATTTTTTATTTTCACTGCCTTCTTCCCGAAATTGTGGATTCAAGATTGGCCAGAGATATGTCAATTAGGGAACCCGAATATATCCTTAAAGCAATAGATAACAAAGAAAAGAAGACTTAGAGTTTGAGTTAAACAAATTAAGAATTATTTAATACAATAAAAATATTTTATGAAAATTGTTTGAGTTTTACTCGACAAAAAATACCAGTATTGCCTTTTAATTTAAAATATAATACAGTACACTTATCTAAATTAGTCACGTAACCGTCCCTGCCTAAGAAGGTAATGTAAATAATATAAATCTTATGTTCAATTCGAAATTTACAATATTATATTTTTTATACACAAAAACATTTGTTTGCAAAAAAATTGTTATCTGAAATCAAAAAAATGATAATTACCTACTAGTCAACTCAAATAAAACAAAGTTTAAGAACGAAACATAAAAACTTTAAAGAATTAATTAATTTTTATATAATAAATCATTTATTTTATTTAAATTCTCACACTAATAACGCAGTTATTTATTCTGTACTCGGAAATAAATAAAATTTTCAAATAATATAGATGATCCTGCTAATCTACAAAAATTTATTTGTATAAAATAACAGTGCAGCAGCAGCCAAGGAATATTATGTTAGCGTATCACAAACAACTTTTCCAGTGTATCCTTTCTCACAGGCGATTTCTTCGAGGAAGGGAGACGGATGCTAGACAAGAGGTAACCAGCAAAACCGGCATTTGAATTGTACACGTGGTATCGGGGCGTCTTAAAATGCATTCAGCGATTGATTTGACGTCGTGTCCATCGAGCATGTAAAACCTCCAAAATCTCTCAACTGGTCGTCCTTTACACAAATATCTGCAAACTATAACTAATTAAAATACACAAGCAACGTCCGTCGTTTCATCGACAATCACTGCGACAAAAGGAGAATTTTCTATTGCTTTCCTAACTAGTTCGTGATAAACATCTAACATGCACTCAATAAGTTCATATTGGGTTTTTTTTGAGGTTCCTTTGAAAGCTTTTGAACTTTGAAAATGAACCTTTAAGTCGTTGTCTAATTCGGCGCTAAAATTCACCAGCTCCTTAAATATGCCTCTATTTTCCGAATTATCCTTCTCATCATGATCCTTTAAAGCTAACTCAAAAGCTCCACAAAACCTTATACAATTTATTGGCCGGCCTAATTCTTTAATTTATAGTTTTTCTTCTAGTGAAAAACCACTAAAAGAGTTTTTAAGAAGTCAAATTTATTCATTGTCACAATAAATTAAAAACTAGGAGATAATATATTTAAATAAGTATATCGAAAACAAAAAGACACACATTAACGTAACTAATAATATTTCGTAACGTAACGAAAAACAACAATCGACATTATCGAGAAACCGCGATTATCTGAACAGCTATCCGCGCAGTGCCAGACACAAACATTCCTTGATTTTACCGTTTAAATACATGTAAAATGTCCCCATCTCTGTTGCTCACATAGACTGCTGGTAAAATCTCTCTCTCCTAGTGCCAGCTGAGAACTGGCTCAGGTACGCGGCATGGAGATTTATCCAGCGCGAGGTTGCCACATTTCAAATAATTTTTGAATATAAAAAGAATTGCATAAAATAAAATATGATAAGATGTTTTAAAAATAAAAAATATACTTTTGCATCAAAAAGCCACTGCTTCAAAGTAAATTTACCTTTGAGGTAATTTTTTTGAGGTAGTTTTCTCCTTTCTGATTTGGATAAAGTTACCTTTAAGTAGATATGTGTACAAGGTAGATTTGTTGGTATAATTTACGTAAATTTATATATAAATTAAAACCGTTTGGTAAATTTATATTGGTGGGTATATTTTTCTAGTCAATTTTACGTAATAAATTACCTCAATAAGTAGATATGACTTTTACCTAGTCGAGTTATAGCTAATAATATCGAAAATGTTTGCTGGGAAAGTTTCATTTTTACTAAAAATTTCATGTTGATATCGCTTTTCGTTTTTAATTTAGGATTTTTTTTTAATTTCAACCTATTTTAACCCCCCTATTTTTAATCAGATTTGTTAAAAATCAATAGGCTTTGTCCCCTTATAGAGCTTGATTTTTGCTTAAAATTTTCAAGTTGATATCATTTCTCGTTTTTGAATTATCATGCAGACACAAAACGTGACATCGGACAGACGGACAAAGTAAACCTATAATACTCTTCATATAATACTATATAAAGAGTAGAAAAAAATGAATAAGGTAAAATAAACAGTTTAAAGAGGTCAACATCAAAGGATACTAAAAGTTTGAAATAGTAGCACATAATTGAACATTTACAGAAATCTGTGAATTAAAATAGTGAGATACACATCGTAAAATGTTATCACACTTAATTCTTCATATGGACCTTTCTAAGTGTATTTCACAGCACATTCCAAAGTATTCTTGCTCTCGCTACTGTCCTATCCTCATGGTAGACGTTTGCATGTACATGTTTACTAAAAAATAGTGCTTCAATAAATAATAGATTAATACACGGAAAAAAAATTGTAGAACAAATTTCTACAATTATACATTTTTTCTCTACAATAAATAGTACATATAGGGACAGGGACAATTTGTAGTAAAAATTTCCAAATATTTGTAGAGAATGTATTGTAGAGTTATTATCTACAATATGTAGTAAAAATATCCAAATGCATCATAAGAATTGTTCTACAAATTGTTATAATTTTTGCTATACATTGTGTGAATTTATATTAAAAATGTATTGCGTTTCATGAAAATTAATACGAAAATTTTACACAATAAATAGTAAAAATTCATACAAATTGTAGTAATTTTTAATAAAATTTGTAGTAATTATCCATAATTATTATAATTATAACCTAGAAAAAATGTTGCTTAATAAAATATTCAAAATTTATTGTTTTAATATAAAAGATACAAAGTTTTAATTACATTATGCAATAAATAACAGTAATAATAGCTCCTTCAGTCTCAGTTGGCTTTTCTACACCTGAAAAATATGAAATAAAAATTAATACCCATTGAACTGTTCATACCCTTAAAACGGGGATATTTATCACCTTTACACTGATTGGGATATTAAATGACTACGTCAGATAACTAACAAAAATGAGAAAGTAGGTATGTCACAACTAAGACAAAAACACATCATTGAACTTGGCACAAAATTCGATCGTTGGCCACAACTATATTTTTTTAAAATAATCTACTAAGATTATTTAAATTAGTTATCTAAAGGTAAATTATTCAGAAACTATAATAAATGTACTTACCACTAATAGAAGTTATTATTAAAATTTTCTCAAACGCATCGGTGGTTATAATATAATAATGTGTTTTATATTGTCACGAGGTCGTGTTTTTTGTACCAGTTTCGTTGTTGAAAGAAAATACAAAATATAAGAAAATATAAAGTTTATTTAATATCAACCACACCTCATTTATTTTAACAATAATTTTAAATATCTTGGTACACTTACCACATTTCTTAAGTTTGGGACACGTCACAATCTTTCCCAAAAAGGCACAATGGAAAACTTTTTTAATTTATCAGGATCTTAAATTATTACTTTTTTAATTTTAAAGGATTTTAAATTATTACTTTTTTAATTTTAAAGGATTTTAAATTATTACTTTTTTAATTTTAAAGGATTTTAAATTATATCAAAAAAGATGGCTTAGTGGAGTCTCTTTTTGAGTCCACCTTTTCCGCTGTCGAGTCTACAACTAACTTCCTTGTTTAATTTTAATATCTAATTTTTTGAATATTGCCGATCTGCAAAATTATACGTAGTTTAATCAAACTTAAATTATGTGGTTGATGACCTGATATTATTCTAATTAAGCAATATAATTTCCTTATTATTTCCTACGTATATTAGCAATTCGGCAGTATTTTGTAATCGGTTTTAACTTTGTTTAATTATCTATGTTTTGACTTTAATAAAAAATGCTGAATAAAAAAATAAAATGAATTTGTTTAATTTACTTTAAAAAACACTAAGAAAAATTTTTATTAATATTTTTTGGAATTTGTGACAATATGTACCATACTTTGTTTTGTAAACATGGCGAACGGCTACTGCTGTCTGGCCATTTATAGTCGACGTCAGAAAACGTTGGCCAATAGCAGAATTCTGTTTTATTCACATGACTTAGAATTTCTACAATATTATAGAATATTTTTGAACAAAATTGAATTTTTTTCATAAGAAGGGATGTAAAGTATTACTATTTTTTGTAGAGATAATTATTAATATTTGTACTAATTTTTACAGAAGTTAGTAGTAGTAATTACGATAATTGTAATAAATTTCTACTTCTACAAACAATAGTAAAATATACTAAACATTGTGGTCTTCTTTCCTATTGTTGTAGCATTTTATTCGACAATTCAATTGCTACAATAATGAATAGTTTTTAACTATAAATTTTAGTAAAATTTTCTACAAATTGTTAAGTATTTTTCTACAAGTCTACAACAACATTGTAGTAAAATTTTCTAGTCAAATTTTTTTCCGTGTAGTAATTTTGTCTAAATAGGTAAATTGGCCTCATCTGAATTTTAAAATTATTGTTTATAGATAGTATATTAATATTTTGATATGTACTTATAGGATTAATTACCCAGATCATGTAAATATGTGGGATGTGACTTGTTAAATGCCTAATCAAAATCAAAATTTATGTTTAATACCTATTGCTCTTTTCGAGACATACTTTATCACCAACTGTAAACTAATTTACCAACAGCCTTATTTTGATGTAATACCTGCATGATCCAAATTACCAATACATCTAATATTTTTGAAAATACTAAATTATACAAACAAGGTAATAAAAAAATGTCATTAACATAAAAGATTTCAGGTTTGTATGCAACAAACAATCTAGGCTAGAGGGTAACACGATTGATAATGACAGCCAAACATAACTTTATATAAACTATTTAAATGTACATACCATTTCTTAGGTAAAATTTCTCATTGAGCATATTAAATTAACCGGTTGATCCATTTTTCCGATTCAGACTTTTAAAGTGAAAAACCATTTGCTGAGCACAAAAATATAATCATAATAGAGGAAAGACGGAAGACGGAATGACAGTTTGTTTGATTTGGTACAGGGTTGCCAGAATATGTTTTTGTTATGTACCAGATTTGTCTAAAAAATGTACCAGATTCCTTAAATGTATCAGATTTTTCGAATTTTATTTTCAGTTACATCTAATTCATTGAAGGGGAAAAAAAGGGGGTCTTTATTGATAACGAACCCAAACAAGGAACATAATATGTTTTACACGTGAACACTGATGCACGCAGAATATACTACGTCTAGTCTATCGAATAAAATATTAAACTTCAATGACGCTGTCGCTGGAATAATTAATTTGTTGATATGTATTTAATAATAAATATTTCTTTGTGTTAACTTTTGGGTTTTAGCGCACGCTATTAAAAAAAATAGTTACCTAACTCGTGCGTAAAGTGACTTTTTCGTTCGGCCATCTGCAATGGCGTACGTAAAAGTATCATTTTCCACACTTGTTAGGTAAATTACTATTCTGCTGATCCTGTCTCTTCTTTATTATTTATGCAGTTTAATTTTTTTCATCTACTTAATTCAACAACTTGATTTATTAATAATTATCCTTTGTATTAATTGAACTTCTCACACCTCGTTCACTTTTAAATGAACATCTTTTTCTCGATTATATTTTGCCGGGTAAAGCGTTAATTGGAATTAAAAAGTAACACGGATGTATACGTTACCAACAACAGTACAGAACTATGATAAAATTGCGTGTCAATCTCGGAACCCGATCTAGCAATTGAAAAATTGGATATTACTCTTATGAACTTTATTTGTATGCTGAAGAAGTCTGATATCTTGAATGTAAAAATACAAGGAAATTCCTTTACGTTGCTTGTGTGAAACGACAATGGCATATGTGATGTGTGTAGAACTAATTGTTGTTGATTTTATGGGAAATCAATTATTTTACAGTCTAGATGCAAGGTGATATAAATCTAATTTGAAAACAAAAAAAGATATACGACAGGGGAAGTTAAAATTAAAATGTAAAAACTTTAAACAACTTGATGAATAGCTGTATAATCTTTAGTTTACAAGATTATTATATTTTATTAACATTATATTGCTGTTTATATTTTGATCAGTGATTAGCGAGACTGGTCTTGGTCTTGCGGTCTTGGTCTTGCTTTTTTACAAGACCAAGACCAGGACCAGCTTAAAGCTTGCAAGACTTAGGTGATATGAGAAAAACTCTTTTCGGTGCTGGAAA
Source organism: Psylliodes chrysocephalus (assembly GCA_927349885.1). Taxonomy (NCBI): domain Eukaryota; kingdom Metazoa; phylum Arthropoda; class Insecta; order Coleoptera; family Chrysomelidae; genus Psylliodes; species Psylliodes chrysocephalus. The sequence goes on from OV651830.1 coordinate 17,403,943, forward strand.
ATGTTGTAAAATACTATAATTCACAGAACAACAACACGTTTTTTGTGTACAAAGTAGCAGTTTTTAAGATTTACCAAAAAATGCAAGACTCGCAAGACTCTTGCAGCAAGACCAAGACCTAGATTAAGACCAAGACCAGCTGAAGGCTTGCAAGACCAAGATCAAGTGTGCAAGAACAAGACCAAGACCAACTCGGCCTTGGTCTTGTTTTGCTTATCACTAATTTTGATATTCTACTAAAATTGCAGAAATCGGTATTTTGTTCTCTAAAACCAAATTGTCTTCTAAATTCATTTTTACAGTGTTTTTACAGCAAAATTTTAAAATGTTTTCACAATAACTATAAAATTATACAGGGTGTTTCAAAAAGGTATGTCATAAATTCTTCCTTAGATAGATTACCAAAAAATAAGTGGATTTGACTATATTTGCCTATATCAGAAACTGGCTCCCAACAAAGTTACAGAGCGTTAAACTAACATTCAGAAACCTTTTCTTTTTTGTAAAAAGTTTGCTGTTGCGTTTTTTTCTTTAAAATGTTTGCCAGTGCTGTAGATTTGAAGGCTCAATATTCTAAGGAGAAAAAAATTGTAAACGACCCCTTTGAAAAAAGTTGGGGGTTGGATACCTTTTAAACCCCCGTATATTTTTTTTGACATAAAGAAAAAGGAATTTTTATTTTTTTTTTATAGCGAAATGAACTTTGTATCTTTCTTAGTTAACGAACTATTTACAATTTTTACTTTCCTATCTGTATACAGATAAGGAAAGTATAGGAATCATGATTTTTTCGACCTCGAGTTTTCGACGGTTTTTTACGTTTTGAGGTCCCCTGAATCCGTTTTGACTATTTTCGCGATGATGTCTGTGTGTCTGTGTGTGTCTGTGTGTGTCTGTGTGTCTGTGTGTGTGTGTCTGTGTGTGTGTGTGTGTGTGTGTGTGTGTGTGTGTGTGTGTGTGTGTGTGTGTGTGTGTGTGTGTGTGTGTGTGTGTGTGTGTGTGTGCGTATGTTTTACCGTACTTGTGAGATTTTCGCCTGAATAAAACCAGGACTGTGGGGACAGTAAAAGTTGTGGGGACATTTAATGTTGTGGGGACATACACACTTGTCCCCACAACTTTTTTTGGCTTTATCTTCGTTGTTTGTTTTCTTTTAATGATCATTGCTACATAAAAAAATCGCAAAAAAATTTGTTCGTGGCACTTTTAATTTTAACTAATCTAGAGTTATTACTTTTACCAAAATTGTTAAATAAGTTACTGGCCCCACAACTAGGTAAAATATCAGGTGTGTATATTTTTTGACTTCGGTATTGAAGTGGGGACTAGTTGTTGTACTAGAAAGTGGCGCCCCCTACAAAAAATAAATATATTTCAATAAATATTGGTTTCATAAATTTGTGTGTAAGCGAATCCCAATACGCATACAGTTATGGGGACACAATAACTAATGTAGTATTCAGTGCCATTTGGGGCAGGTGACGTACGCGAATGATATTTTTTATAATTTTCTCTTGGTGCGGTAGCATTTTCTGATATTGTATTAAGTAAGTATTTTTTATTAGATCAGTTAATACATACAGAGACACCGGGTTGCTCTAATATAAAAAATAAGAACCAAGATATATAAGGTGTCCAGCGACGAGGGGCACTCTTAAAAACTAATGGACTGATTTTCTTAAAAATTAGTAAGAGTAGTAAACATGTAAAATATTTTGATAGTTCTGTCATTTTCGCTTTTACCGAAAGTAGGTGTCAACTTTTTTATTTTGAGTGGGACACGCCTTTCTTTTATAACGGATTCCTATAGAACATAAACACTTTGTATAATAAAGCATATCGTTAAAATTGGTAATTTATAAAATATAAATTATTTTCGAAAATAAAATATATATTAAAATAATATTTATTTTTGGCTAAAATTAATTAAAATTTGAAAAAGTTTTTTAATTGAAATATGATGAAAAACTATGAAGGTATTAATTAATAATTACATGATATAACAAGATCTTTTATTATACGGACTGAGAGAAAATGCTTGAATTTTCATTTATAGTCGAATCGAAATCGCCTCGGAGTAATAAATATGTCAGATCAAGAAATTTTAGGTGTGGGTGCCTATATTATTATTTAAGGGGTACATAAAATCATCATTTAAAAATATATTTTTTTGAATATGTATTGTAACGGTTGGAACAGTTATTCGTTATTTCAACATAATCACCTCTACTCAAATGTCATTTATGCCTTGTGTCAAAATTTCGTATTTCATTTGATTTGAATTTGTCAACGAAACAAGTTGATTTGAATTTTAATATATCTTGGTCATCCGATTTACTAAATAATTTTTATCTATCATAAATTCCGTCTGATTTTATAAGGTAAGTTTTAATACTGATATATTGTTGAAAATATATATTTTGTACAAGAATTTCTTAAATAAAATGTCAAATTTTGAACGTAACCTCAACAATGGATAACACGTTTTATATAAATTTATATATTTTTTTTTTGGAATAAGATATTATGCTTTACTATGTTTAAATGTATCAAATAAGATTTTTCCTTTTCATATTAATTTTAGTCTATGTGAAATTATTCATTTAATAGTTTTAAATTGTTCATTTAATAATTAAAGTATTTTATCTAAATCCTGTTCAAAGTTCCTATTTCCTGTTATAACATTCGCCTTTCTTTTTAGCATGGCTCTATCTATACGGTTTATTTCGTTTTATATCTAGACAGTTTATGTGGATTTATATCTAGACGTTTTGAATTCCTATCAAGAAGTTTTATGGTTTTTATACCTAGAAGTTTGGTACAATCTGAAGACCGTGGTTTGGTTCATCTATAGAAGATTTACACGTTCAAGTTTAAGTTAGAATATCAAATATCATTCAAGTTTCAGAATTAAGAATAAGGATACCGAATCCCTTTGAAGTTGCCTGAAGAATACCATGCAAATAAACATTCCTTATATTACTTCGTTTTAAGAACATATAAGTGCTTTTAAATAAATCACCTTGAATTTGAATTTAGTAAAACTATGTGAATTAGAATTTGCTACTACCTTATCTAAAAGTTGGTTAAAATATAATTTGTTATTGGTTAGTGATTTTCTATATTTTTATCTCTAATCTAAAGTCAAGTATACTTGGTAAGTTTTAAATATAGTGGTACCCAACTTCTTTTTCAAAGTTATTCGAGTTATTTAATAACCTAACCCACGCCCAAAATCAATTGAGCTTAAACACATTATAACAAATAGATAAAATATCAAGTATCACGTTACAGTATTTATTGAGTATTATTTCGGTAGGTAGGTAGGTAGGTAGGTAGGTAGGTAGGTATTTTACAAAATGTGGGACTCGCCTAAAACAAGCAACCCGACAGTTAAATTACATATATTTAAGTTTAAAATAGTAACCAAAAAAATAATACAAATAAATGCGCCCTAATTTATCCAACCGTGCGCTTATCAGAGTCTTGAAAAGGACTAAAATAAGGGTATCCGATGCAACAGTGTTCCAGGATAAACTAATAGCCATACAACATTGTGCAAGAGAAATACTAAACAAGTAAGTATCAGGCAAAACTATTGCCATATACTCTGATAGCCAAGCAGCTCTAAAGGCAATTCTCTCACTAGAAATCAAATCACGACTGGTGAAAGACTGTCTAGAGGACTTGGCAGAGCTAAGTAGCCAAAACAAGGTGACCCTAGCTTGAATGTCAGGCCATGAGGGATATCAGGGTAATGAAAAGGCCGACGAATTAGCCCGAGAAGGCTTATATAAGGCCATGACAGGTCCCAAACCCTTCTGTGTAGTTGCAAGGCTTTGTGCAAGACATCCATCAAACAATGGATGCAAAAAGAGTATCAGGAATGGTGGAAGAACTATCCAAGACTAATACATGCCAAACAGTTCATCAAGGAACCATTGGCCAAGTTCACAAAAGACTTACTGGATAAAAAGCGTCAAGTCGTTAGGATAACAGTAGGTCTTCTTACCGGACACTGTCACCTTAAAAGGCACATAAGTGTCATCAATCCAGCAAAAGAAAAAACTTTGTGCAGGTTCTGTGAAGAAGAAGAGGAAACATCATTCCACGTCCTGTACCAATGTGAAAGCCTGGGTGGAATGAGATTTCTAATAGTCGGTGAAGAAAAGCCACTGTCATCAAAGCTACTAAGTCTAATATTTTTTTATTTTAATTTATAATAATTTATTTTAATTTGTACTCATCTGTCTGTATCTGTAAGGATGGGGAGGGTGGGTTGCTTCACTGCTACTTACGCCTCAGTAGACCCATTATGCATCCTCCCGGGATAAATAGGACCTGCCTCTCAACTAGTTAAAAGCCTGCTGGTTGACAAATCGCCGAGTCCTACAGGTTAATAACGTCACCAGCGTCACTAGATGCCCCTTTTCTAAAAGTGGTCATTTGGTGGGCTTTTACAACCCCAAAGGTGAATGTCTGGATAGAGCTATTCTGTCCTCCCGCTCCACAGGGCGACCATGTAACTCATATTTTTATGCCAGAGCGAGTGTCAATTCAAAACTTTTAAACACATATCTCAATTGATATGTTTAAAGATTTGTTAGATATTATTACATACCACTATATTACTTTAACCAATCCTTTTTTTTATATTATCTTCTTGTTTAAATTACACTAAAATTTGATTTTCCATTTCTTATGAGTTCATGTGTATCTTTTTATATTATGCATAAGTTCTGAGTACAGGAAAATAAACATAAGTAGACTCATATATTTATGGGAACACTCATACACAAAACAATATCTACATTACTTGTGGGTTCACGTATACCCACATTACAACGTTACAATAATTAAAAGGACACCATTACACATATTTGACGTCTAAATACTTGTAAGGTCTGACCCCACAACTTTTTCATAGTGTGTAAGGTGTTTATTTGGAGTGTATAGATATTTTAAAGATAGCGTTAGAATCAGCGCGAGGAGATCTATATTGCTATGTGCGCAGTTTCAATGTCCCCACAGTACGGTATTATTCCCATGGGCCCACATGTATGGTGAAACGTGTATAGGTGTGTGTGTGTGTGTGTGTGTGTGTGTGTGTGTGTGTGTGTGTGTGTGTGTGTGTGTGTGTGTGTGTGTGTGTGTGTGTGTGTGTGTGTGTGTGTGTGTGTGTGTGTGTCTGTGTGTCTGTGTGTGTCTGTCTGTGTGTGTGTGTGTGTGTGTGTGTGTGTGTTTGTGTGTCGCATAACTCATGAACCGATCCACAGAAAAACACCAAATTTTAAACTTAAGCTTTGTTCCAGCGTCCAATGTGCAGCTTAGATTTTGGGCAGTATCGGAACATCTGGGGGGGTACTTTATAGGTGGTCATTTTTATATTTTATGGAATATATCTGTTATTTACGTTTGGGGAAGAAAATTCTTCAAATAAAAGTTATTTCTAATATTATTATCTATAATTTTTGCTTTATGTCAAAATTTCCTGAAATGGTCCGTATTCGAGAAATTTGACAAAATGTGCAAAATTCTGATTTTTATGAAAATTGTTAAAATAAAAGTTGTTTGCGATATCGATCTCTATAATTTTTTATTATACATGATTTTTCTAAAATGGACCGTAATGGAAAAATTGTAGGAAAAGTGCTAAATTTAAATTTTTCAGTATTTTCATTTTCAATGAATATCTATAGAAAAATGTTTCGAGGTAGATGTATGTGGAAAATGAATATATTTATTTTATCCTCTGAACATTTATGGAGGTTGTACAAAATAACCGGAAAAAGCCTGTAATAACTAGATAGGAAAGTCATGTGTTGGACACATCAGATTTTTTAACTGAATTTCTAGAGCAATTCGTCTGTCCTGGACTTAACATATCAACAAAACTAAGAGTAGGTCAGATGTTATTGTACAAAAAGCGCCTACAAAAATCAGTGGTGTGTATAAGTATGTGCTTGAACTACCTCTTTTATTTATATTTTTGTAAAAAAGGTATTTATAATATTGGATTGGCGCTATAAAAATGGTGTGCTACCCATCCTCATGGGTTCACCATCGTATTGATAAAAATAGACATAAAGATATAAATGATATAAATTAGAAAAAAAATCATTTATATCAATAGTTTCCAATTAAAATAAATATCAATATGGGGTAAGATATAAAATATAGTATAAAATTATCTACAAAAATAAAAAAAAATATTTTCTTCCTAGGGTAATTATTTATTGTTCACCTCTGTCATCTCTAACTACCTGTCTGCTGGTCTCTGCCATCTGTACCTGTCTTTTTCGCCTGTCTTTTTAGCTCCCTGTCTCTACCTGTCTGTTTTTCTTTACTGTTTCTACTTATCTATGCCTGTCTCTTTGTTCATCACCTGCTATATCTGCGTATTTGCCGCTGAATTTCAAATTAAACTAAAACCTTCTTTACATTTTCTATTTAGTTTTCTTTATTTATGTTTTATTCGTACAATATTTCTCATAATTCATAATTCTAATATTCTCTTAAATAAACCCTTCTGACATTTATTTTTTCGCTGACAATCAATAATCCCAATCTTCAGATACAAAAACATTCCTCCCAACTACTATTATATTATAAAAAAATTTATACCCCATTCCTAGATTGCTGTCTCCAATTTTATGTCATCTAGAAATTTTCGTATCCATTTATATACATTTGTATCTAGTTGTATCCATTTATATCAATTTATATCCATTTATATCCATTTATATCCATTTATATCCATTTATATCCATTTATATCCATTTATATCCATTTATATCCATTTATATCCATTTATATCCATTTATATCCATTTATATCCATTTATATCCATTTATATCCATTTATATCCATTTATATCCATTTATATCCATTTATATCCATTTATATCCATTTATATCCATTTATATCCATTTATATCCATTTATATCCATTTATATCCATTTATATCCATTTATATCCATTTATATAAATTTATATCCATTTATATCCATTTATATCCATTTATATCCATTTATATCCATTTATATCCATTTATATCCATTTATATCCATTTATATAAATTTATATCCATTTATATCCATTTATATCCATTTATATCCATTTATATCCATTTATATCCATTTATATCCATTTATATCCATTTATATCCATTTATATCCATTTATATCCATTTATATCCATTTATATCCATTTATATCCATTTATATCCATTTATATCCATTTATATCCATTTATATCCATTTATATCCATTTATATCCATTTATATCCATTTATATCCATTTATATCCATTTATATCCATTTATATCCATTTATATCCATTTATATCCATTTATATCCATTTATATCCATTTATATCCATTTATATCTATTTATATCCATTTATGGAGTCACCGTCTCTACGGACGAGGCCACGTCAAGTCACCGAGCGTCTCTACGAGAAGAGCGCGGGCTGTCGTTGTCAAGTGGCTGTCTGTCGAGGAACTTTTTCGGTTGTGTTAAAAAATCATTATTGCTTTTCATTTTTGTTACATGCTTTCTACGATTAAACTTGTTAAATAAACCTAGGTTTTCTTGATTGAACCCGAGGATAATTAGAAGCCTCATAATATCCATTTATATCCATTTATATCCATTTATATCCATTTATATCCATTTATATCCATTTATATCCATTTATATCCATTTATATCCATTTATATCCATTTATATCCATTTATATCCATTTATATCCATTTATATCCATTTATATCCATTTATATCCATTTATATCCATTTATATCCATTTATATCCATTTATATCCATTTATATCCATTTATATCCATTTATATCCATTTATATCCATTTATATCCATTTATATCCATTTATATCCATTTATATCCATTTTTATCCATTTATATCCATTTATATCCATTTATATCCATTTATATCCATTTATATCCATTTATATCTATTTATATCCATTTATATCCATTTATATCCATTTATATCCATTTATATCCATTTATATTATAACGCACTAAAACCCCAGTTCCCTTTCGGACTGGTGGCTGGATAACCAACAAGTCACCGTCTCTACGGACGAGGCCACGTCAAGTCACCGAGCGTCTCTACGAGAAGAGCGCGGGCTGTCGTTGTCAAGTGGCTGTCTGTCGAGGAACTTTTTCGGTTGTGTTAAAAAATCATAATTGCTTTTCATTTTTGTTACATGCTTTCTACGATTAAACTTGTTAAATAAACCTAGGTTTTCTTGATTGAACCCGAGGATAATTAGAAGCCTCATAATATCCATTTATATCCATTTATATCCATTTATATCCATTTATATCTATTTATATCCATTTATATCCATTTATATCCATTTATATCCATTTATATACATTTATATCCATTTATATCCATTTATATCCATTTATATCCATTTATATCCATTTATATACATTTATATCCATTTATATCCATTTATATCCATTTATATCCATTTATATCCATTTATATCCATTTATATCCATTTATATCCATTTATATCCATTTATATCCATTTATATCCATTTATATCCATTTATATCCATTTATATCCATTTATATCCATTTATATCCATTTATATCCATTTATATCCTTTTATATCCATTTATATCCATTTATATCCATTTATATCCATTTATATTCATTTAATTCCATTTATATCCTTTTATATCCATTTATATATTTTTTTATCCATTTATATCTATTTATATATCCAGTTCTATCCATTTCTATACATTTATATTAATTTATATCCATTTATATCCATTTATATCTATTTATATCCATTTATATCCATTTATATCTATTTATATCCATTTATATCCATTTATATCCATTTATATCCTTTTATATCCATTTATATCCATTTATATCCATTTTTATCCATTTATATCCATTTATATTCATTTATATCCATTTATATCCATTTATATCCATTTATATCCATTTATATCCATTTATATCCATTTATATCCTTTTATATCCATTTATATCCATTTATATCCATAAATGATTCACTTTAGTGTATCAGAATTGACTTCTTTAAAGACTATTCGCTTCTGTTGAACAATTTTATTTTCTAGTATTTTAATAAATTTAAAAAAGTAGTGATAGGATTCATAGTTGGCTGAATTCACCCAATATAATTATTCAAAACTTTATTTAAAATGTTTAAATTCATTAGATAATAAGCAGCTAACGTTAAAAATATTATACCAATTACAATATATAATTTGATATAAAATGCTGGAGATATTTCGTGTAATTATACAGTAAAGATTGAAACCATTAAATTTTATTAATATCCCAAATCAAAGAGAAATTACGCACCAGAGCATAATACATTCTTGATCTATTTTTATTGTTATTTGGTAAATTACAGTGATCAATCAAATAAATAATATAAAAATTAGAAATTATTATAAATATATACCAGCGTCGGTACACCAAAAGATTATTTAAGGTTCTATCCCTCTAAGCTAAATATACCGGGTGTCCGCGCGAAAACTTTAAATGGAATTATTTCTGGTGTTTTAAAATATATCGACTTGAAATTTTGGAAGGTCATTAAGGAAGTAGAGGGTAAATTAATAGTGTATACCACTCCAACGTGATATCTGCCGCCCCCAGCCACCCCTGGTTCAAAAGTTTAAATGACACCCAGTATTTTTTTTACATATTCTGAAAGAGCGTAGTTTTTTTAGTATCTCTATGTGAAAAAATTACTTAATTACATAATGAACTTTGAAAGATATTTACAGCTAAAGGTTCAGATACCAGATATTCAAATATCGAAAGCAAAAAATAATAGCAAGCCATGAAAGCTGCTTCGTTGCTTGAACTGTCAAATAATATTGTTTGTGACACTTCTGTTTACTCGTTAGTACAAAAGTTTTCGAAAAAATTTGACTTAGTTTAAATTAAATAGCTAAAAAAATAGAAAAATGGTTTACAGTTTGGAAGAAAGAACTGAAATTGTAGTTTTATATGGGATTGCAAACAGAAACTATTCGCAGACGGCAGCATTATTTAACGAAAACCATCCCAACAAAAATGTATCTGCTGTTTATGTAATTAATCTAATACAAAAATTTTTTGAAACTGGATCGGTAAATAATAAAAAACGTAATATGAATAATCGTGGAGCACGAGATGAAGCAACGCAAGTTGCAGTTCTTGGTCACGTAAATTTAGACCCACAGCTTTCAGATAGAAAATTATCAGAAGCTTCGGGAGTGGCAAAAACAACGTGCCATAAAATATTAAAATTAAATAAAATGCATCCTTATAAAATACAGCTTCATCAAGAGTTGGGCGACGATGACTTTGATAGAAGAGTCCAATTTTGTGAAACTATGACAGGCATGATTCGGCAAAATAGAAATATTTTGCGAAATATTGGTTTCAGTGACGAAAGTTGCTTTTCCTTAAATGGTTTCGTAAATAGACACAATTGTCGATATTGGAGCGATGTTAATCCCCACGTTTTCCGAGAAGGCCATACGCAACGTCCCCAAAAAATTAATGTATGGGCTGGAATTCTAAATAACCAAATAATTGGTCCAATTTTCTATCACGAGAATTTAACTGGGCCTAGATATCTCGAGTTTTTAGAAGAATTAATACATCCTCTTATCATTTAGTGCTTGGAAGAAAACTTAGATCAAATGCAGGAGGATCAGTTATACTTTCAGCAAGACGGAGCTCCCCTCATTACTGTTTAGAAGTAAGGCAATATTTAAATACCGTTTTTCCAGGACAATGGATAGGTCGTAGGGGTCCTATTGAATGGCCAGCTCGCTTCCCAGACTTGACCCCACTGGATTTCTTTTTATGGGGACATTTGAAGTCTGTTGTTTACAGGACACCACCACAATCCATTGATGATTTGCGTAATAGAATCATAGAGCAATGTAGAGATTTAACACCACATGTCTTTGAAAATATTCGGAACGCTTTCGAGAATAGACTGTACTATTGTTTAAATGTAAACGGTGAACATTTTGAACATTTGATTTAACTAAAAAAATAAAAAGAGTCATTACTTTAGTTTATAAAGCGAAATTTTGTTGGTCTATAAGAATACCTATTTTTGTGATAAGTTTTATTTTTTTGTGATAAGTTGTATTTTTTTGTGATAAATTATATTTTTTTGGATAATTAGATTTTTTTGTTTCTATCTGCTTTAATTATTTCGAAATTTGTCTTCTGTCCAAGGTTACTAGTTCTTTTTTTTAATATCTGGTATCTGAACCTTTAGCTGTAAATATCCTTCAAAGTTCATTATGTAATTAAGTAATTTTTTCACATAGAGATACTAAAAAAACTACGCTCTTTCAGAATATGTAAAAAAAAATACAGGGTGTTATTTAAACTTTTGAACCGGGGGTGGCTGGGGGCGGCAGATATCACGTTGAAGTGGTATCTTATACACTATTAATTTACCCCCTACTTCCTTAATGACCTTCCAAAATTTCAAGTCGATATATTTTAAAACACCAGAAATAATTCCATTTAAAGTTTTCGCGCGGACACCCGGTATATAGATTTATTGCAAGTTTGTTAATTTTTTTTTTTTTTGATGAGTTTCTACATTCTTCGATCCTCTTCAGTTATTCTATTATTAGGTTTTTTTTTGTTATTTTATAGATTTCTCCAATTAATTAAAAATATACTATTTAATTTACCATCCTTTTTAGGGTTTTTAGTTGTTGACAGACTATACCGTTGCATCTCATTTTCTTGTCAGATATCATCACAATCACAATCTTATGAAATGCATATATATTCAAAATTTACAAACTGAATTTAAGCTTAAGTCATAAAGGTCCCCATCTACATATATTGGATCTAAACCTGTCTCACCTCATCAACCCCTCCCTCTACTGAATTCGCTGCAGAAGGCCATAAAAGATTAATGATTTGTATTTGTTTTTGGTTGATTTATGTTAAAATTTGCTTTTTTTTAAATAGAAAAATCAGTAATTTATTTACCTTTTAATTTCGTACAATGTAAAATCTTTAATTTGTCCACATATCGGTAAATTAATATTTTTTTAATGGATGGACAATAATTATTATTTTATCAGTAAGAAAGTTTCGTATTGATGTCTCGAGCCGTCACTGTCTAGCACCGAATTGTATAAAAATGAAGTAATCGTGGTCATAGAAAATCGGCAACCTTGAATTTAATTACAAACTTGCATCAAGATTCATGTTTTAGTGATTCACTCAGATTGTTTGGCATTTGAAAATCGTATGGTTTCTAATTTTTCTTACATATCACAGTTTGTCGAGTCAAGGCTGTCAATGCATTTATTCCTTTTACGGAGATTATTTATTTGAAACTGACCGTTTTCCTTATTTATTTCTTTTCATTAAACCGTTATAATGCGTTTCTAAATTGTGAATTTAAACATTCATTCTGGGGACTGGTTTTTTCAAGGAGAAAGCTAGTCGGTCATTTATTTTTATAAAAAATAATAGTTTGGCAATTTAAGATATTTTTAACAGTGTCTAAATGAATAAAATGCAGTCACATTTTGTATTTATATTACGAATTATAAAACTTAATGTTGGCAGGGCCGGCGCTAGCAAAAATTAAGAGATATATGATCTAAAACCAGTGGTCGCCAACCTGTCGATCGCGAGCTACCGGTAGCTCGCGGAGGCAATTCTGGTAGCTCTCACAACGATTTTAATTTAAAAAATACAAACTGCAAAAATCAGAGAAGCTTCCGAAAATTCCACAAAAAAATCTAATTGTCATAATATTAAACATAAACAGCGGCAACGTTGCGGTGAACGATCTGCCGCTGACGCCATCAAGCTAGAATCGGCTAGAACCGACCAGCCGGACCAGCGCGTTAGTGTTCGAGAACGATCAGGATTGCTTTGAACGGGATAAATACGCACGGCGCGGTGACATTGCGTCTAGTTTAAAACGCGTAACCAACGTCCAGCGGTTAGGTTAGTAGAGAACAACAAAAAATAATATTATGGCAAGCAGTTGTAAGAAGGTAAAGACATACCACTTTCATTCGGAATGGGAAGAACAATACTTTTTTACAGAAATTAAAGATAAAAATGTGTGTTTGTTATGTAATACTTCGGTCTCCGTTGCTAAAAAAGGAAATATTGAGAGATATCATAAAACTGTTCATTCTAATTTTGAAAAATCATTCCCACTACATTCTGCCGTCAGAAAGGAGAAACTGAAACAGTTAAAAAAGCAGTTAATTGGACAACAATCAATATTTTTAAGAACAGTCGACAAAAATAAGGCTGCAACTGAATCATCGTACCGCGTGTCCCAGATAACTGCACAAAAAAAGAAACCTTATGAAGACGGGGAAATGATAAAATAGGCGGTTTTAGAAGCTGCTGATTCGTTATTTGCCAACTTTAGAAATAAAGACGAGATAGTTTCAGCTATAAAATCTAGGCAACTTTCTGCTAATACAGTGATGAGACGTGTAGAAGTAATAAGCAATGACATTTTTTTACAGTTAAGAACTGACTTAGATAACTGTGTTTATTTTTCACTTCAACTCGATGAATCAACAGATGTCGTCAGGATGGTTTTTTAGTGATTTTACGATTAAAGAAGATCTTTTGAAGTTTATTCCACTGAAAGGACACACTACTGGACAGGAGTTGTTTTCTCATTTAAAAAATATTATTTCTTCCGAGAAAATTCCAATATCGAAAATGGTAGGCTTGACAACCGATGGCGCTCCAGCTGTGGTGGGTTGTGATAAGGGTCTGGTGGCGTTATGTCATAAAGATGAAACTTTTCCGCAATTTCTCTGTTACCAACGCATTATCCATCAGCAAGCATTATGTGGAAATTTCCTGAAACTCAACAACGTTATGAAACTGGTGGTAAAAATTGTGAACAAAATTAGAGCTCAAGCGTTACAAAGAAGATTATTCAAAACCTTGGCCGATGAAGTTGACTGTCAATACGGGGACCTACTCCTTCACTCTGAAGTCCGATGGTTAAGTAGAGGACGGGTGCTGAAACGTTTTAGTGATGTCCTACCTAGCATAGTTCAATTTTTCAAACAACGCGATGAACCGACTCCGGAACTAGAAAATTCAATCTGGCTTAGAGATTTTGGTTTTCTCATGGACATTACAGAGAAATTAAACGAACTTAATTTGCAGCTTCAGGGGAGAGACAAAGAACTAGCGGAAATAATGTCTGATATAAAAGCATTTATCAAAAAGCTGGAGTTTTGAAAACAAAACCTAATTAACAGCGATGCCAAGCATTTTCCTATTCTTTCAGAAAAAATATCTCAAAATCCATTAGAACCCTATGACAGCAAATATCATGTAGAAATAGTTTCTACCCTGAAGAATAACTTCAAAAATCGTTTTAGGGATTTCAACGAAATGACTTTAGTAGCGCAGTTTGTTGTTTCACCCTTTATAGAAATTGATATCCAACAGTTTGCAACTTGTGTTATGCAGAACTTTGGCGAAGACATCGCTGCAACAGAAATGGAAGTAATTGAGTTTCAAAATGATTTAGCCTTAAAATCGTTAGTCTCAAGTACCAAATGTATCTGGCCTATTGTAAGTAAAGACAAATATTCAGTTCTATGCCGTGTTGCCTTGAAAGTGAAAGCATTATTCAGTTCAACCTATTTGTGTGTCTTCTTTTTCAAATATGAAGTTTATTAAGAACAAATATCGCAATCGACTTACAGATGAACATTTGGATAATTGTATTCGAATGGCTGTATCAAATTATACTGCAAACATTAAAAAAATTATTGATGAGTCTGAGTGTCAGCCTTCTCAATGAACGTGCTTTTTTATTTTTCAATGTTTATGTTCATGATAATGCGTTACTTTTTTGTTGTTATTATTAACTATTTTTAAATCTTACGTGACATGCCGTTGTAGCTGGATAAAAGTTTGTGTTTATTTTTCAAACACCTTCGTTTGGTAGGTAGGAATGTAGCTATGAACAAGTACGTACTAGTAATATTAGTTATTTTGTTATTAGTTTATTATTAGTACCCATGTATTATGTAATACCAGTTAAATAGTAAAATAAATACATATTATTATAAATTAAGTGTGGATTATTTCATGTACGTTACGTGGCTTTCGTGTGGGTAGCTCGCTGTTTATTCCAAAATTAACAAAGTAGCTCAACACATTGAGAGGTTGGCGACCACTGCTTTAAATAGTAACGTTACCCTCGTGCCATATTCGGCGAGATATGCGTCAGTCAGCATCAAAGTTTTCTCATAAAACCAAACAAATTCTCGAAAAGCCGTAATCACCACACCCAAATAAACTTTTGGTTTGACAAGACATAGCCCACGGTCGTGTAACATTTTTTCCGACGCAGATATACCATCACCAATATTATGAAATTGATCGAATCGGATAGTCCATAAAAATCGTAGTGCCGACCCGGCAAACATGATGTAATTTAAAATGTTACTGTTCGCTAAGATGAAAAATGTGTTTTAAAAGCGTAGTAAAAAGTGCAAATAGTTGTAAATATGGCTCTAAATGTTAAACTAAACTGCTTATTATACAATGTTTAATTGTTATATTTTTGTACCATAATTTCAATCATCGGCCGAAAAGTTTCCGCCATATCAGTGTTTGCTGGGATTTAAAGTTCTTACAAGCTTATATGTCTTAATAAAACTATTTATAAAGATTCTAGTGCAGATTTGTTTCTGCAGATGCTCTTAATAATGAAAAAACCAGTTGAAAACTAAAGTTATAATACCACTGTTATTTTTCAATTAATTTTAAGTTAATTTAAATTGACAGACATTCCAATTACGACCTATATTAAGCAGATAAACATCAGCAGAATTGTTTTTTACTTTGAAAATTCTTCTCTTTGGATTATACTTTCTTGTAAACAAAATGCAATTCATTTGGACGTTTCAGTTCTTTGCAATTTGACGGTCAGAGCTAGAATTGGGACAAGGACTTCTAACTGAAATTAAATTCCTCGCGGAAATCGTCAGATATTCACTGAATATGCGACTAAGAAATATGTATATTATCAGTTAGGTGGTATACAGAGTGTATCAATTTTTGAGCTATTATTATTATAAGGAAGAAAATATGATTATGTATAGCATCGAAACAAAATCCACGACTATTGGAAAGAAAAGAGTCGATTAGTTCAAAAAGTATCTTAATATTGTTCAATAAAGTAAACTAAGTTTCACTAGTAATCGAAATAAGAAAATCCAGAACGTTTTAAAATATAAAAAATAGATGCGGATGGATGTATTATACAATATAAATTTCTACCAATCTCATCTTATGAAAATCTATAATTGTACAATGGATTAGATGGACCTTGCCTTCAGCCTTACCAAAAAGATTCTTTCAGCGTCTGGTAGTATCATTGGCCAGAGTGCTGGATCTATACTTAAAGGTTATTGAACGCTTTCTGTATCACTGGTGCCACGTTGGTATCAATAGTGCTCTCATTTGGCGATGGAGGGCTACCACCACTGTCAGTTACAAGTATCAGTCCAGGTACATTGTTCATTTGTTGATCCTCATTTTTCTCAGGCGATTCTCTGTCGTCAGTGTCTTTCAATGCTGTCTTTTTAAATAATTTAGTAAAATGACAGCTTGTCTTTGCCTTTGCATTTGGCTTTCAATATAATCACATAATGTTACGTTGTTGCCACTGATAAATGTACTATTTTCATCATAGGTTTAGCGATTATTCTTTGATCGATGAATTAGATTTTTGCAATTTTCCAAAGTATCCAAATTGTCCAAATGTACGGGGTAGATTTGGGCAGTGTAGGAGCAGATGTGGACAAAAACAATTTGTTAGGTTCTAAAAGTTATAGTAATATTTATTTTGTTGAATAAAGCTAGAACAATCTAACACAAGTCGCATAAACAGTAAAAAATGTAAAAAAGGCATAGTTAAACACAAAATTTTTATTTAGTTTATTTGACATTATAGGCACCGAAGTCTACTTAAAATCGCTTTATTGAACTTGACCTTGCAGATGTTTCAGACGTTCTTGGCTTGTTCCATTTCTATTAGGTGCTTATCTATTTCTTCCACTTCTCAAACATAATACTTTTGGGTCTTCTTCATGCAATACTTTACCAGCAAAAAGTCACCGATTTCGATATTTGGCGTCTCAGATTCAGGATCTATGATAGGTTTTACGTCTTGCATGAATTCTTGGTCGGAGTTTTCACGATCCATTTCACTTTAACAGTCAGATTCATCATCAGTGTAGATTACTTTATCCCCAGAATCATTTGTTTGTTGCTTTACATTGTCAAACAGATTCTGTTTCACTTGCTTCTTCTTTTGTTTAGCTATCTTTTCTTCTTCTAGTCCAGTGGTCGCCAACCTGTCGATCGCGAACTACCGGTAGCTCGCGGAGGCAATTCTGGTAGCTCTCACAACGATTTTAATTTAAAAAATACAAACTGCAAAAATCAGAGAAGCTTCCGAAAATTCCACAAAAAAATCTAATTGTCATAATATTAAACATAAACAGCGGCAACGTTGCGGTGAGCGATCTGCCGCTAACGCCATCAAGCTAGAATCGGCTAGAACCGACCAGCCGGACCAGCGCGTTAGTGTTCGAGAACGATCAGGATTGCTTTGAACGGGATAAATACGCACGGCGCGGTGACATTGCGCCTAGTTCAAAACTGAACGCGTAACCAACGTCCAGCGGTTGGGTTAGTAGAGAACAACAAAAAATAATATTATGGCAAGCAGTTGTAAGAAGGTAAAGACATACCACTTTCATTCGGAATGGGAAGAACAATACTTTTTTACAGAAGCTAAAGATAAAAATGTTTGTTTGTTATGTAATACTTCGGTCTCCGTTGCTAAAAAAGGAAATATTGAGAGACATCATAAAACTGTACATTCTAATTTTGAAAAATCATTCCCACTACATTCTGCCGCTAGAAAGGAGAAACTAAAACAGTTAAAAAAGCAGTTAATTGGACAACAATCAATATTTTTAAGAACAGTCAACAAAAATAAGGCTGCAACTGAAGCATCGTACCGTGTGTCCCATATAATTGCACAAAAAAAGAAACCTTATGAAGACAGGGAAATGATAAAACAGGCGTTTTTAGAAGCTGCTGATTCGTTATTTGCCAACTTTAGAAATAGGGATAGTTTGAGCTATAAAATCTATGCAACTTTCTGCTAATACAGTGATGAGACGTGTAGAAGTAATGAGCAATGATATTTTTTTACAGTTAAGAACTGACTTAGATAACTGTGTTTATTTTTCACTTCAACTGGATGAATCAACAGATGTCGTTGACACTGCCCAGATGGGCGTGTTCGTCCGGATGGTTTTTAGTGATTTTACGATTAAAGAAGATCTTTTGAAGTTTATTCCACTGAAAGGACACACTACTGGACAGGAGGAGTTGTTTTCTCATTTAAAAATTATTATTTCTTCCGAGAAAATTACAATATCGAAAATGGTAGGCTTGACAACCGATGGCGCTCCAACTATGGTGGGTTGTGATAAGGGTCTGGTGGCGTTATGTCGTAAAGATGAAACTTTTCCGCAATTTCTCTGTTACCACTGCATTATCCATCAGCAAGCATTATGTGGAAATTTCCTGAAACTAAACAACGTTATGAAACTGGTGGTAAAAATTGTGAACAAGATTACAGCTCAAGCGTTACAAAGAAGATTATTCAAAACCTTGGCCGATGAAGTTGACTGTCAATACGGGGACCTACTCCTTCACTCTGAAGTCCGATGGTTAAGTAGAGGACGGGTGCTGAAACGTTTTAATGATGTCCTATCTGGCATAGTTCAATTTTTCAAACAACGCGATGAACCGACTCCGGAACTAGAAAATTCAATCTGGCTTAGAGATTTTGGTTTTCTCGTGGACATTACAGAGAAATTAAACGAACTTAATTTGCAGCTTCAGGAGAGAGACAAAGAACTAGCGGAAATGATTTCTGATATGAAAGCATTTATCAAAAAGCTGGAGTTTTGGGAACAAAACCTAATTAACAGCAATGCCAAGCATTTTCCTATTCTTTCAGAAAACATATTGCAAAATCAATTAGAACCCTATGACAGCAAATATTATGTAGAAATAGTTTCTACCCTGAAGAATAACTTCAAAAATCGTTTTAGGATTTCAACGAAATGGCTTTAGTAACGCAGTTTGTTGTTTCACTTTTTATGGAAATTGATATCCAACAGTTTGCAACTTGTGTTATCCAGAACTTTGGCGAAGACATCGCTGCAACAGAAATGGAAGTAATTGAGTTTCAAAATGATTTAGCCTTAAAATCGTTAGTCTCAAGTACCAAATGTATCTGGCCTATTGTAAGTAAAGACAAATATTCAGTTCTATACCGTGTTGCCTTGAAAGTGAAAGCATTATTCAGTTCAACCTATTTGTGTGAATCTTCTTTTTCCAGTATGAAGTTTATTAAGAACAAATATCGCAATCGACTTACAGATGAACATTTGGATAATTTTAACTTAAATTTTTTTTTTCTCTGCTTTGGGGAAATGACTTTATCCTAAATACGGTATATTTCATGACTTTTTTAATGTATTTGAAAAAGCTAAAAGAAATACGAAGAATATTATAGAACGCAAAGGTATTTAATAAGTTACAAGAGAAACCATAATAATCAACGGTAAACATTTTTCATTGTCATATACATCTTCTCAAAATCACCCTATTTATTATTAGATTTAGTTTGCAACAAAAATTTTTGTATTTTTTGTTTCTAGATATAAAATTGATATATAAAAATTCATTAGATTAATTATTAAACAAATCATTCCCTTTGTAATCACAGATTCACGTTTGCAAAAAATAAACGAATGCTGTACTGATAAAATATAAAACCAAATCAGTGTATTATATATTTATTTAGATGTGTTATAATTAATTTCGTTACAGAAACTGAATTCTATTTTATTTATTTTGCATTTGATATAAACGGCGGACATTTTTATGAACAAATACACTTTCATGTTTCACAGAGAAAATAGTCAAAAACATATTTTGTTTTATGAAATCATGCCAAAAGCAGAAATTATTGTTTTTCGAAAAAACGAAATTTATTCTTTTGAAGTGAAGCCGAATGGAATAAATATTTTAGTTCGTTTGCGAATAAATCAAAAAAGGTAATTTATTATTAAAAAATCAATGTAAAATATGCAACATTTATATATAAAAATTACTTGATTTATTTAACTTCTAAAAGTTCAAAAATACAAATTTACGAAGACTAATATATTAATATAGTTGTCTCTACAAACAATTGGGTCTTTTGACAACAGAAGTTCCTAAAAAGAATCCTCAATCAATAAAAAAAAAAAATAGGAGAAATCGTACATCCAAAAAATATATTGTTTAACTCAAATCTTTTAAATAATCGGATACGCATTTATTTAGCATCACAAACGATCGTAGAAAAAATCATATATGATCATGGTATAGTCTATTTTTATGTATGAGAGAGTATTAAAATAATAAAGCGTTCGTAATCCATAGGCGTATCACTTCTTTTAGTAGACAGTTAAAATATTTTTTGAAGTTATTCCTCGAGTATACACTTATATTTTCACCTAATTAACCTGCTTATAACTTCTAAACAGCTGAAGGTAAATAAGTGTAATTTTTTTCTAAAATGTTTTATTTTTCCACAAGGTATGTTAAGAACATTTGTCAAACGGGTTATGTAGGTATAAGGGTTTAAACTTTGATTTTTAAACAACGTTACGTTCATAAATAATAATTTTAATATAAAAACTACTTCTTACCTACAAATCCAAATCAGAATCGAAATCAGAAGATGAACTGTCGCAACCAATATTTACAATGAGTGACTCGATCATTTCATCAGTAATATTGTCCAACTTCCACATTTTCTCTTCTTCTTTAATCGTATGATTTACTGCCTTTTCCCAGTTTTCAGGCTTCACAAAAACAACTGTTTAACATCACTCATTTTAAAAGAATTATTTTTTCTTGAAACTTCTCCCTTTATCTATGCCCATGTCAGTTCAATCGGGTTTACTTCGCAATGATATGGTGGTGATCTAACCACCGTCATCCTATGATTTTTTGCAATTTCATCAATTTCATATTTTTTGAATATCTCTTTATGAAGGGAACACAAATGATACAGTTCTTTTCTCACAGAACCGGGATGGAACTTAATATTCTTTGAATTTAGCCAATTCTGTAAATCTTTTTTTAACCACTTGGTTGTGGGCATTTTTTCTATGTCTCGAGTGATAACTTGCATTATCCATTACTATTATACAGTTCTGAGGAAGAAGATCTATAATTTGTTCGAACCACTCTTTAAAGACATCAGCATTCATGTCCTCATGGTAGTCACCGGTACGAGTAGATCCAAAAGCCAATAAACCACCTTTAACAAAACCGTTTGAACTACCGATGTGTACTATTATTAGTCTGCGCCCCTTTCCTGATGGTGGATTTAAACCAGTAGATAAATTATTTAAAAAAGCCTGTCTTCGACTTGTAACAGTTTCATCTTGCCAAAATTTATTTGTTTATGTCCCTCGTTGATCCATGTTTCATCTAAATAAAATATATTTCTTCTTTGGTTTCTCATTTCTTTTATAGTCCTTAGGTAATTTCTTCTCCATACTACAATATCGCTTCTTTCTAATAAAATAGACTTTCTGGAATGCTTTTTCCATAGAAAACCTATTTCTTTTAAAAGTTTCCATAGTGTGCTTCGACTCATTTCAGGGTAATCCTTATCATCTCGAACCGTGGCAAGAACTTTGTCTACTGTCGGAAATTCTTTTCTAAAGAAGAACGCATGCACTTTCCTTCGAAGTTTTTCTTTCAAAAGATTTTCTAATTGAAATTTTGATTTTCCTGGAGCTTTACGTGCTGTTTAAAACTCGCCACATTTCTCTTCTTTAACAACTCTGTAAATCGTAGATTTGCCAACACCAAGCGTACTACTAACTAATTCCACTGTGTCATCAACACTTTTACATAAATGTTTGTCTATAAATGATTTAAAACAATTAAATATTAATGTTTTTTCATTAACTGTTAAAGGACCGATTTTTTGTCGTTTACGCGGCCCTTCCAAATTTTCCATGATCACACTAGAATTCACACTGCACCTTGCAAGTTGCAACTAAACGACATTTAGTAAACTGTCAAGAATACACAATTTGGACCTCCTTACTAAATGGAAAACCTATAATCGCATTTTCGGTGAAATTTGTTGGGAAGGTATTTATCTACTTATAATTCGATTACTGTAAGAAATTTTTGGAATTAAAATGAAACAAAATTGGCAAATATGTACTTATTGAAAATAATCTTGAGATACGGCTATGTAATCTTTTATACACAGGGCTTTTGGCCTGTCCAAACCCTTTTCTATTGTTCTGTACAGCTTATGTTTATAAAGGACCAATAAAAGACCCAAAACTTGTAATAGCTCAGGTACATCTCTTACAATTTTAGGAAATATTTAGATTATTCTGTAAAAATATTTAAAATTACCGTACTAAGTTTTGCATTAGAAATGCTATTTTATTACTCTCTCATACATAAAAATAGACTTGATTTTATAGTAAGAACGCACAAACTGACGAGACTTACCCAAGTTAGGGGATTAAAAGGGTCAGTTCAGGTACCTGATAGGCAATGGTTCCACTATTTATAGATTTACCTGGAATTTATTCAATTACAGACTGACAATAAAACTATTGTACCTACATTATTGAATATATTATAATTTTAGAACTCTCATAAATGAATATACTGAATAAAAACCACATTGGTAGATAAGTTGATGTATCTAAAAAAGTACAGTCGATAGAGAAAAACGGATTAAATGTACTAATTTAGCGTCCCAAATATAGTTAAAATCAGCTCTAAAATCCCAGGCATAAAAAAAATATTATTTTGTTGCCCTGTGTAATCTTTCATAATTTTGTAGTGAATATTCCCAGTATATTGAATTTCTCGCTATCAATTGAAAAGGGTTGGTACTACTAAAAGCAGCTATCTTATGGGGAGATTTTAAAGAACAACGTTCGTGGCTCATGTATATTATTTCTCATCCTAAAATTTATAAATATTTAAAGATTCATTTTATTATATAGACAAAAGAAAATATCAAACGTGATAAAAAAACTCCAAAAAGTCTCTCAAAATCATGAAAAAATTAATTATTATTCTTGCAGATCCTTTCTAAATATATTTATGATAAGAGGAAAGGTACATACACACCTTATAGAACGCCATGTATATTACATTTAGTACATGCACAAAATATATCTAGATAAAACTGTGCTTAATAAGTATTTCTTTGTAAGGCATGTTTCTATTATAATTATAGAATATTGTCTTTTCAACGCTAATTTATCTGTCTAATAATGGGCATGACATATTTGTGTACCGGGGTGTGGTAGACATGTAACAGTTTGAATGTTAAGGTTGAATTTTTATGAGATTTGTTCACAATTCATGATTTATTTCTATTGTTATAAATATAAAATACCTAACAAAATTGTTTCATTTTTGTTTTGTAATAGATATCTTTATAAATTCACAACTAGGTATTTATACCATTTAAACTGATAATAAAATTAATATCTTACATTATGTAAGGAAATATTGAAAAAAAAAATGGAAACAATATGAAATGTTAATTTTTAATACCCTGTATTTATTCAACTCAAGAACTTGGATTACGTTGATCCGATGTACTGTTCTGATATATTTTCTGATCAAATCAGATTATACTACATTTGTTATCAAGAAATAGTAATAAAATGTAATTTTTTCTACACCCACATAGATATTAGCTTATCTACACCAATCACAATTCATATTTTAAATAAGTGACAATTTTGTAGTATATTTTTTAGTCATTGAAACTAGATAATTCAATATTATTGGGTTCTAACGCTGCTTCCCCTAAAGCAGTGGTCGCCAACCTCTCAATGTGTTGAGCTACTTTGTTAATTTTGGAATAAACAGCGAGCTACCCACACGGAAGCCACGTAACGCAACGTAAATGAAATAATCCACAGATAATTTAACATTATATGTATTTATTTTACTATTTAACTGGTAATACATAATACATAGGTACTAATAATAAACTAATAACAAAATAACTAATATTACCAATACGTACTTGTTCATAGCTACATTCCTACCTACCAAACGAAGGTGTTTGAAAAATAAACACAAACTTTTATCCAGTCACAACGGCATGTCACGTAAGATTTAAAAATAGTTAATAACAACAAAAAAGTAACGCACTATCATGAACATAAACATTGAAAAATAAAAAAGCACGTTCAATGAGAGGGCTGACACTCAGACTCATCGATAATTTTTTTAATGTTTACAGTATAATTTGATACAGCCATTCGAATACAATTATCCAAATGTTCATCTGTAAGTTAATTGCGATATTTGTTCTTAATAAACTTCATATTGGAAAAAGAAGATTCACACAAATAGGTTGAACTGAATAATGCTTTCACTTTCACGGCAACACGGCATAGAACTGAATATTTGTCTTTAGTTACAATAGGCCAGATACATTTGGTACTTGAGACTAACGATTTTAAGGCTAAATCATTTTGAAACTCAATTACTTCCATTTATGTTGCAGCGATGTCTTCGCCAAAGTTCTGCATAACACAAGTTGCAAACTGTTGGATATCAATTTTCATAAAGGGTGAAACAACAAACTGCGCTACTAAAGCCATTTCGTTGAAATCCTTAAAACGATTTTTGAAGTTATTCTTCAGGGTAGAAACTATTTCTACATGATATTTGCTGTCATAGGGTTCTAATGGATTTTGAGATATTTTTTCTGAAAGAATAGGAAAATGCTTGGCATCGCTGTTAATTAGGTTTTGTTCCCAAAACTCCAGCTTTTTGATAAATGCTTTTATATCAGAAATCATTTCCGCTAGTTCTTTGTCTCTTCCCTGAAGCTGCAAATTAAGTTCATTTAATTTCTCTGTAATGTCCACGAGAAAACCAAAATCTCTAATCCAGATTGAATTTTCTAGTTCCGGAGTCGGTTCATCGCGTTATTTGAAAAATTGAACTATGCCAGATAGGACATCATTAAAACGTTTCAGCAGCTGTCCTCTACTTAACCATCGGACTTCAGAGTGAAGGAGTAGGTCCCCGTATTGACAGTCAACTTCATCGGCCAAGGTTTTGAATAATCTTCTTTGTAACGCTTGAGCTCTAATCTTATTCACAATTTTTACCACCAGTTTCATAACGTTGTTTAGTTTCAGGAAATTTCTACATAATGCTTGCTGATGGATAATGCAGTGGTAACAGAGAAATTGCGGAAAAGTTTTATCTTTACGACATAACGCCACCGGACCCTTATCACAACCCATCATAGCTGGAGCGCCATCGGTTGTCAAGCCAACCATTTTCGATATTGGAATTTTCTCGGAAGAAATAATATTTTTTAAATGAGAAAACAACTCCTGTCCAGTAGTATGTCCTTTAAGTGGAATAAACTTCAAATGATCTTCTTTAATCGTAAAATCACTAAAAACCATCCTGACGAACACGGCCATCTGGGCAGTGTCAACGACATCTGTTGATTCATCCAGTTGAAGTGAAAAATAAACACAGTTATCTAAGTCAGTTCTTAACTGTAAAAAAATATCATTGCTCATTACTTCTACACGTCTCATCACTGTATTAGCAGAAAGTTGCATAGATTTTATAGCTGAAACTATCTCGTCTTTATTTCTAAAGTTGGCAAATAACGAATCAGCAGCTTCTAAAAACGCCTGTTTTATCATTTCCCCGTCTTCATAAGGTTTCTTTTTTTGTGCAATTATCTGGGACACACGGTACGATGCTTCAGTTGCAGCCTTATTTTTGTCGATTGTTCTTAAAAATATTGATTGTTGTCCAATTAACTGCTTTTTTAACTGTTTCAGCTTCTCCTTTCTTGCGGCAGAATGTAGTGGGAATGACTTTTCAAAATTAGAATGTACAGTTTTATGATGTCTCTCAATATTTCCTTTTTTAGCAACGGAGACCGAAGTATTACATAATAAACACACATTTTTATCTTTAACTTCTGTAAAAAAGTATTGTTCTTCCCATTCCGAATGAAAGTGGTATGTTATTACCTTCTTACAACTGCTTGCCATAATATTATTTTTTGTTGTTTTCTACTAACCCAACCGCTGGACGTTGGTTACGCGTGCAGTTTTAAACTAAGCGCAATGTCGCCGCGCCGTGCGTATTTATCCCGTTCAAAGCATTCCTGATTGTTCTCGAACACTAACGCGCTGGTACGGCTGGTCGGTTCTAGCCGATTCTAGCTTGATGGCGTCAGCGGCAGATCGCTCACCTCAACGTTGCCGCTGTTTATGTTTAATATTATGACAATTAGATTTTTTTGTGGAATTTTCGGAAGCGTCTCTGATTTTTGCAGTTTGTATTTTTAAAATTAAAATCGTTATGAGAGCTACCAGAATTGCCTCCGCGAGCTACCGGTAGCTCGCGATCGACAGGTTGGCGACCACTGCCCTAAAGTGACATAGGTAAACAGTTATAAACCCTATATAGAACACTGACCAGTGTTGTTACACAAAGGGCACAAATATTGTTCTAAATAGTCTCTTGCCTGGTATTTTACTTGTGAACATTGTAAATTATCCCCAAGGGAAATTAAAATCTAATTTAATTGACTACTTCTTTTGAAAATTTATTTAATGTCCCTAATTTAAGGGATATATTATTTATCATACTATTCATCCCTAAAATGCAGAAAGAAGGGGAAGTAATACTTGGGGAAGCAATTAAGCAGGATACAGGACTAAAGAATTTCAAGCTGTCAAAAGCCTTAGAAAAATCTAAATAAATGACGTCGATAGGCTTTTTATCGTCAATGGATTTCGTCCAATTATTAATACAATGGAGGAGATTGGTAATAGTCGATCTTTCTTTAATGAAGCCGTGTTGTTGTTGAGGTATATCATTTCCATGGATTACAAAGGATGACATTCTTTCAACAATTGATTCCATAACCTTGCAAATAACTGATAGGAGGCTGATCGGGCGGTAATTATTTGGATCAAGTTTATTGCCTTTTTTAAAGATCGGAGTAACATATGCAGATTTCCAGGAAGAGGAAAGAGAACCTAGAGATTATTACAGAAAGAGGGTATGACAGAACGCCTGCGCATTTTTTATAGAAATAAGGTGTTAAGCCGTCAGGGCCAGGGGATGAGTTAGCTTTAATACCTAGTAAATTATTTTTGATT
The DNA here is from genome assembly GCA_927349885.1 of Psylliodes chrysocephalus. NCBI lineage: Eukaryota > Metazoa > Arthropoda > Insecta > Coleoptera > Chrysomelidae > Psylliodes > Psylliodes chrysocephalus. The sequence goes on from OV651830.1 coordinate 17,431,316, forward strand.
TGGGTTTAGATTGAATTGTACGTGTGTCGTTATTACTGCGTGATCGGATTTTCCAATAGGAGTACTAACCTCTAGGGAGGACAATAATTGTGTGTTATTTATAAAGAGAAGGTCGAGTGTTAAAGGATCATTATTGATTCGGAAGCGTGTTGGTTCAAGAATCAGTCGAGATAAGTTGGAAGTTTGAACAAAGTTCATAAAAAGATTTCTGAAGTTGTTGCCGTTGGGAACATTCATAATGGGCCAGGAAATATCAGGAAAATTGAAGTTTCCAATAATAATTGTGTTATAAAGAACAGATAGATCTTCAAATTTTGATAGGAGCGTAATGGCGTCGTTTAAAAGAGTGTCACCGGGTCGATAAATACATGCAAGATGTACAGAAGTTAAATGTTTAGTAACTTTTATACATATTACATCTATATTAGATATTTTTATGTGTACAGGAGATACGAGAAATTATTTACAATATTTTTTGATAAGTAAATACAAACGCCACCACCAATTTGGTTTTCTTGGTCGCTGAGAAAGATTGTGTGTCCGTCGATATTAACTTGTGAGTCGGGAGTTGAGGTACCTATTTAACCAGATTTCGCTGATAAGAATTATGTTGAACAGTGCAGATAAATTCATTATATTTAGCGTGAATAGAACATAAATTAGTGTATAAAAGAAACCAGTCAACGAGATAGGATGGAGAAAAGCTATCATTGGCGAAATGTAACAATTTTGGGCAGTCCGTTGACACATTTGATGGTTAGGTTATCTTCGCCATTGTTTGTTCGATTTTCTAGTTCCTTACGTAAGTCCAGGAGGTATTGCTGTTGCGCATGAGGGTGTTATCGTCTGATTCTGATTAATGAGCACTCTGGAGAAATATGGCTGCTCGCAAAAGAACTCGCTTTAAGCAATATTCACAACTATTATGTATCATTGACCCTGTTAATAACAGCAGGCCACAGGGTTGCCATATCTAAACGTCAGAAACAATACAAACGTAAATGCAATGACAAAATGGTTCGTTTTCAGTTTAATTAATAGTTAACTGTCAATGGAACTAAAATTACAATAATAATCATACTAGTCTAGCGTATTAATTATGGACAAAAAAAAAATAAAAACATATTGTGAACGATATGTTATGTTGGGAATGGGGTATTAATACACCTAAAAGATCTATTGTGCCCTCTTCTGTCGCCAATGCACTAAAAAATGTCTCAATGCTTATAACGACCCTTCCAATTCTATTTTCTCAAGGATGTGTAGGATTTGAAGTGGTTTCAAGTTAGGTAAATTTTCCTCTTCTATTTGATATCCTCCTAGATATAGTGCCCTTGAATTCTGGAGTGCTACACATTCAGTTAGGATGTGAATGGAGGTTTCGTCCTTCTCCTCACAGAATCTGCACTCACTATCCTCTACTACTCTCAGTTTACTTAGGTGTCTTTTTAGTCGGCAATGATCGGTAAGGATCCCTGTTACAATACGTAGCCTGTTCTTGCTCAGGCAGATGCAGGCTTCCGATATTTTCTGGTTATATTCACCCAGAAGTATCTTGGCCTGTCTTAGCCCCAAGAGATTGTTCCAATTATCGGTTCTTCTACTGCCCAATTCTTTTTTAATCTCTCCTAATATTATGTTACAGCTGATATCGCAGAATGGCTCAGGTCCTACAAAGGGGGTTTGAGCCCCATTCCTTGCAAGACTATTTGCAATCTCGTTACCCTGTATCGCGTTATGTCCTGAGACTCAAGTGAGAGTAACTTTATTTTTCTCGCTTAGCTCATTCAATTGTTCTAGGCATCTACAGACCATTTTTGAGTTGATTACGTAAGAGCTCAGTGCTTTGATGGCTTCTTGACTATCGGACATGATAATAATCTCTTGTCTATGATAGTTTCTCTCGATGTTAAACTGGATACACTTCTCAATGGCGTGAATTTTTGCCTGGAAAATGCTTGGGTATTTTCCCAAGCTTTAGGAGTGCTTGGTTCTCGGCCCATATACTCCTATTCCAGTCCTTTCTATGGTTCTGGAACCGTCCGTATATCACTGATAGCACGTCTTTCAGTTGCAAGCGCGATGATTTCTTGGCTCCATTCTTTCTTGCAGCCCAGCTCTGTGGTTTTGAAGTTTTTCACAAAACTGTACTTATTTAGCATTTCATCCTGGATATTGTCCCAGGTATCTTTAGTCCTGAAGCAAGTAGACTTTTGTCTGATTGCTCCGTTCCTGATCATTCTATATCGTGTCCTTTTTGTCACATTCTCTATCATCAAATGTAGAGGGGTGAGGTTTAAGATCGCCTCCATTGCGGCCGTAGGACAGTTTCTCATTGCACCAGTAATGGAAACACGGGCTAGTATTTGTGTTTTTGAGATATTAACTCTCGTAGTAGCTAAACTAGTTCTGTTACTTCAGTCTATAGCGCCGTAAGTGATGATTGGTCTCACTATTGCAGTATAAATCCATCGCAGTATCTTTGAGTTACATCTTCATTGTTTACCTGCTATGTTTCTGCATACCATTAGGGCTTTTGTGGCCTTATTTACTACTTTCTTCTCATGTGTGTTCCAGAGAAGTTTGTTGTCTAGGTTTAGGCCTAGATATTTGACTTCATTTTTCCATTTTATACCTATCCCGTTTAATTTAACGGTTTTGAGATTAAGTTTTCTTTTCCTTGAAAAGGCTATTGGTGTTGTTTTTTTAGGGTTTATACTAAGTCCCACTTCACGGCACCATCTTTTAGTATGTTCTCGTCCTCGTTGGACTATATCACACAGGATATTACTAAACTTGTCACTAGCAAATATGACTATGTCGTCGGCATAAACTTGACAGGGTATGCCGAGGTCAGTCAATCTACATAGAAGTTCGTCTACGGTTAGGCTTCACATTAGTGGGGATAGAACTCCTCCTTGTGAACATCCTTTATTTCATATAGAGTGCAGTGCTGGAACCATTTTTTTATCATTATTTTCACTTTAATTCATCCTCTGTATGCAAGTGCTCTTTTTACAGATTTGTGTGCGTGTTGTCAAAACTTCTTCTATGTCTAGGAAGGCACACACGACCGTTTTTTTGTTTGTCAGTGCATCCTGGATTACGTCAATTAACTGTACCAGGGCAGTTTCTGTAAATCTTCCTGCTCGGTACTCGTGTTGGCTGTGGTGGAATGGCACCCTCTCCAGGACTTCCGTTCTGATATAATTATCAACAGCTTTTTCCATTGTTTTTAATACAAAGGACGTGAGACTGATTGGTCGGGATTTAGGATGTGTGGTATCCTTTTTTCTTCTTTTGGAATAAAGGTGACTCTGGCCCTTCTCCATGCTTCTGGTATATATCACAGCTCCAGACCGATCCAGGATATCCGGAATATGTGTGGTAGTAATTCCTCCTGTGCCTGCTGAAGCAAGGCAGGAAATATTCCATGCACACCTGGAGACTTAAACGGTTCAAAAGTGTTTACGACCCACTTTAACCGATTTCTGCTGCCTATGTGTTTGGCCACTATAGCGGCCTCTCTTGGGGGTCTGCTTACCTTAGTTGTATCCCTTATTGGAAAAGGCGTGCTTCCAGAAAAGAGAGTTTCGAGTAAGAGGCGACCTCTTTCCTCCTCACTCTTCGTGAAGCTTTCATTTGGTTTCTTTAATGCCATAACTGTATTAACTTTCCCTTTTGCCAGGGCCATGTGCAGACTCGCTGCCGCAAGTATAGAGTTAATATCCTCGCAGAATTTTCTAAAGCTGTTACGTTTAGCTTTCCTAATTTCTTTGTTGTAGGTAGTAAACGCCTCGGTGTAGCTTTGCCAATCTCCGCTGTGCTTGGCCCTATTATAGAGCTTCCACACTTCGGACCGTAAGTTGGACAGATGACGGTTCCACCAAGGAGCATTCCTACTATTTCCTTCAATGGGGCAGCCTGATTCATATGCCTCAAGTATTGTCCCATTTATTTCTTCGAGATCGCTTTCCAGAGCAAGTGGGTGTCCGGGCCCTTTTTTGTCTGGATACGTGCTAAATTTTGTTTTAGAATGGTGTTGTATTTGTCCCAGTCTATTTTTCTAGGATTCCTCCTAAGGATCGTCGCTCTCTAACGTAAACACAATTATCTTGTGATCAGATAGAAATGATTCACTCGATACCCTTCAATTTTTAACTAGATATTTAATGGTCGGTGTGCTTAATGTGATGTCTAATACCTCACATCTTGACCTTGTTGCAAATGTTGGAGTATTACCAATATTTTGCACAATAAGGTTCCTATTAAAAATATATTCTAAAAGTTGCTCACCTCTTTGATTGGTGTCGTTGCTTCCCCATACGGTGCTGTGCGCATTGGCGTTGCATCCAAGAAGTAATGGCAGATGTCTTCTCTGGCAGTACTCCACTAGCCTCGATACTTCCGGGGGTGCTACATGCTTATCTCCGGCGAAGTAACTAGAAGCTATTACTATGTCTTGCCGCCTCATCCCTAATTCCAGGTATGCTCGAATTAGAACGAGATCAGGCGTCATGAATTCTGAAAGACAAGATTATTTAATATTACTTCTTACCATTATGCATGTTCTGGGTACTTCATCACGATATACAAAAAAGGTTAAGTAAATTATGGAAGTAACCAGTAATACTAAATGGAGATATTCTTTATTCTTCTTCTTCTCCATTGTGCATTTTCCAGGGGTATATAATAATAATAATAATAATAATAATAATAAACTTTATTTGCAACTTCCAGTTTTTTATACATATAAAAATATTCAGAAAAAAAGTGCCAAAGAAGGCTGCAAAAAGGACTGGTGAACAGTGGATACTGATCAAAGCACCAGCCCTGAGTATTACCAACGCCACAGGACATCGTACAAAAAACAATATAAAAATAAACACAAATGATAGTGAGAAAAAAAAGTATAAACATTCTAAAAAGTAGCTATCACTCTGCTGTGTCAAGAAGAAACTTTTTGTAAAATTTTTTAAATTTACTTACAGACATTTCTTTAAAATGTTGTGGGATAACCTTGTACATTGCATAAATATTATAAGTGAAAGACCGTCTGAAAATAGCAGTATTATGTATTGGAGGTGAGATACGACCACAAAAACGGAATTGTCAGAAACCTACTGTCTAGAGACAGTTATCTTTTTAGTTCATCAAAGTTTGCAGGTTATCAACTCATTTAAAACTTCCTAATTCTCGCTGAGTGGCGTCCGAAGCTCACTAAAGTCTTACACGTTATCCACTCATTTAAAAATTCTTGAGTGATGATTAAATACAACCATCTTTCCAGCTGTAGGTTTTTAACTCATCAAAAACCTGCTTTTTGTTGCTGAGGGGTATTTAGGGATAGCCAGCCTCACAGGTCGAAGTCCTGCAGGTTAATAACTTCGACTAGAGGTGTTTCTAGATGATAAGGTATAGATGTTCTATCACGTTAATTGGTAGGTATCTTTTGTACAATAAAATCCATCCTTTTAGATTTAGTTTAGTTCATTTTTTGGGGCTATACTTCGAACCAAAGGGGATCTGAATAAACCAGAGGTCCATCCAGGCTATTTTGACAGATACTGTTAGATAAATCCTAATTTAGTTTGTGTTGCAGCAGTTCGCTAATAGATCGATTAGTCGTTCTTTCCCTACTCAGTCTTCAATATTTATGCCATCCTCTTTGATTAAGGCAAAAGTATATCAAACAAATGTAACAATAAACAATGTTAAGTACTTAGAAAAACTTTATTCGGTTGTGTAATAAAATATTTTTATCTTATTCCCAACATTTTTAACCTATATTCGATTATTCGAAAGATACCTTTTATACCAACCCCCTTTCATATTTCTATAGTAACGTAAAGCTGTATAAATCAATTCTTCATCAATTTACCTTCTTGCATCGTATTAAACATATTTAAGACAAGCAAAATATTTATTATTAAAGTGAAAATAATGATAAAATGGTTCCAGCACTGCACTATATATGAAATGATTTAATTGTTTGAACCAATAACTGGATGTAAGCGGATAAAACGTTTGTCTTCATAATTTTCAGTTTCTTCTTCTTCATATGCTTGTGGTGTAATTTCTTGGTTAGCATCTTTGAGGTAACGAGTGCTTACGATTTCTTCGCATCTTCTTGCAGGTATAAAATCGTCACCACCATCATCGTCTTTATTTAGGTTAAATCTTGAATCGGGTATATAGCTATCATCTTCGTACTCTTCATATTCATATATACTTTTAGGTACGAAAGTATTACCGTTTTCGTCTTCGTACACTGTTATAACTCCATCGTAAGCTTTTTCTGTTGGTAAGTTCTCTCCTTCTTCATCTTCTTCTTCTTCTATTACATACGATGTATTTAGGTTCGGATCTACGTAACGTGTAGGTACAAACTCTTCATTAATGTCGTATTTATTATATATAGTGTACTCTGAATCTTCATCAATAGGGTTAACAATTTTATTACGATTATCTTCATTTATAGGTACGAAATACTCTTCTGCATCTTCTTCTATATAGTAAATTTCATCATTTCTATTTTGAGGAATATTTCTATCACTTTCTATATACCTTCTTTTAATTACCTGATTAGAATCTAAAAGAGATTCATGTACGTTTGGTGAAAATTTCTCATATAAAACACTTTCTTCATTCATTGGTAAAAACTCTTCCTCTTCCAAATTCTGTGTAGCATCTACTACCTCGTATTTATCCATAGGTAAAAATTCTTCGACCTCTTCTTCACGAGATATCTCTTCGTTGATTGGTGGTAGAAATTCTTCGTCTGTATCTTTTGATGTTATATCTTTTTTAGGATCATTTAGAACTGGGTGAGGAGCTACAGGCATTAGTAAAGGTTCGCTATTCGTTTCGTATATGTTAGCATATCTGACCTGTTCAAATTTTGCTGGAATTTCTTGTTTAAAGTAACTGGGGGAATAGTTGCGCGGTTTCTTTATGTCATAAGTACTCCATCGTAAGTTTTTACCTAAATTTGTATTTTCTATCATTCGATTACCAATTTTATCAAACAGATTTCTACAACTTATAAATTTGCATTTAGGTGCGAGGGATAGATAATTTAGTTTGAACATTTTGCAGATTTTACGGTTTCTTCAAATTGATATTGTTTAAAAATGGTTGGGTGAGATTTTGGAGGAGTATTTCACTTTTTAATTTAATTTTGAATAACATTTGTGTCACATTTGACACGAGCCAGTTTCGTAGTATACTACGTTTTTGTTTTAATATTTATAGTAAAGGAGTCAACTACAAAAGGTTGGGTCAGTCACTAAAATAGCTAAATTAATTTAGTCTGGCAAACGAATTGTTAACCAAAGTCAATGACTATATCAACTAAAGAGGATAGCCGAATCCTGCGCGGCGTGATGTCACCCCTGAAAACTTTCAGTCGTCTTATTTAAAACTTCATCAATACACCTTATTTTTATATTACGTTTTATTTTATTTATTTTTAAACTAAAAGATATTTTAGATATTCCATTTTACTAGAGAGAAAATTTAACTCATCTAAAAATCATAGAAGTAAATAATTATGTAAATAGAAGGTAATAAATCAATGAGGTTGAATACTATGGAGATGACATGCCCAAAAAAACGACACCGCTTCCCCCTCTCTTAGTGGTCATGTCATAGTTGTCAAAGAGCTGTCAGAACTTTGTTCAAATTTAAATATTTCGACGTTATTTCTATCTTAATAAGTGTTTTTTTTTTTATTAATTTGTAAAAAAATCATGACTAAGTGTACCAAAATTAATTGTAAAAACTCTTCAATGAAAGAGCGTAAGAAAATATCTAATTTAAGTTTTCATAAGTAAGTATAAGGAATGTACTTAGAATTTTTTAGAATGCTTAACTTTTTTTTATTATAGGTTTCCAAAAGACCCACAATATCTCAAAATTTGGTCTAAATTTGTGGGAAAATACCAATTTGAGCCTAAACCGAATAGCGTGTTGTGCTCTATTCACTTCAAGGAAGAATTTTTTGATAAAAGTGAGTTTAGGGTCAGATTGAAGAAGAATGCTGTTCCGACAATAAATGAATGTTTAGTTAGTTACACTTTATTTACAATAAAACTTAAATAACTAACTTAATAAAGAACATTGGCTTGACTAACTATATAATAAAGACAAATAACTATATAATTCATAAATTCTAATGTCTTTTCGAATATTATGCAGCACAGTTTGGACCAGTTTGTGTTGGATAATCATAGAATATTATTAATTAAGTGCATAGTTGATAAATATGTTAGTATCCGACTAACATATCTCACTAAAACTAGAGTTAATTAAGCTGCTAGCATAAGACATCAAAACAACAAAATAGTGTTGTTTAAAGGTCAATAAATATTTTTTTAAATAATAAATTTTTTTTTGTATTGTCTTATTAAGAATGGGAAACAGAAAAACTGAAGAGTTGCCTATAATTTTACCAAATTTGGCAAAAGTTTTTGGTGTCATAAGATACGTTACACTTATTTGAACTATAATTATATATGTTTGATGTTTTTTAAGTAAATCATATAGGTACTTTTGTTGGGAACTTATAAGAAACTTCAAAATTAAAATGAAGAATATTCGCAAATATTCGCAAAAACGGTTAATAAATAATAGTAAATAGTGTGGATGTCATAATTGCGCAATGTCATCAAATTAATTTCGAATCGATCATGTTGAAACAAATCTTAGGTAAGTAAGTCATTTAAAAGTTGTAATTCTGCATACGGACTTTAATTATATTTGAATACGACCCTGCTTAGTCAACCATTTAAGCCACGCCCAGTGGGGTCATTTTTAATAAAACGTATCATATGCAAAACAATTGCCTCGTGGCATCTCCATTAGTATTATACCTCCATGTAATAAATTTAAATACTATGACATTTTTTTAAGAAATTTGACATAATAAAGTTGAAATTTATATACAGAGTGAACAAAAAGTAACTTAACTTATTATTATGTACACTTCTGATAAGTTTATAAAAAAAGTTTTGATGAAAGTTTCTAGAAATAAATCAAGTAAATAAGAAATACACCTTTGGGCTTAATAATAAATATACTGGGTTGACCAGTATTCATAAAATATAGCATGACATATTGTGGTATGGAATATAGCTATCTATGATGGCTATGCAGATTTAGATTAATTTTTGCGCACTGTTTTCGATCAACTGATACCTCAAATTCGTACCAGCCACGTCTTCGCACCACAATGTGATGTAAGTAAGATGTAAGTATCAAGGATATTTCTTGTTGTGGCTGATCATCATGTTTCAAGAGTCATTAAACCTAAAAAATAACAAGTATCAATAAAATAATTCGAAATTTATACCAAAAATATTTTTCTATAGGAATTATATAGTATGTCTCGTTAATATACTGATAAAATTTTATAAAATGTCCGAAAAAGCTTCTATTTTGAAACAAATATTAAGCAAAACAGTTTACCAGTCCTAAAAGTTTGTCGGTAAGGTAAATGGGGCAAACATTGACATAACTTCATAATTTATTTTTTATTAGATCTCAATTTTTTTTTTTGATCTTTAATAATTTCCTGAGACAGGCATACTATGTAGTAATACTAAGCAATAATGTACGTAATGTTCTAATTTGTACTTTATCCGAAAAATTTTTTTTTTTAATTTTGTAAGGTGTCAATGGATAGTATAACATTGACATCCCATATACATTAAAGCCCAAGTCAATGTTAAAAAATCGTTAAGCAACATTGACACATATAAATCTGTTTTATGGCCGTTTTAGGTAGACACGAACAATTTTACCTTATTTTTCTGCAAAAATAAGTCGGAAAACTGTTGTTTTTAATGAAATCATATTTTTATTCTGAATAACAAAAAAATAATATAATGTGGGAACCTTATTATCAAAAACTGGAACTTAATTGGAATTGCATCTTAAAAACATATGGTAGGTGCGGTGAACATGCCCATGCAGGTAATATGCACACCCGCTGCCATTTTAAAAAGTTTAGCTTATATGCTAATAGAGGGCGACCAACGCGTTAAGATTTTGCACTTACAGCGGTACAAGTCAAATCAGTCTCTGCTAGTCTTTGCCCAGTGGCTGAAAATGAATCACCCGTTTTGAGCGCTGTCGAGTATAACAATAACACGTGTTTAAAAAGAGTGTAAACTTTGTGTGTGTTTCTTTACAAAAATTGTAAGTAAAGCATTTTCATAGTATATAATTTTAATAAAAATACTTTGAAATTAACCTTCAAAACCTAAAAAAATACATAACCTTTCTCTGTTGCTAATACGCCCATCGTCGTCGGAAGCAAATATGCCCATATGGGCATATTACCTTCGGTTCGTAGTGGAACGTTTATTATTAGTTTAAATTTTTGTTTTACAGATGTCACCTTATAAAACAAAAGGAATTCGGTCTCAGTGGACGGAGGAAGACCTTAAACGCGCCCTTAGAGCGGTAGAAAACGGAGAGTCGAAAAACTCAGCATCTAAGCAATATAAAATACCGCGAAGGACTCTTAAGCGTTATATTGACAAAAAGGCTAACGTAAAACAGCCACTTGGTAGAAAAAGTGTTCTGAATAAAGACCAAGAAACAGAATTAGCGACCCGAATTATCAGGCTGGCGCAGGTGGGTTACCCACTTACAAAACGAATGCTTCGAAGATCTGTGTATCATTATTGTGAGCAAAACGGTTTACCTAACATGTTCTCACAAGAAAAGCGTCTAGCTGGCCGTCACTGGTTAAAAGCATTTTTAAATAGACACCCAGAGATTTCTCCTAGACGGGCCCAGAACATGAACCCGGCGAGAGCACAAAAGCTCAACAAATATATTGTTTCCGATTACTTTGACAAGCTTAAAACAGCGCTTCTCGAACTGGACTTAATGGATAAACCTGAAAGAATTTATAATATGGATGAAAAGGGGTGCAGGTTAACATTACATCATCAGCAGACTATTCTAGCTAAAAAGGGCATAAAAAGGGTTCAGTGGCACCAGAACACGCGGAAAATGTTACTGTCGTTGCTTGCGGTAACGCCAGTGGAGGAAGAATTCCCCCAGCCATTTTATTCAAAGGCATAAGGATGAAAAGCGAATGGAGTGACAACTTGCCACCCGGAACTCTAGTCCTCATGACGAAGAAAGCAAGCATGACAATTGAATCATTTAACGAATGGCTAAAGCACTTTGGCAAATATAAACTTCCAGGCAACTGCCTTTTAATCTTTGATGGCGCATCTTGCCATTTAGATCCTTCTATTGTTGAAACTGCAGACTCTTATGGCATCACCCTTTTATGTCTCCCAAGTAATACGACACATGAACTGCAGCCAATGGACAAGGCTGTATTTAAATCTTTCGAACATCATTGGGATGAACAGGTACTTTTATACTGGACTCGCCACAAAGACCGAGCTATAACCAAACAAAGGTTTGGGGAGCTCTTCTCTATCGTTTGGGACAAGTCAGTAACACCCCAAAATATAACATCAGGTTTCTCTGCTACGGGTATCTATCCGTACAGTCCAGATGCTATTCCCGAAGTAGCTTTTGCACCTAGCATTTTAACGGAACGAGATAATAACATGGAAGAAATTAACAGACTAGAAGAAAGACAAGAGCTTAGAAGGGAAACCACACCCCAACCTGGACCCTCTGGATGTCAACAAAGGAATGACCGAAGCACCATAGAAAAAACTCCTCCGTCAAAGATCTCCAATTATCCTGAATATTTTGGACAAAAACGCCAGAGTAAGAGAAAACGGTCATCATCAAGTAGCTCCTCATCAACAGATGATAATATGTCTTTATACAGCGAGACCTTAACAGAAACGTTCTCTTCGGAAGACGAGACAAAACTTGATGACGAATCGGCAACATTGGATGACGAAGAGGCTAAAAGGCCGAACATCAGAGAACAAAGGGCGTTAAAGAATTTAAAAATGGACGCAGAAAACCAGAAGTCAATCAAAAACATCCAGAGAGAAGATGAGGACCAAAAATCAAAGGACCCGCCTAAAGAGGAAAAAAATAACACAAAGACAAGAAACGATGCAGAAGAAAAGGTTTTAAACGTGAGTTTTACTGAAATGTTGGAGACACCATATAAAGATGTCCCAAAAACAACTAGAAAGAAAAAAGCTATTAACAGCAAAGCGCTTATTGTGAAAAAGGCAGTTTTTCCCACCAAAACCACAAAAAAACTTACCAAAGAAAAAAAGATAAAGGAGAAAAAATAAAACCCAAAGAATGGGTACTTTTTTGACAGTTGTTTGTTTTAGCCTTGTTTCCCCTATTTTCTCCTTCTTCTTCAATTGTCTCATTCTCTACTGCTTCATTTTTTGCAGTGATCAAATCTTCAAACTCTTCCGGCTCATTGTCACTGTTATCATCATAAACTATCTCACTTTCTGAAGAACTGGAACCTGATATTTGTGCCTTTCCTTTCTTCTTTTGTTATATTAAAATTAGAACTTAAATTACCTTTTATACCAAAACTTTGGGCCTGTTGACTCAAAATTCACAAAATTTTCTATGCAAATATTGGGAGCACGTTGAACATCAGCTGTTAAAAGCAGCCGTTATGAATCCACAGGTTGGCTGCGGAGCATGCGCATTACTTTTATACAAAGCCGTCGGATGGTAATAGAGCACCATAAGGAGAAAACGGTCTGGCTACCAATGCAGTCACATTTTCGATTGAATTTAGAAATTGTGTCAATGTTATACCAATGTCAATGTTGGTCCGCGTTACCTTATATTTACAGGATCCTTTGTATATTTAAATCTGTATAATGTATACAAATAAAGTAGTCATACACTATAATGGTACCAAAATAATTACAAAAAATTTAGTGTACTTATGAAAACTGTGAGTGTGAGTGGTTTTATTCGTTTACTGAAAAAAATGGTTAAGTGGATTTTAGAAATTTTGGAAATGAGGTCCGCAAATAATTGTTCTGCATTTAAATTTAAATCGACTTTTTATTTTCTCTGTATACTACTAAATATTTTACAAATTTTTCTCTTAATTATAAATTTATTATTGCAAAACTTTTTATAAATATTTTTTTTGTAAAATTAATAATAAAAAATTCCCAATTTATACAAAGTAGATTGTTACGCCGCTGCATAGCAGGATTATGGATAATTCTAGAAATACATTATTACCGGCCGACCATAATCCTTCGTTTAATTTTAAAATTGTAATAGTATAGTAATCATTGTCTTTTATTATTTAGATAATTTTTTTCTAAAAAAAATACTGTCACGCCCTTGTATTTTTTTCTAACAAAACCTCAAAGCAACAACCCTTCCGATGTTTCCACACGAAATTAAAACGCCGGTTCTTCTCATGTCTGCCAACATAATAAAGAACTGGGGTGGACGGAGCCAAATATTTGCACTGTCGGGCTAAAATATTGTTTTTAAGGTATGCTTTCAATTTAGAAATTGATATCGATTTCGGGCGCCTTGGGCTTGGTTTTAGGCATCTGTAAACATTCGACAGTGAGTACAGAGTTTTTTATATCTTTTTTCTTTTGTATAAATCATTTCGTGTCATGTAATAAATATTCTTGGTTATATTTTACGATATCTATTGCCCAATTGTTTCTGTTTGTGTCTGTAGAAGAAATTGAAAATTGCATAAAAAGTTATTTATTATTTTTTTATTTAAAACCTATATTTAAGGTTCATATGGAACTCTAGTAGTATCTACAAGTTCAAACATTTTGAAAAAATTTGTGAAAACATATATAACCTTTAGGATTATTTTCATCAGTGGTCGCCAACCTCTCAATGTGTTGAGCTACTTTGTTAATTTTGGAATAAACAGCGAGCTACCCACACGGAAGCCACGTAACGCAACGTAAATGAAATAATCCACAGTTCATTTATCATTATATGTATTTATTTTACTATTTAACTGGTAATACATAATACATAGGTACTAATAACAAAATAACTAATATTACTAGTACGTACTTGTTCATAGCTACATTCCTACCTGCCAAACGAAGGTGTTGTTTGAGAAATAAACACAAACTTTTATTCAGCCACAATGGCATGTCACGTAAGATTTAAAAATAGTTAATAATAACAACAAAAAAGTAACGCACTATCATGAACATAAACATTGAAAAATAAAAAAGCACGTTCAATGAGAAGGCTGACACTCAGACTCATCGATAATTTTCTTAATGTTTGCAGTATAATTTGATACAGCCATTCGAATACAATTATCCAAATGTTCATCTGTAAGTCGATTGCGATATTTGTTCTTAATAAACTTCATATTAGAAAAAGAAGATTTCCACAAATAGGTTGAACTGAATAATGCTTTCACTTTCAAGGCAACACGGCATAGAACTGAATATTTGTCTTTACTTACAATAGGTCAGATACATTTGGTACTTGAGACTAACGATTTTAAGGCTAAATCATTTTGAAACTCAATTACTTCCATTTCTGTTGCAGCGATGTCTTCGCCAAAGTTCTGCATAACACAAGTTGCAAACTGTTGGATATCAATTTCCATAAAGGGTGAAACAACAAACTGCGCTACTAAAGCCATTTCGATGAAATCCTTAAAACGATTTTTAAAGTTATTCTTCAGGGTAGAAACTATTTCTACATGATATTTGCTGTCATAGGGTTTCAATGGATGTTGAGATATTTTTTCTGAAAGAATAGGAAAATGTTTGGCATCGCTGTTAATTAGGTTTTGTTCCCAAAACTCCAGCTTTTTGATAAATGCTTTTATATCAAAAATCATTTCCGCTAGTTCCTTGTCCCTCCCCTGAAGCTGCAAATTAAGTTCGTTTAATTTCTCTGTAATGTTCAACCAAAATCTCTAAGCCAGATTGAATTTTCTAGTTCCGGAGTCGGTTCATCGCGTTGTTTGAAAAATTGAACTATGCCAGATAGGACATCATTAAAACGTTTCAGCACCCGTCCTCTACTTAACCATCGGACTTCAGAGTGAAGGAGTAGGTCCCCGTATTGATAGTCAACTTCATCGGCCAAGGTTTTGAATAATCTTCTTTGTAACGCTTGAGCTCTAATCTTGTTCACAATTTTTACCACCAGTTTCATAACGTTGTTTAGTTTCAGGAAATTTCCACATAATGCTTGCTGATGGATAATGCAGTGGTAACAGAGAAATTGCGGAAAATTTTCATCTATACGACATAACGCCACCAGACCCTTATCACAACCCACCATAGTTGGAGCGCCATTGGTTGTCAAGCCTACCATTTTCGATATTGGAATTTTCTCGGAAGAAATAATATTTTTTAAATGAGAAAACAACTCCTGTTTAGTAGTGTGTAATTTCAGTGGAATAAACTTCAAAAGATCTTCTTTAATCGTAAAATCACTAAAAACCATCCTGACGAACACGGCCATTTGGGCAGTGTCAACGACATCTGTTGATTCATCCAGTTGAAGTGAAAAATAAACATAGTTATCTAAGTCAGTTCTTAACTGTAAAAAAATCTGATGTCTCCAACACATGACTTTCCTATCTAGTTATTATAGGCATTTTCCGGTTATTTTGTACAACCTATTGCAGCATCTCTATAAATGTTTAGAGGATAAACTAAATATATACATTTTACACATACATCTACCTCGAAACATTTTTTTATAGATATTCATTGAAAACGAAAATACAGAAAAATTTAAATTTAGCACTTTTCCATTACGGTCCATTTTAGAAAAATCATGTATAAACAAAAATTATAGAAATCGATATCGCAAACAACTTTTAGTTCAACAATTTTCATAAAAATCAGAATTTTGCACATTTTGTCAAATTTCTCGAATACGGACCATTTCAGAAAATTTTGACATAAAGCAAAAATTATAGATAAAAATATTAGAAGTAACTTTTATTTGAACAATTTTCTTCTCCAAACATAAATAACAGATATATTCCATAAAATATAAAAACGGCCTCCCATAAAGTACCCCCCCAGATGTTCCGACTTTGTCCAAAATCTAATCATTTTACGTCAGGCCGAAATAAACCTTAAGTTTAAAATTTAATGTTTTTTCCTTTATCCGTTTTTGAGTTTTCTTCAAATTTCGAAATTTACACATTTTCTCAAATATCTCGAATACGGTCCATTTTAGAGAAATTATGTATAGGACAAAAATTATAGAGAATTATATTACAAACAACTTTTATTTGAACAATTTTTAAAAAAAAATATTTTTTTTACATTTTGTCAAATTTCTCGAATACGGACCATTTTAAGAAAATTTTGCATAAAACAAAAATTATAGATAATTATATTAGAAGTAACTTTTATTTGAAGAATTTTCTTCTCCAAACGTAAATAACAGATATATTCCATAAAATATAAAAATGACCACCTATAAAGTACCCCCCCCAGATGTTCCGACTCTGCCCAAAATCTAATCAGCTCATTGGACGCTGAAACAAAGCTTAAGTTTAAAATTTGGTGTTTTTCTGTGTATCGGTTCATGAGTTATGCGTTATACAGACACACACACACACACACACACACACACACACACACACAGACACACAGACACAC
Source organism: Psylliodes chrysocephalus (assembly GCA_927349885.1). Lineage (NCBI taxonomy): Eukaryota > Metazoa > Arthropoda > Insecta > Coleoptera > Chrysomelidae > Psylliodes > Psylliodes chrysocephalus. The sequence goes on from OV651830.1 coordinate 17,447,896, forward strand.
ACACACACACACACACACACACACACACACACACACACACACACACACACACACACACACACACACACACACACACACACACAGACATCATCGCGAAAATAGTCAAAACGGATTCAGGGGACCTCAAAACGTAAAAATCCGTCGAAAACTCGAGGTCGAAAAAAATCATGATTCCTATACTTTCCTTATATCTGTATACAGATAGGAAAGTAAAAATATCATTGCTCATTACTTCTACATGTCTCATCACTGTATTAGCAGAAAGTTATATAGATTTTATAGCTGAAACTATCTCGTCTTTATTTCTAAAGTTGGCAAATAACGAATCAGCAGCTTCTAAAAACGCCTGTTTTATCATTTCCCCGTCTTCATAAGGTTTCTTTTTTTGTGCAATTATCTGGGACACACGGTACGATGCTTTAGTTGCAGCCTTATTTTTGTTGACTGTTCTTAAAAATATTGATTGTTGTCCAATTAACTGTTTTTTAACTGTTTCAGTTTCTCCTTTCTGGCGGCAGAATGTAGTGGGAATGATTTTTCAAAATTAGAATGTACAGTTTTTTGATGTCTCTCAATATTTCCTTTCTTAGCAACGGAGACCGAAGTATTACATAACAAACATACATTTTTATCCTTAACTTCTGTAAAAAAGTATTGTTCTTCCCATTCCGAATGAAAGTGGTATGTCTTTACTTTCTTACAACTGCTTGCCATAATATTATTTTTTGTTGTTCTCTACTAACCCAACCGCTGGACGTTGATAACGCGTTCAGTTTTAAACTAAGCGCAATGTCGCCGCGCCGTGCGTATTTATCCCGTTCAAAGCAATCCTGATCGTTCTCGAACACTAACGCGCTGGTCCGGCTGGTCGGTTATAGCCGATTCTAGCTTGATGGCGTCAGCGGCAGATCGCTCACCGCAACGTTGCCGCTGTTTATGTTTAATATTATGACAATTAGATTTTTTTTGTTGAATTTTCGGAAGCTTCTCTGATTTTTGCAGTTTGTATTTTTTAAATTAAAATCGTTGTGAGAGTGTGACGAAGTCACTAAATTTTATTTTTAATTCATCTTAAAAATGTATATTTCAATTAATTCCCGCCTGAGAACATGTAGAAGTTCCCCCGTATTTTTGTTTCCCAAAAATGACCGATTTTCAACAATTGCGAGTACCCTCGTAGGTTAAAATATCCTTTTATTTGTCGAAATCCGAATGGGCATTTTTAGAGTCGATTTCGTATGAATTATCTACTTTTAATTGTCAAGGTACAAGAAGGACATTTTTTGTATTTCTGAATTGTAAACAGTCGGCTGTAGTAGTGGTATCCCCACTTTGTCGTACTAGTCTTCCATCTTTCTTTACCGAAAAAGCATAAATTGATGGAAAGCTAAAAATGCCGCCTCTTGACTCCCGACACCCGAGAAGTACCTACTGATCTTTCTAAAAATTATAGTGACGACGCCGTATAGTGCCGTGACCGTAAATAAGTAGTTGGATTTGTTAAGGTAGGAACCGTATATTGTTTTTATATTGGCTTTCATATAATTAATTGGGACACCCGTGTTACAAATCAAGAATTTTGATTCATGCCCAGCATTTTTTATTTCATTCCTTAGTGGAAACCGTTGGCAATTTTTTTTATAAGAAGCACCCAGTATTTTTCATGTAAATTTCTCTTTTCTTTTATTTACTCATTCAATTGTATTTGAATCATTCCGTTCTCCGTCCACAACTAATTATTGAACGAAGCCGACGATTTCTGTAAAATCAATTCACACACCGTCAAATCTCAAAATAATTTTTACGTTAAACATTGTATTTTTCTCCCAAACACCGCGCTGAAACCTATTCTCATTCAATAATTACCAGAGCGCCGCCGATCGCCTCGTCTAAGATACAGGGACGTTCCGAAAACTTTGATTTCATTTATTTGCTTGCATTTAATTACAGTCATATTTCAATTGTTTTCGAGTGTATTAATTTATTTTTAATAATCCATTTTCGCGTTAATCAGGGGGTGATAGCGGTATTCGCTTGCTTCCCCCTGTCGATGGTCAGAGCTGTTTCAGCCCCTAGTTTTTTTTTTGTTTATTAACAGCTCGTGGGAAAGGGTTTCTCTCTTGTGGAAGCTATGGACTACCAGATGTCTGCATGAGAGAAACTTTCAACCGTTAATATTTAATTAGTTTTCATTGATAATAATTTATTTTTAATCAATTTTCCGCATATAGGGAGCCGTTAATATTTAATTAGTTTTCATTGATAATAATAATTTATTTTTTATCCATTTTCCGCATATAGGGAGCCGTTAATATTTAATTAGTTTTCACTGGTAACAATTTATTTTTAATAAGTTTTCGCATATAGGGAGCCGTTCATATTTAATTGCCGTTGTATTATTAATTTTTGTAAATATATATTTTAGTACCTATTCCTGTGTTTCTCTTATTACTGGTTCTTAACCGTTCTCTTTCAGGGTACCGTAGGGTACGAGGTGTAAAGGAGATAAGTGTTTTATTTTTTGATTAATTCTAGTATAGTGATTACCTAGCAGTGACCGCCTGGAATTATTTTTACCTCCACTGGGTTCACCTTGAGTACACTCTGGTGTACCACAGGGTCGCAGAGCAAACTGCGATATCAAAACTGGCGCCTGAGCAACTCCTATTTGGGAATCACCTTCATAGCGCCACACAGACTCGCTGATTCACTGTAGGTCAACCAGGAGCCTGTCACAAGAGCTACCAGAATTGCCTCCGCGAGCTACCGGTAGCTCGCGATCGACAGGTTGGCGACCACTGATTTACATCATTAGTTCTCAAATAAATCGAAAATCTTACTTTTTTACAAGTATAAAACAAAGAAACTAAAATATCAAGAGGGACCATTTCATAAAAATTAATTAGTTTTGGTTTAGAAAATTATATAAATTTGAGGAAAATTTTTAAATTATGTATATCAAAGTTGACGAAGCAAATTTTATAACTAAAACATCTAAAATATTCTCTACGAAACATTATCTTTCTGTATTATGAACATCTGTCCGAAATATTATCTTTCTGTGCAGATATGATGGTCTTTTGCTTGTCATTATTTTAAAATAAAGATTTGCAGAGTGGAAGAACCTCTATTTTCCATAGCAAGCATCCTGCTTCTTTTAATTTATATGATATTCTATGCCGCCTTCTTATTCCATAAATTAATCTCATATATGAATTTTGAACTTTTTGAATTTTGATTGATAGTAGTTTGTTAGATTTGGACCATAAACTGAATTTGAATAATTAAATCTAGACAACACAAGTGTCCTACAAAGAAGTAATTTAATTTGTTGGTAAAATAAAATGTCTAACTCCATAGATCAATTTCAGGGAATAAGCTTGTCGAAGTAGGTTATTCACATGTTTTTCAAATCTTAGATTTCAATCTAATATTACTCCCAAGCTTTTAGCTTCTTCGCTTATTTCAATAATTTGATTATTCACTACAGTACTAAAATCTTCGACAACTACATCTCTTTTTAGTTTAGGACCAAAAATCAGTACATTTCATTTAGATGATGCATCTTTTAAAAAATACTAGATCAATATTGAAACTATTATCCTAGGAATGGATATGATAAACGTACATGGCTTATAGTTAGATTTAAAAACAGAGTGAATTGGTTGCTGTACAGAAGGATACGGTGGTGCCTAGCAGAAGCGAAACCATTAAAGTAGCATGGCTTCAAGGAATACCTCAAACGTTAACCATCAAGAAAGAGACCAGAATCGGAACCTGTCTACCAGTAACTTCCATCATTGGTACGGAAACAACTTCTAATAATTCCAATGACAAATATGAGCAAATGATTGCAGTTGCTGATCAATTTCTTAATCAATTAGAGAAAAAGAAAATAAAGGAATTTGTTCGACAATGTCGTGACATTTTTATACCAAAAGGAGGAAAAATAGAAAGAACTTCTGTTGTAAAACATAAAACTGATACTGGTGATGTGAGGCCAATTCGTCAACTAGCTCGAAAATTACCAAGGGTCAAGATAGAGGAATCTAAAAGGATTGCTTCAGAAATAAAGAAAGACAGGTTGATAGAATGTTCACTTTCTACCTGATCCTTTTCAGGTGTTGAGGTATATATTTTTGACCTAGAAGCATTATTTCTCCTTTTTCTGCTTTTGGTTTAGATTTAGGGTAGGAACAAATAATTTCATAGGGCTTTTTTTCAGTCGGTACCGTATCGTAGTTTTCCTGTGAACTGGAGGGTTTAACAAACATATTACTGTGAATAAAAATGCATTTTTTCGCCGAATTTCTTGTGCTTCCTTTTTTTTGGAAATGTATCCATTGTGTTCATGTGTTCTGTGGAAGAAGCTTCTTCTGTAATTGACTCTTGGTTTGATTCACAGATGACAACTGAGCTAGGAGCAAAATCCTCATCGGAAAAGCTAGATGATTAACAGACCAAATCCCGATTTTTTGAAAGAGTTAATTATATACAGTTCATCAAATTTCTAGATGCTTTCGACGGCTAGACAGAGAAAGCACTACTGACAGGCATCCCGACGGATTTACGCAATGAAAGTACACTCTGCGCATCAAGTATTTCACTATTTCATTCTGACGTAAATGTCAGATGTAAATTTCGCTAAAACATTTCTTTTATTTTCGTTTGTGTTTTTTGCTCATTACAGTTTAATAGAACCTAAGTATGGAGTTTAATAGCAAATTAAGAGGCCGCGTGATTAACAGTCAATCTCGCGAAATAATAGCCAATGTTATAGAGTTTATGAGAAGAGAAGGAAACTTTAATTCACCTTCAATACCATTTAAAAATGTAAATGATCGTGTTGCTGCAGCCACAGGAGTATCTAAAAACACTGTCGTCCGCATTTCTGGAGAGAAAAAAAGAATCGATAACCGTGAGATATCGGAATTTTCATCACCAAGAAAAACCATTAAAAAACCAAAAACAGTTAATGATATAGATGAAGCTGCACAAGAATCAAATTTTATTTTTTTATTATTAGATAGCTATTTTTGTTTCTGAGTTGTGTTCATTTACAGGCTCAATTTTTTTCCGTTTCTCCTTTTTGATTTTATATGGGGTTTCAAGTTGTTTTTGACTTATTTCGACGTAAATCACAACAACACACTTTTTTAATAAAGCAAACAAGTGTTAAGAGGTATATGTACGTGTAAACTACAATTACAAAAAATTGATATGAAACCCATGAAACCACCAACAAAAATGTAAAGCTAGCTTCCGTACTAGAACATGGTGTCATTCGTCGAGATAATTTATCGTTTTGTTTAATAGATCAAGAAATGTAAATATTCCCCTGTTATTTTTTATAAAATTATAAGAGAAATAAATTTTTTTCTAAATAGTATAGTTTATTATTTTGTAGAAAAACAAAATTTCGAAAATTTTAGTAATGTTTCAGAAACAACCGTTATTAATAATAGGTACGATTTTCCTTAATAAGGTAGAAATAAAATATAAACTATTTCCACGATTTACAAAGGCCTACAAAAAAATTATAGGTATTTTCCGCTATCCTATAAAATTTATATTTTCTGACTCAATTTCAAAAGGTTGAAGGAATTCCAAAACACCTTTTATGGCATAATAATTATTTTCAATTCTACATACTATCTTTAGCTGCTTTTAAAAACGTTCTAAGAAAGTCCAATCAGACCAATTTAATCCCTAAACTATTCTACACTTTTAAAATTTAATTACCTAAAAATATTAAAAACTATTTAAAATAACTTGTTTAGCAGACTGTACAATAGCTATCTTAGTCACACGTAGCGCGTTCTCTGTCTGGGCGTCGAACACCTCTAGAAATTTGATGAACTGTATAAAAGAACCAATATATGCTTTGTTACACAACTCTCCTATTCGTCTTAGTGTTATAACCTCTCCAGGATGTGACATCAATTAATCGTAAAAAGCAATAGAAGTAGCAGGCTTGAATGGGCCAAAGACTCCAACATCTAGTGGTTGCATCCGATGACTTGTGTGGGGTGGAGATGAGAGAATGGAAATACCTGAGTCCTTACATAATTTGATTGCATCATAAGATGTGTGCGAAGAATGATTATCCAATAGGATTAAAATACGGTTTTGTATAGAACAGTTTGTATGTTTTATTACATGTTTTGGAACATCTACAAATATTTCTCTAGTTATCCATCGTGTTTTATTTCCCAATACATATGACGAAGCGGGTGCATCACTAATCAATTCTGACGAATTCCTTATTCTTGACACTATGTATTGTACCTGTCCCACTTGTTTTTTGCCTTTCTATGTGACAAACTTGACTGGTTTTAGGACGGATTCTATACCCGTTTCATCTAGATTGCAAATTTGAGCGCCTGTATAATTATATCTAGTGGGCTATTTTGTGTAATTTTAAAAAAAAATCAGCAACTCTGCTCTTACTAAAGCCTGTGGATCTTAACATCTTAACAAAAGATAGATCTGGATGTCTTGACATGAAAGTATAGGGCCAATATAAACCTGAGAAAAAGGAGGATAGAGTAAACTCGCCCGCTATCTTATTCTCTTCACATGATTTAGGATATCTGCAATTATTGCGGTTAGCATATTCACATGCCAATTCTCTTATTTGACGATAATGCGAATCCAAACACTTTTTAATGTATTTGACTAGATCATTTTTCTCTTCATTTGAAAGTACTTGTCGATTTGTATATTTATTCTGAAACTTACTGATTTCTTCATCGTCACACAGTCCTGAATCTGAATTTTGATACGCCCGCTGTTTATTGTTCTGCTTTACTTTTTTTTTATTTTTGACATAATAGTGATTCTTTTTATGTTATAAATCCGTGAGACCTCTTTAATATGTATTTTGTTTTTAAAATGATTCTTTAATGCTGTTTTGATATTAGGTACCCTCGTCTCCGAGTTTTTCTCTTTTATACTCTTGGCATCTGTTGTCAATTCAAATTCAAAACTATAAAATATCTCTATTTGTTTTCGAAAATTGAAACCTAGGAGCATTCGACTAGGTTAGATAAATTATCTCGACGAATGACACCATGTTCTAGTACGGAAGCTAGCTTTACATTTTTGTTGGTGGTTTCATGGGTTTCATATCAATTTTTTGTAATTGTAGTTTACACGTACATATACCTCTTAACACTTGTTTGCTTTATTAAAAAAGTGTGTTGTTGTGATTTACGTCGAAATAAGTCAAAAATAACTTGAAACCCCATATAAAATCAAAAAGGAGAAACGGAAAAAAATTGAGCCTGTAAATGAACACAACTCAGAAACAAAAATAGCTATCTAATAATAAAAAAATAAAATTTGATTCTTGTGCAGCTTCATCTATATCATTAACTGTTTTTGGTTTTTTAATGGTTTTTCTTGGTGATGAAAATTCCGATATCTCACGGTTATCGATTCTTTTTTTCTCTCCAGAAATGCGGACGACAGTGTTTTTAGATACTCCTGTGGCTGCAGTAACACGATCATTTACATTTTTAAATGGTATTGAAGGTGAATTAAAGTTTCCTTCTCTTCTTATAAACTCTATAACATTGGCTATTATTTCGCGAGATTGACTGTTAATCATGCGGCCTCTTAATTTGATATTAAACTCCATACTTAGGTTCTATTAAACTGTAATGAGCAAAAAACACAAACGAAAATAAAAGAAATGTTTTAGCGAAATTTACATCTGACATTTACGTCTGAATGAAATAGTGAAATACTTGATGCGCAGAGTGTACTTTCATTGCGTAAATCCGTCGGGATGCCTGTCAGTAGTGCTTTCTCTGTCTAGCCGTCGAAAGCCTCTAGAAATTTGATGAACTGTATTTTCGATAAGTGATGATGATGTTGATGGTTCACATGTTGCAGAAGATGGTGGTGCCGCCGCTTTAGAAACTGTATTTTCACCTTCCTCTATCGTTTCAGTGTTGGCAACTTGACTTTTTTATAAACTTCGATAACTTATTTATTATATTATCATGAATTAGAAAAATTAAAAATTCGAATTGTATACAGACCTCTTTAGAGGTGCGCCCGCGTGCGGTGCACGCATTGCATGTGCAGTTGCGGGAACCCTGCCTTCAGTTGAATAATGTTAACAAGAAAGATAGTTATCCTTTGCCACAAATCAACGATATCTTGGAAACATTGGCCGGAAGTAAACCATATTTACCTTATACTTGAAATCTGGATACAAGCAGTTGGAAATGGACCCATTAGATAAAGAAAAAAACATATTTTACTATTGGATCTATATTGTGACAATTCAATGTCATTTAACTTGGACTATGTTATACCCCCGTGATATTTAAAAAACTTGTATTAAGATGGTTATCATAGAAAACATGCCTGGTGTATTTAGATGACATCATTGTCTTTGGGAAGATATTTGATGAACATCTAAAGAACTGAGAAGATGTTTTTAAAAGACAAGCTGCTTAACTGATGCTAAACCCCAACAAAGTACCTTATTGTTTCCATCCAAATAAAAATTGTAAAAGTCGGTCTAATTGCAGATGCAACCATTCAATTTTTAGTTCCAGGAGAAACTATCTCTTAATCAGAGAATGCAATGTGGTGCGAAGCAAATCTAGTTCTCTATCTCTACCTTTACCGCGTTGTAGAGATTGGCATCGGCCATCGCTGTCTGTCCACCACGAAGATTCGAAAAAGTAATTAGAATGATTATTGTAAGCAGTACGACGTATTTCCCAGAACTTTCAAACTAGCTTCTAATTACAGTTGGATCTTCCTAAACCTTTTTATATATAAGTGAATTCTTTCGCCGTTGTCAAATAAAGATAAATTGTTAAATTATAAGTGTGAATTATAATAAATAAGAATAATAAATAAATAAGTTGTTTTAAAAAATAATCGTTACAATAAATAGAAAAGCTCTTGGATTTGAGCTTCATCCTAAGATAAGTTAGGTTAGAATAAAATTGCTAATTGATCTAATGATCAGATTTTAATAACCGTAATAACGGGGCTTTTATTAAAAAAAAAATATTTAACTGTAAAGAGATTTCATAGGTTTTTTAATTTTTCCGTAACCCCTTATGACTAGGACATTTACTTGATTTAATTACTTATAATTAGGTTATAATTCTAGATACCTCCTCGACTATAGCCGACAAAAATCCTGCTGGATCTCCTGATCTGACGAAATTTAGTATTTTTTCAGCAATATCTTAATACTAACCTAATTAAATATAAAATTCTGTAAATTTAAATAGATTTTTTACACCGAAACCTAAAAAATATACTCGTCCTTGTTTTTAAACAACTCTCAAAATAAACGAATCCTTATTACCTACTACTAACCCTTATAAGCTTGAATAATGCAGTGATGTAATGTATAACTTTAATTAGGTAGGTGAAGGTGCTGCATATGGACATTTCAAAACCGTTTTTTGTTGACTCAGTTTGGCTATTGATCGTTGATATTGAAACCCTACATTATCCGTATTGTGGGTAGTTAAATATTCGATGGCAGTTAAGAGGTATCTCGCGAACTTTCTTTCTTATGTCGATTTCAGAGGGTTTTTCGTTTTATGTTAATTATTCTATATCGTCGAAGAAAGGTGTTTGACACATTTTAATTAAGAGTTATTGCTGCGCCGATAATAGCAAGAAATTTGTATGGATAAAAGGAATTCTGGTTTAATTTTTATGTGTCAAATAGGATTTTTCCCCTTACCCTTCATTTTTCATTAGAAAATTTTTGATCAGAGATTTGTATTGTGACTAAAGTGGTAGTGACTGTTTGAGTATTTTAAATGTCTCAATGAGATCTCTGGTTTTCCTGTCTCTTAAAGTTGTTAGCTCTACTCTTGTAAGTCTGTCCTCATAGGGTAGATCTTTAAGATTTTGTGGTCATCTGGTTATTCGCCTTTGCACTCTTTCTTCTTTATATCTTTGACGTAGTATGGATTCCAGACAGTTTGGGCGTATTGAAGTTTTGGTCTAACATGTAATTTGTGAAGTTTTAAGATCTTTAAAAGCTGTTTGAATAAGGTATATCATTGAAATGACCTTTTTAGTCATTTGTATGATATTTGTTTCCCATTTTAGTTCAGATGTTGAAGTGATTTCTTTTTTTTTTGTTTTGTTACTGCTGTAATTAATGGTTTAATTTGGGAAAATTTTGACCGATATGTAAAACTGCATTTGGAATCATTAAAAGGCACCTTCCAATCCTTCGTCTACCTTTTAATGTTGTTAAAATCCATTTGTAATTCAGTATGGTCTAACAGTGGATTTGCATATGAGTTTTCATTATCAGCAAATGAAGCGTTGTTAGTGTGAAGACCTTGGTAAAGATCACTTAAGTATGCTATGAACAGCAGTGGTCCTAGGACTGACCCCTGAGGAACACAGCTGTGTACTTTGTGCTCATTTAAAAATGAGGAATCCATATGTACCTGGGAGGTACGCTCAGTGAGGAAACCCTAGTTTACACCTACCTCCAAAATGTTCTAATTTTTAATGCAAGAACTCCATTTGTACTTTGTTGAATACTTTTCAAAATCAAGGTAAATGACATCAATCGGTTCGTAGTTGTCATCAGCTAGAGTCATTTAGTCTAATTAGGAGGTTTGTCATTTCTGATATTCCTGGAGAAAACCATGTTATTGTGTCGATAAAACATTCTCTAGCTGAGATTCTGTAACTTTTTTACATGCATTTACATAGTGCACTTGTTAGGCTGATTGGTCTATAGTTTTCTGCTTGTTAATTTCCTTTCTTCCAAGCTGCAAGGAATTATACTTTGTTCATTATGTTGTTAAGCGTGTCAGACAATGGCTTTTTCAAGACTTGTACACAGTTCTATGCTAAAGTTTACTTACTTTTTTTTCTGTGAATATGATGTTTATTTCAATCCTTCTAAAGGGAGTCTGACTTTGATTGTGTTGCAATCTAATACTGTGTATACATTTTCAAATTGTTCTGCAAAATATTCTGGCAATTTCTTTGTTTGCTTCGAATGGCTGTTGTGTTTTTCAATTAATTAGGTTTTGTTATGCTTGGAGTTGAGGGTGCGATTTATGTATGCATATAATTTTTTGTTATTTGCTAGTAGACTGTGTTCATAAGTTTTCCTTGCTGGCACTAGACACGCGTTGGTGTTTTTATTTTGTTGTTGATACTTTCGATAGTTGTCTTCAGATTTTGATTTCTGATATTTATGCCACATATTCCTTTTCTGTTGAATCACTTTAAAGACTTCTTTGGTCAGCAATAGTTTTTGCTTTTAATTTTTTAAGGCCTTATTGATCCATGTATGTTAATTGTTCTTTGACAAGGGCGGTAGCCATGTGTGAGTTGAGGTAATTTTAAGGTGAAGGGGGAGAAAAAATCCTATATATCTCACAAGGAAAGTCAATGTTTAATTATTTAACAAAACATTGAGTGCGACCGGTTTCGAAGTGTCATCACTTCATCTTCAGGCTCGCCTAGTGGAAAGGAGAATATGTGGTGTAATGTGTGTTAACTTGGAGCAAACGATATGTAAAATATTAAAAAAGAGAAAACTCACCATACTCTCCATACACTAGGGAATACTACAAAACAAGTTTCATCAAATGTGGGGTGAAATAAATTGTAAAATAAACAAAGTTTACAAGTAATAAAAAGTTAAAAATATTTGAAAAACAAATATTAGTCAATTAAAATATTAAAAATTTAAAATATTCAAGACCATACAAAACAAATCACATACATTAAACAGATTAAAAGATAAGGCTTATTTTAAACAACCTTGTTGTTTTTTCAAAAAACTAATATTTTTGAAAGTAGACCTGTCAAGTTAAGGCCTCTACAGGTGGTGGCAAGTATTAACAAAAAAATTCTTGGGTAAACCCATGACAGGGTATAGGTAATAAGATGTAAACCATGAGTGAAGAATTATTTATTATATAAGATTTGGGCCATGAACCAATCACCAAGTGTATGTGATGTTGTAGGAAGAAGAAAGAAGAAGAAATGACTGGGTTAACTGTTGTGAAGCAACTGAAGAATAAAAGAAGAAAAGAAGAAAATGACGGATGTGAATATCACACAATCTAACCTAATCTTTAAACGTGCTCGTTGGTTTCTTGTGGGAAAAAATTACTTACTGAAATGTACCCCTTGCAAGAAAATATGTGAATAGAAATAAAGGGGGAGGTTAAAAAGGAAGTTAGAACGATAAATTTAGATTAGTGTTGAGAAAACAGGAGGAGTTTCTGACATTATCTGGGCATTTAAGCAACCAACAGGATTTAATTTTAAATTTCTCAATATCTCGAGGCTTTCGAAGCTATTAAGAGTAAATCTATGGTAGGAACTATGTAGGATTTCGAAACCTTCAGTTGAATCGAAGTCGTGATTTGAGTCCAGTAGGTGGTTGGCAAAATGTGAAAAACCTGTTGTATTTTGGTTAAGACAACGCAAATGTTCTTTTAAACGGATCTCACACAATAATAACAAGTTCAACTTTGACATCTATAGAAAGCCAACACATACAGGCACAGTTATAGACAATACCTCTAACCATCCAGCAACACATAAATTGGCTGCCTTTAATTGCTACTTAGAGAGGCTATTAAACGTTCCTCTGTCTACGGAAAACTTTAATAAGGAACTAAATATAATTAAAACTATTGCTATAGATCACAACTTTGAACTAGATATTATTGATAAAATGCTAACACATAAACAAAATAAAATTCAACAAAACTTAGTTTATATTAACAATCCTAATATGGTACATGAACTAACCACCAGTAAGAAATACATTTCTCTTACCTTTATTGGAAAAGCATCCTATAAAGTGGCAAGCTTACTTAAAGACCACTTTAAAGTATCTTTCAAAACCCCATCCTCATTACATAAGTTATTTGTTCATAATAAAGATAAATTAGATCCCTTTGACTTATCTGGAATTTATAAATTAACTTGTAAATCTTGCCATTCTTTCTATGTGGGACGCACATTTCGAAATTTCAAGATCCGTTTAAAAGAACATTTGCGTTGTCTTAACCAAAATACAACAGGTTTTTCACATTTTGCCAACCACCTACTGGACTCAAATAACGACTTCGATTCAACTGAAGGTTTCGAAATCCTACATAGTTCCTACCATAGATTTACTCTTAATAGCTTCGAAAGCCTCGAGATATTGAGAAATTTAAAATTAAATCCTGTTGGTTGCTTAAATGCCCAGATAATGTCACTCCTCCTGTTTTCTCAACACTAATCTAAATTTATCGTTCTAACTTCCTTTTTAACCTCCCCCTTTATTTCTATTCACATATTTTCTTGCAAAGGGTACATTTCAGTAAGTAATTTTTTCCCACAAGAAACCAACGAGCACGTTTAAAGATAAGGTTAGATTGTGTGATATTCACATCCGTCATTTTCTTCTTTTCTTCTTTTATTCTTCAGTTGCTTCACAACAGTTAACCCAGTCATTTCTTCTTCTTTCTTCTTCCTACAACATCACATACACTTGGTGATTGGTTCATGGCCCAAATCTTATACAGTGTGGAAACCACTTATGGAATAAAATTCTTTATGTCATTATTTTAGAAAATTGTAAAAAATGCCGAGACACGTCAACTTTTGAATTGAGTTGTGCGTTATATAAACATAAATTTAAATGTACAGGGTGATTCACGCAAGTATGCCATAGTCGGTGTTGTTTTTTTTAATGAAACACCCTGTATATTTGCATATTTTTGAAATCCTCTTAATGAACCGATTCCAACAAACTGAATAATGTATGTATGCAAATATACAGGGTGTTTCATTAAAAAAAAACAACACCGACTATGGCATACTTACGTGAATCACCCTGTACATTTAAATTTATGTTTACATAACGCACAACTCAATTCAAAAGTTGACATGTCTCGGCATTTTTTATAATTTTCTAAAATAATGACATAAAGAATTTTATTCCATAAGTGGTTTCCACACTGTATAATAAATAATAAATATTTCTTCACTCATGGTTTACATCTTATTACCTATACCCTGTCATGGGTTTACCCAAGAATTTTTTTGTTAATACTTGCCACCACCTGTAGAGGCCTTAACTTGACAGGTCTCCTTTCAAAAATGTTAGTTTTTTGAAAAAACAACAAGGTTGTTTAAAATAAGCCTTATCTTTTAATCTGTTTAATGTATGTGATTTGTTTTGTATGGTCTTGAATATTTTAAATTTTTACTATTTTAATTGACTAATATTTGTTTTTCAAATATTTTTAACTTTTTATTACTTGTAAACTTTGTTCATTTTACAATTTATTTCACCCCACATTTGATGAAACTTGTTTTGTAGTATTCCCTAGTGGATGGAGAGTATGGTGAGTTTTCTCTTTTTTAATATTTTATATATCGTTTGCTCCAAGTTAACACACCTTACACCACATATTCTCCTTTCCACTAGGCGAGCCTGAAGATGAAGTAATGACACTTCGAAACCGGCCGCATTCAATGTTTTGTTAAATAATTAAACATTTACTTTCCTTGTGAGATATAAAGGACTTTTTCTCCCCCTTCACCTTAAAATTAATTGTTCTACTTATTGCGTCGTAGAATCTGTCAATATTTCTTTGATTAGCTACCTTATGTAATTATTGTTGAAGCGAGTTGTTGACTGCATCATAGTCAGCTTTCCAGAATTGTATCTTATAAACTTTGTGAGTTTGATGAATTATAATTTGTAGTCGCGTTTTGGGTGTGAAGATTACATGATCACTTTTTCCCAGTGGATATCAAAAATTAGTTTCTTCTCATTTATTATAAGAAAATCTAGAAGTGTTCGTTGGTCATTTCTAATTCTTATTAGAATATCAATATGTTGGTATCTTCTGTGGTTTTTGTAACGTTCCAAGAAGTCATAAGAAGACTAGTTGTGGGGATGAATTTCTATCTTGTCCCAGGTAATTTTAGGATAGTTGAAGTCTCCCATGATGAAGACAGGTTCTTTCAGTATCATAGCATTTTCGATAGCTTGTATTAGTCCTAAACTAAGCTCTTTAATTGTTTCTTCGTTTTGCCTGTATACACAAACTACTGCATGCACCTATTGGACTAATATGTTACATTTGATAAACATGCAGACACGCTCTCCATCAGTTCCTCGATCTTTACGAAACTTATAAGGCTATCAGATATTTGATCAGTTAACCATGTTTCTGTAATCAATATTATATTATGATTGGTGTTTTGGATCCTAACTTTTAGTTCATTGAGTTTATTTAGCATGGAGACTTCAACAAGGGACACTTTTAGTTTTTTGTATTTGTTTCTGCTTCATTCTAGGAAAAACATATTTTTGGAGCATTGTTAATGTATTTGACTCTTATATTCATCTCTAGTTCTTCAAGTACGGCCTTCAAATATGTTCTTTAAACAGGTGTTTAGTCTGTTTGGAAGTAGATGTTTTCTTTACTAAGCTCTGCTTTATTTTTAAAGGTTTCTCTAGCTCAGTGGTCGCCAACCTGTCGATCGCTAGCTACCGGTAGCTCGCGGATGCAATTCTGGTAGCTGTCACAACGATTTTAATTTAAAAAATACAAATTGCAAAAATCAGAGAAGCTTCCGAAAATTCCACAAAAAATCTAATTGTCATAATATTAAACATAAACAGCGGCAACGTTGCGGTGAGCGATCTGCCGCTGACGCCATCTAGCTAGAATCGGCTAGAACCGACCAGCCGAACCAGCGCGTTAGTGTTCGAGAACGATCAGGATTGCTTTGAACGGGATAAATACGCACGGCGCGGCGACATTGCGCTTAGTTTAAAACTGAACGCGTAACCCACGTCCAGTGGTTTGGTTAGTAGAGAACAAGAAAAAATAATATTATGGCAAGCAGTTGTAAGAAGGTAAAGACATACCACTTTCATTCGGAATGGGAAGAACAATACTTTTTTACAGAAGTTAAAGATAAAAATGTGTGTTTGTTATGTAATACTTCGATCTCCGTTGCTAAAAAAGGAAATATTGAGAGACATCATAAAACTGTACATTCTAATTTTGAAAAATCATTCCCACTACATTCTGCCGCCAGAAAGGAGAAACTGAAACAGTTAAAAAAGCAGTTAATTGGACAACAATCAATATTTTTAAGAACAGTCGACAAAAATAAGGCTGCAACTGAAGCATCGTACCGTGTGTCCCAGATAATTTCACAAAAAAAGAAACCTTATGAAGACGGGGAAATGATAAAACAGGCGTTTTTAGAAGCTGCTGATTCGTTATTTGCCAACTTTAGAAATAAAGACGAGCTAGTTTCAGCTATAAAATCTATGCAACTTTCTGCTAATACAGTGATGAGACGTGTAGAAGTAATGAGCAATGATTTTTTTACAATTAAGAACTGACTCAGATAACTGTGTTTATTTTTCACTTCAACTGGATGAATCAACAGATGTCGTTGACACTGCCCAGATGGCCGTGTTCGTCAGAATGGATTTTAGTGATTTTACGATTAAAGAAGATCTTTTGAAGTTTATTTCACTGAAAGGACACACTACTGGACAGAAGTTGTTTTCTTATTTAAAAAATATAATTTCTTCCGAGAAAATTCCAATATCGAAAATGGTCGGCTTGACAACCGATGGCGCTCCAGCTATGGTGGGTTGTGATAAGGGTCTGGTGGCGTTATGTCGTAAAGATGAAACTTTTCCGCAATTTCTCTGTTACCACTGCATTATCCATCAGCAAGCATTATGTGGAAATTTCCTGAAACTAAACAACGTTATGAAACTGGTGGTAAAAATTGGCCGATGAAGTTGACTGTCAATACAGGGACCTACTCCTTTACTCTGAAGTCCGATGGTTAAGTAGAGGACGGGTGCTGAAACGTTTTAATGATGTCCGAGTTTTAGGAACAAAAAGCGATGCCAAGCATTTTCCTATTCTTTCAGAAAAAATATCTCAAAATCCATTAGAACCCTATGACAGCAAATATCATGTAGAAATAGTTTCTACCCTGAAGAATAACTTCAAAAATCGTTTTAAGGATTTCAACGAAATGGCTTTAGTAGCGCAGTTTGTTGTTTCACCCTTTATGGAAATTGATATCCAACAGTTTGCAACTTGTGTTATGCAGAACTTTCGCGAAGACATCGCTGCAACAGAAATGGAAGTAATTGAGTTTCAAAATGATTTAGCCTTAAAATCGCTAGTCTCAAGTACCAAATATATCTGGCCTATTGTAAGTAAAGACAAATAATTAGTTCTATGCCGTGTTGCCTTGAAAGTGAAAGCATTATTCAGTTCAACCTATTTGTGTGAATCTTCTTTTTCCAATATGAAGTTTATTGAGAACAAATATCGCAATCGACTTACAGATGAACATTTGGATAATTGTATTCGAATGGCTGTATCAAATTATACTGCAAACATTAAAAAAATTATCGATGAGTCTGAGTGTCAGCCTTCTCATTGAACGTGCTTTTTTATTTTTCAATGTTTATGTTCATGATAGTGCGTTACTTTTTTGTTATTATTATTAACTATTTTTAAATCTTACGTGACATGCCGTTGTGGCTGGATAAAAGTTTGTGTTTATTTTTCAAACACTTTCGTTTGGTAGGTAGGAATGTAGCTATGAACAAGTACGAACTAGTAATATTGGTTATTTGTTTATTTTTAGTACCTGTGTATTATGTATTACCAGTTAAATAGTAAAATAAATACATATAATGATAAATTAACTGTGGACTATTTCATTTACGTTGCGTTACGTGGCTTCCGTGTGGGTAGCTCGCTGTTTATTCCAAAATTAACAAAGTAGCTCAACACATTGAGAGGTTGGCGACCACTACTAGCTATTAAAGAAGATTTAGTAATGATTCTAATGGGTCTGAGTTTTCCCTGAACAGATGCTCCAAGACGGTATACTTTGATATCATTTTTTTGAATGTTTTTCTTTACTTATTTTACCATGTTCGCTGCCTTATCTTAATCACAGTATTGTACATTTTGTGACGAATTAACTCATAGGTTTTTCGTAAATTAATAATTATATATTCAAATTGAGATCGAATGTTATTTTTTTTAACGTCAAAACTCGCTGCTTACCGTTTTAGTGACCAACATTCTTAATAAATACTCAAATTAACATTTAGACGTGCTTGGCTCAAAATAAAATCAGAAATTGCTTAATTTTTGGTTGATTTTAGCATGTTTCTCTCTCTGTGTTTCGAATATCCCAAAACGCCGTCAACTCCACGTGACCTTCCAGTTGCGTCGGAAAGGTGAAAATTCGGCAACATCGCCCTGAAACTTCGTCCTTACTCTTTCAGAATAATAATTTTCGCATGTAAAAATGCAGCCGCTAGGAAGTGCACAGTTAGGATGCATTTAGCGAGCCGTGGGCCGAGAGGAGGGCGAGCGGAAGGGCGAGGGGTATGCGGAAAGGGATCAAAAAATGCGATCAATAGTGGCTCTCTCTGCTTCTTAAACTCTCCACAATTGCACTGGAAGCGCTGTCAAAACTGCCCTCATAAGGTGTCTGGATGCGATGAGGATTTTTAAGATTTTTAGGTAACGCGCGACTCATTAATAACTCCTTCGTAAAGTGCGTTGGATACTGAACAAATTATTATCATCTGCACTATTTATGTATTCTTCTTAAATTGTTGACTGACTTAATTGAGGTTAAATATCTAAACATAAAACATCGAATAATAAAATATCAAATTAAAAAATATCTAAATTAGAATTAAAAAATTACACTTATCGAAATCTTAAAATATTTATCAAATTATCAAAATCACAAGATGTCTTTTTTATTTAGAAAAAACTCGAACACTGGTCAATTTACTAAGAAAAATCGTTTTGAATTAGATGTGAAAAATACTTATTTTTCGTCTATAGGTATAGTTGTAAAGAAAATAGAGGTAATTACAAAAAAATAGTTATTTAATAATAATTATTAAATAAGGAACACGGATGTTATTTACACTACCTAATATAACGCCCAACTAACAAAGTAGCTTTATAATTTTTAGTTTACAAGACTATTACATTTTATTGATATTATATTGCTGTTTCTGGAATGCTAATTTATTGTACTACAGTTGCAGAAATAACTATTTTGTTCTCTGAAACTAAATTGTTATATAAATTAGTTTTTACAATATTCTTACAGCAAAATTATAAAATAGTTTTCACGATTACTATGAAATTGTTACATAAACATTTATACAACTGTTCTATATAATATTTCAGCTTATAAAATAAAATTGCTTTATAGTTATTCTATATTATTGTTCTGGATTACCTTTAGAACTTTTTGGTTATACAAATATAACTGTTTCTTAACCTCATAATAACGCTTTAAAAAATAGTTATATAAATATTAGTGTGAGATAATTCCGCGTCAATAGCAATTTGCTTCTGATGAAAACTCTAAAATAACTGTAATATATTGTCGTAATACACTATTACAAATCAGAAAACTGTATAGCAATTATTTTAGTTAAGAATAGTATTATCCCTTTAAAAATATTTATAAAAAAAATAAAGCAACTACATTTGGTAGTATCTACGGCATATTATTTTGTATTTTATGTTTGTTCAACTACTTCCCATACCAATTGTATGTGAGTGTATAGTCTGAAAATGTCAGATTTAAATAGCGAAGAAATATAAAAAATAAGTGGTACCTGCTGTTCAGAGAACAGTAAAAAATATTAGTAAAACATTTTGTTGGTTTGTCTAGACACTCAAAAAAAAAAATATTATTCAGCCAGATAATAATTGGGTATGTTCTGAATAATCATGCCCCAATACTAAAAGAAAGCCATTTTTTTGGCGATGTCCATGTTAAACTTGCTTATTCTCGTAATATTAAAAATTATGCTTGCTCTATAAAGCTGTAGAAACAAATCTAATCATTTCAATTCTCAAATTCTTAAATGGGAAACGATTTAGTAAGGTTATGTTATATTTTGTCATATAGTGCAGCAATATGAAACTATTATACAACAAACCATGATGAACTTGTTTTGTAGAAATGAGTAATACAACTTAATTATTGTATTACAGCTGTTTTTACTACAATAATATTTTATAATTATGATTCAGTCTTAAAATAACTTTCTAATACCTCTGAATAGCCGCCATATTTAACAAAAACCTAAGACAGTTTTAAAGCTAAATCTACTGTCGGTTTTACTAGTATTTAAGACAAAACCAATGTTAATTAAAGATTTTAATCATTAGTAATATTAGTATAATCTTATTACTAAAAAAAAATCAAATTGCATAAATTTAATTTTTGTTTCACACTGAAAAAGTATTAGAAATATGAATCAAACTCGAGGCGCTTAAAAATTTAGTATTGCATGTGCTATATAATTAACAGTAATTCTTGCTGCGCATCCAAAAACGACTTTATTGTAAGTCATACATTATGTCTAAACCGCGTTATAGATATCTCTTAAGTAGATACTGCCATTTTACTAATATCGCCTTGAATTTACTTTTATGACAAATATAGAATTAATTTGTTTTCACCAGATACATTTAAAAAACTAAAATGTTACTGATTTTGATATGCAACCTTACCTCAAAATTGAAAATTTATAAAACAGTTATAAAAGTTTAAAAAAACATTTGTTTAAAGTCTGTGTAAATTTGTAGTAACTGTTCGGTAACTGCATTCAATAAATCTTATAGAATTTACAAAAGAACCAAATAGTTCTGTAATACTGCGCCCATTTTGTGTTTATTAGTGTTGAAAGAATGTTTCGGAAATGTTCTTAGCTAATATTCTATTTTATAAATTTTGTTCTGTAAACATTTTTTCAGCTTTTATAAAATATCAAATTGTTACTTGGGCGGCGTCTCGCATATGTATACCATATCAGCAAGTAGGGTGCCGCATGAACTTGTCTGAATTAGAAATAAACAAGAAATTACTTGTTTATTATCTTCAATTATAAAAGGACTGTCTTATTACAGCATAGCATTATTTTTGCTAATTCTTCGGTGGTAATCCCAATAAACATTTTTGATTGTATAGTAGTTACCTTTACTTTTACAACACTTTACTTATAAAACTTACAGTTATATATTTGGCAACCGTAACATTTCTCTTGCTGCTATAAACTTCTTAAAGAGCTTAACTGGGGGCATTTATAAAGGTTGCGAACACCTTTGTTTAGTAACGCTAATAACTTAAAGTTGTATAAGTAACAGTAGCAGAAACATTGTGGAAATCACTAAATAACTTACAAATAAATTTTTTTGAACACCTATATTAATATAATATAGTTCTGTACATTTTTAGGCACCTTTATATAACTTACCTATAATAGATTTAGTAATGTTTCCGTTACCAGAGTTTCGTTATTTGAACATTGACATTTCTCACTTTGTCATTTGTCAAAATATATTTGCTTTTCTCTCTGAGATACACTTATTTGTTTATAATCTTTCTATATTCTAATAATAAAATAAAATAAAATTTTATGTTCTGGTTAGGCATCATCGATAGAAACAAAAATGGAGAATCACGATAAAATTAAAAAACCTATGTAATATTATTGTTGGACTTTACTGACTGTTGGGAATCGTATTTCATTGCGAAAGTTAATGAGATACTTCGAAGAAACGTAAGGGCGACTATAATTTTCACTAATAATTATTTTTAGTTTATATTTTTACTTTAAATATATGAACCATCCAGTATTTTTAAGATTTTTGTAAACAAGTATGGCGGAATCACGAGTACCCTTGTATAACTGGTAGTAATAATAGGTTTATATCTTTATTTTTATGTATGAGAGAGTATTAAAATAATCAAGCGTTCGTAATCCATAGGCGTACCCCTTCTTTTAGTAGACAGTTAAAATATTTTTTGAAGTTATTCCTCGAGTATACACTTATATTTTCACCTAATTAACCTGCTTATAACTTCTAAACAGCTGAAGGTAAAAAAGTGCAATTTTTTCTAAAATGTTTTATTTTTCCACAAGGTATGTTAAGAACATTGTGTCAAACGAGTTATGTAGGTATAAGGGTTTAAACTTTGACTTTTAAACAACGTTACGTTCATAAATAATAATTTTAATATAAAAAAAACTACTTCTTACCTACAAATCCAAATCAGAATCGAAATCAGAAGAACTGTCGCAACCAATATTTACAATGAGTGGCTCGATCATTTCATCAGTAATATTGTCCAACTTGCACATTTTCTCTTCTTCTTTAATCGTATGATTTACTGCCTTTTCCCAGTTTTCAGGTTTCACATTATTTACAGCCTCCAAAAACAACTGTTTAACATCACTCATTTTAAAAGAATTATTTTTTCTTGAAACTTCTCCCTTTATCTGTGCCCATATCAGTTCAATCGGGTTTACTTCGCAACCATATGGTGGTGAATTAACCACCGTCATCCCACGATTTTTTGCAATTTCATCAATTTCATATTTTTTGAATTTCTCTTTATGAAGGGAACACAAATGATACAGTTCTTTTCTCACAGAACCGGGATGGAACTTAATATTCTTTGAATTTAGCCAATTCTGTAAATCTTTTTTTAACCACTTGGTTGTGGGCATTTTTTCTATAAGTCTCGAGTGATAACTTGCCTTATCCATTACTATTATACAGTTCTGAGGAAGAATATCTATAATTTGTTCGAACCACTCTTTAAAGACATCAGCATTCATGTCCTCATGGTAGTCACCGGTACGAGTAGATTCAAAAGTAAATAAACCACCTTTAACAAAACCGTTTGAACTACCGATGTGTACTATTATTAGTCTGCGCCTCTTTCCTGATGGTGGATTTAAACCAGTAGATAAATTATTTAAAAAAGCCTGTCTTCGACTTTATTTGGTTTATGTTCCTCGTTGATCCATGTTTCATCTAAATATATTTCTTCTTCGGTTTCTCATTTCTTTTATAGTCTTTAGGTAATTTCTTCTCCATACTAGAATATCGCTTCTTTCTATTAAAATAGACTTTCTGGAATGCTTTTTCCATAGAAACCCTATTTCTTTTAAAAGTTTCCATAGTGTGCTTCGACTCATTTTAGGGTAATCCTTATCATCTCGAACCGTCACAAGAACTTTGTCTACTGTCGGAAATTCTTTTCTAAAGAAGAACGCATGCACTTTCCTTCGAAGTCTTTCTTTCAAAAGATTTTCTAATTGAAATTTTGGTTTTCCTGGAGCTTTACGTGTTGTTTGAAACTCGCCACATTTCTCTTCTTTAACAACTCTGTAAATCGTAAATTTTCCAACACCAAGCGTACTACTAACTAATTCCACTGTGTCATCAACACTTTTACATAAATGTTTGTCTGTAAATGATTTGAAACAATTAAATATCAATGTTTTTTCATTAACTGTTAAAGGATTGATTTTTTTGTCGTTTACGCGGCCCTTCCAAATTTTCCATGATCACACTAGAATTCACACTGCACCTTGCAAGTTGCAACTAAACGACATTTAGTAAACTGTCAAGAATACACAACTTGGATCTCCTTACTAAATGGAAAACCTATAATCGCATTTTCGATGAAATTTGTTGGGAAGGTATTTATCTACTTATAATTCGATTACTGTAAGAAATTCTTGGAATTAAAATAAAACAAAATTGGCAAATATGTACTTATTGAAAATAATCTTGAGATACGGCTATGTAATCTTTAATACACAGGGCTTTTGGCCTGTCCAAACCTTTTTCTGTTGTTCTGTACAGCTTATGTTTATGTAGGACCAATAAAAGACCCAAAACTAATAAGCTCAGGTACATTTATTACAATTTTAGGAAATATTTAGATTATTCTGTAAAAATATTTAAAATTACCGTACTAAGTTTTGCATTTGAAATGGTGTTATATTACTCTCTCATACATAAAAATAGAATATAGTGAAGGGCGACCATTAAAATATTGCCTTCCAGTGTGTCACAAGTTTTCTTTACATTAGTTGCTTTTAGTATTATACACAATACCCTTTATTATTAAGTTTTTAATTTACACACGATCCACAGATAAAATGGATAAAATATAAAATCATAAATTTGGAGTTTAGAGGTTAGTTACATGACTTTAATAAATTTCAAATGTCACTACAGTTTCTTGCTCAAAACGCAAAAAAATACTGTTCAGCAGACTATAAAACTGTTGCAAATTGATCTGAAACAGATTCCGATCAAATTTTTTCTGCTGAACGTAGCCAATGAAACCAAAACGGTATAATTCATTTCTGTCAAACTGTCAAAAATTTAACCTCCGTCCACGAGCAACCATAACCTGAAATTATTAAATTATCTTCACCTTGTCTTTCAAAATAGTGCAAACTAAAGAACCGGGTGCTAAGGGGCCTCTACTTATAATTGTTCCATCAGCTTGGGAAAAGGATAGCATTCTTTATTAGCCTCATGCCAAGCGATGGAAATTCCAGACTGGAGGCGGACTGGGTGCCACAGCCCTGCTCTTAAAAAAGAAATATGTTTTTTTAACATACGACCATTAATTGTGGTATTCATTATTGTCAACTATTTCCAAGGACTCATTTTCAGCTACATGTAATAAAGGTAAAGTTGCTGTACTGATATCATTACTTTGATCAAGAATTTGTGTTTCTTCATCATCAGCTTGATTTCGATTGCATTCGGTCGTCATACTTTTCAGGTTATTACTTACACTTTTCAGGTTATATGATGAGGAATATAATATCTTTGTAAAATGTTTTGTTATTTTACGACGAAATGGCGTGCTGTACTTAATTTTTTTCCAGTTATTCATGTAAATAATATCTCACTACAAAAATATTCCTCATCAGCAAGCCATAAGCCATATATAATAAAAAAAAATAATAAAAATGACAATTGACATATATAGTTATACTAGGATAATTTGTATTACTCATGGTTGCAAAGTTTAATAAAAGAAGCGATATAATAACCAATATTTTTATAACAAATATAGGGGTCTATTTTGTAACAACTCCTTTATATTTAACGGCCTTTAAAAATATTGGCGGCCTATAAAAATATGTTCGTATTCGTTAATTTACTTCTGTCATTATTTAAACAGGTTTCTTTAAGATAGTCCTCTAATTTATTTTAAAGATCCGTTTAAATAATGACAGAAGTAAAGAAGAAAATATTTTTAAAGGTCGTTAAATATAAAGGAATTGTTACAGAATAGACCCCATAGTCAACATGATGAGATTCGAACGTTCCCAAGACCTTTGAAGCTTCTTTTGTCTTTTTAGGCTATGAAGCCAGACTTTGTCGCCTTCGAACTAACTCATGCATGTCGTCATATAATCTTCAGCAGATATGTCTGTTTGGCATGTAGATTCATTAACAGCGAATCTAAATGCCATTGTGAAGCCCGAAAGATACTCATCCCAATCTCGCAGATGGTTGGAAACTACTTTTGACATGTACTTGCTAATGGTCTTACTTATTCGCTTTACCATTCCATCTGACTGTGGGTGCAATGCCGAAGTTTTGATTTTTTTCATTCCTAATCTATCACAGATTCCTCAGAAAAACTGGCTCTCAAAATTTCTACCTTGGTCACTGTGGATCTCCAAAGGCATTCCTAATCTACTTATGAATTCTTTTATTAACACGTCCGCAACAGTTGCGGCCTCTTGATTTAGAAAGGCGTAACTTCCACTTACTTCGTTAAATAATCCATAACCACTATCATGTATTGTATTATTCTTTTTGGTTATAGCCAATGGTCCAACAATATCTAGGGCAATCCTCTCAAATGGGCTACCGACGTTGTACTGCTTCATTGGAGCCTTTCTTTTTTGTTGGGTCTATTACTCATAGAACAGGTGGTACATTTCTTACACCAGTTCTTTACATCATCGGAACTGTTTATCCAATAAAACCTTTTACGAACTGTCTGAAGTGTTTACTTAATACCGAGATGTCTTCCTGAAGGATTATCGTGTAACTTACGAAGTACTTCGGCTACTCTAGTTTTTGGTATGACCAACTGTCTTCTTTTTTCGGAACCATTATCATTCTCTAGTACTCGCTTTAATAAGCCTTTTTCTAGAATAAAAAAGTCCCACTGAGCCTAATATGACTACTGGGGAGAGTTTTAATACCTCTTACCAGGTAGGTCTACGGTTTTCCTGTTTCCATTGTCGCAGCTTCTTTAAAACGGGATCGTTCTCTTGTTCTTTCCTAAGTTTGGCAGAAGCCCACTCGTCGCGACAGTAATATAAATGAAGCTTTTTGTAATAATCAAAAGTGCATAGGCTATTTTGGCATATTTAAAGCATTCGATATGATATGGCATCATAAAATATTAACAACCTCAAAATCTGAGAGTTTTAACAGAAACTTTCTAATTCCAAAATACTAGAAAACGGGACATTACAAGGATCCGTCATTAGTCCTATGTTATTTTTAATAGGTACAAATGATATGCTTGATACGCTATAAAAACTTATAAAAGCTCGATTATTCGCAGATGATCTTATTATTTTCACAAAAGGAAAATAAGTTGATAATATGGTAAAACTTCTACAAGAACAACTCGATAAATTGGTTACGTTGAGCAAGAAAAATGGTCTCATATTTTCACACTAACGGCAGTTTTAAATTTTGAATAATACTGAATGAACTACCTGTTACACAAAAACAGATAAATTTTATGAAGCCATTTGCTATCAGTCATCCCCTAATTGCGCTAATCTCTAATACCTAGTAGTTAAGGAGGTCTTTTCGCCACCCCTTTCGCCACCAATGTTAAATAAAAAATATTAGATTATAAGTAAAATTTATTTTTTTCTAATAGTTGAAGTCCTTATTTATCTAATGTTGAACTTTTAACTATACCTTACCGTGCAAATTTTTGTCTTACGAGAAAATAAGACCTCAACAACAATTCTCGAATTATATTATTATTTATTGATTAGATGGAGTAGAAAAAAACTAAAAATTTTTTACAATAAAATATATAGGTTACCTTGGAATTTATTGAGAAATTATTATTAAAAAAAAATTTGAAGTAACCTAGTTGAAAATTTTTTCAATTTTTCAAACAACGCGATGAACCGACTCCGGAACTAGAAAATTCAATCTGGCTTAGAGATTTTAGTTTTCTCGTGGACATTACAGAGAAATTAAACGAACTTAATTTGCAGCTTCAGGGGAGAGACAAAGAACTAGCGGAAATGATTTCTGATATAAAAGCATTTATCAAAGAGCTGGAGTTTTGGGAACAAAACCTAATTAACAGCGATGCCAAGCATTTTCCTATTCTTTCAGAAAAAATATCTCAAAATCCATTAGAACCCTGACAGCAAATATCATGTAGAAATAGTTTCTACCCTGAAGAATAACTTCAAAAATCATTTTAAGGATTTCAACGAAATGGCTTTAGTAGCGCAGTTTGTTGTTTCACCCTTTATGGAAATTGATATCCAACAGTTTGCAACTTGTGTTATGCAGAACTTTGGCGAAGACATCGCTGCAACAGAAATGAAAGTAATTGAGTTTCAAAATGATTTAGCCTTAAAATCGTTAGTCTCAAGTACCAAATGTATCTGGCCTATTGTAAGTAAAGACAAATATTCAGTTCTATGCCGTGTTGCCTTGAAAGTGAAAGCATTATTCAGTTCAACCTATTTGTGTGAATCTTCTTTTTCGAATATGAAGTTTATTAAGAACAAATATCGCAATCGACTTACAGATGAACATTTGGATAATTGTATTCGATTGGCTGTATCAAATTATACTGCAAACATTAAAAAAATTATTGATGAGTCTGAGTGTCAGCCTTCTCATTGAACGTGCTTTTTTATTTTTCAATGTTTATGTTCATGATAGTGCGTTATTTCTTTGTTGTTATTATTAACTATTTTTAAATCTTACGTGACATGCAGTTGTGGCTGGATAAAAGTTTGTGTTTATCTTTCAAACACCTTCGTTTGGTAGGTAGGAATGTAGCTATGAACAAGTACGTACTAGTAATATTAGTTATTTTGTTATTAGTTTATTATTAGTACCTATGTATTATGTATTACCAGTTAAATAGTAAAATAAATACATATAATGATAAATTAACTGTGGATTATTTCATTTACGTTGCGTTACGTGGCTTCCGTGTGGGTAGCTCGCTGTTTATTCCAAAATTAACAAAGTAGCTCAACACATTGAGAGGTTGGCGACCACTGGTCTAAATACTCTTAAAATTATTTAGAAAGTTTAAAAATAACAACTGGTCATGCCAGTTCTTTCCACCTCTATTCCCGCCCCGTGGTACTCTGATACACTCTAAACAATAAAGTAATTCTTTGTAACAAACTACTGTTATTAAATAAATCATAAACAAATTGTTGATTGGATAATCTAATAGAATGTAAAAACCACACTAAAATACCATATTTAATGTAATACGTTTTTTACCACTTTTTATGACCTTATAACTTTTTGATAACTAGCATAACTTTTTAAGGAGGTCCTTTCTCCACCAATGTTAAATAAAAAATATTAGATTATGACTAAAATTTATTTTTTTCTAATAGTAGAAGTCCCTTATTTATCTAATAGTGAACTTTTAACTATACCTTACCGTGCAAATTTTTGAGAAAAAAGAATTTTAAAAATGTACAGTGTCTTACGAGAAAGTAAGACTTCAACAACAATTTTCGAATTATAATTAAGTATACTATTATTTATTGATTAGATGGTAGAAAAAACTAAAAATTAAGTTTTTGAAATATTTAGGTTTTGTTTTTTACAATAAAATATATAGGTTACCGTGGAATTTATTAAGAAATTAATATTAAAAAATCACAAAAAATTTTCAACTAGGTTACTTGAATTTTGTTTTTAATATTAATTTCTCAATAAATTCCACGGTAACCTATATATTTTATTGTAAAAAACAAAACCTAAATATTTCAAAAACCTTATTTTTAGTTTTTTTCTACTCCATCTAATCAATAAATAATAGTAAAATTAATTATAATTCGAAAATTGTTGTTGAAGTCTTACTTTCTCGTAAGAAACTGTACAAACACACACATTTAAAAAAAAATTCTCAAAAATTTGCACGGTGAGGTATAGTTAAAAGTTCACTATTAGATAAATAAGGGACTTCTACTATTAGAAAAAAATAAATTTTAGTCATAATCTAATATTTTTTATTTAACATTGGTGGCGAAAGGGCCTACTTAAGAAAGCAAAATACCCACTTGGTTAATATTTCGTGGTACAATTGAAAAACATTGTAATGTTTACAAAATAATGATAAATAAGCAATATTTTATTTTTAGATATATATTATTATTTAAGATATGTATTATCATTTTAGATATGCAATATAAAATTCTGCCCTAAATATGCACTTTATATGCATTTTGCATATAATCCAAGCTCTAATAATGATATACGATTTTGTCTAGGAGATCCCATTTCGGTATTTCTTCATCATCTTCTTCTTCTTCTTCTTCTTCTTCTTCTTCTTCTTCTTCTTCTTTTTCTTCTTCTTCTTCTTCTTCTTCTTCTTCTTCTTCTTCTTCTTCTTCTTCTTCTTCTTCTTCTTCTTCTTCTTCTTTTTCTTTATTTTGCTAAAAGGTACTTTGTAGGTGCTCCGTGTAGAATTGGAATTAGACTTCTGATGAATAAAAAATAAATATTTATTTGGTTTTAAAATAAATTGTACACATGTAAAACGGTCATCTGTCTTGTTCTGACTTCTTAATTTCATTTTATTTATCTTTCTGATATTCCATTTTTCTTCCATTATCCTTATCAACTGTCATAAAGGCTCGACAAATCAGCATGCACCTAAAAAAACATTGGCTATAATATACCAGCTAAAGACTTAACATATTTATAACATCAGTTCCGACATTGACACTTGAATATCCTCAAATAAAAACGATCTAAAAGTCTAAAAGTGAAATGATATTTAAAAAAACAGTCTCTACAGATAATACAACAGTAGTTACAAAGTAGATTTATTTGTAAACTACAAAGCACATTTTTTCCCAGTGTAGTTGGTCCAAACACTTGAAGAAAATGTTCACCCGAAAATTTACAGGTTCGTCCCTTTCTATCTTAAGAATGTTGTCTAATAAAAATAGTACCGCAACTTAGACGTGTATTCATGTAAAAATTTATTATATCTTACTAATATTCTTTCTGTAGAGTTACCTTTCTTTATTGGAACTGCCACTGGTTGAAGGTCTTTCACATTTCCACCCCAAACCAAGAACCGGAAAAAACATGACATACATACGCAAAATAAGAGACGGTGCATGTATTTTAGAGCAAAACGTAGTAATTACATATTCACATGTGCGTTTGCGTTTGTGGATTCATTGTGTTCATATGGATGAGGGTTTCTTTTGAATTGACGTGCTTTTTCAAAGTTCGTTTGGTGGTCTCCTTTGTGCACCAATATATGTATAAGCAATTTGTGTATCCTGAAAGCTTTTGCTTTTTTCGTTAAATAACTCGGTTTTTACCATTTTTAAGATACCTAACTGTATAAGTGGAAGTTGCAAATTTAGGGCAAGTTTGAATTGTAAAATTAGTTTATCTAAAAGTGTTTTTATATTATAATATTACTTAATAAACATATGTCTTTAATAAAAATTATACAACAGGCAACAACAATCTTACAACTGTTGATAAATTTGAATAAACAAAAAAAGATGACTTGAAATAAATATTGAGCTAGAATGAAGATATATATTTATTATTCAATCTCCACGGGGCTAACCCCAATTACAAGACAAAAGTTAACAAACAGAAAATGTATTTTACAGTAATAAATAACAATTGGTTCGTTAGAAAAATGTCCTCTCGAATCCACAAATGACAAAAAATGAAGAACAAAAAACAAAAGGTGAATTTGTAGTTTTTAAACCATACAAATAATTGGGAGATAAAGACTCACAATAACAGCAAAAAAAGAGACAAAAGGTACGAACTATGAGCATAAACGTTTTACTGAACCGCTACAACTGTGAAATATATCCAGATTCGGTTCTAAGATACAATCATTTGACACAGCTTGATTAAGAGGTGATATCACGATGTATTGCATCTCCAAACTAACTATCGACCAGTAGTCTGCTGCTGCAAAGTCCAAGACATTTTATAAAAATTTAGATACAACTCTTAAATCGCTGAATCAATTCAAAGTTGGTTTGGAACTATATAAACCACCCCTGAGTACCTCGGTGCCTGGAACAAAGTTAATCCAATTAAATATCAAAATAGAAGAAGTTAACATCAAATCGATTACATAACCAGGGTTCAGAACATGGAAACTACAAAAATACTTGCGTTCCTCAAAACCCAAAACAAAGGGCTGCAAACGGAACAGTGGCAAGTCATTCACAGACAAGTGGAAGACAACGATCAAACCATTGTACTGTTGATTGACGACGACTCTCTGTAGGCTTTGGAAAACCTGCAGTTAAAACCCTACCTGGGCCTAATTCAGGCAATATTTAGATATATTTGTCCTATGAGGCGGAATGTGAAATATATGTAAGTTTCTGGAGTTTAGCCTAGGAACGTGGAGGTTGATCATGTTGATTAACTCCATACAGTCAATAGACACATTAATAACATTGTGTAAAAATGTGACAGAGAGCATTATTCTGCGTTTTACAAGGCTGCAGGATTCGAATCGGTCATAAAAATATTCTTGTGGAGTGTCTCTAGCGAAAAATATATTATCTAAAAAATCTCCGCTGTACTCTTTCTAGGTGAGTTATCTGGTTATTATAAATTGGGCTCCAAATAATGCACGTTGTAATCGTCACTCCCTTTTAATAATTACAATATTTAATTAGTTCAAATATTCCAATATATTCTAATACTTTTTGAGCGCCCCTCGTATTTGGAAATATAGATATTATGTTAAAACGGGAATTTGTCTCTGTCTGGGACATTCTACCAATGATGCGCTTTCTCTAAAAATCAATAATTACGGTCAGATGTTGTGCGCACGCCTGGCTTACTTATGGATGGGGAATATTCACGTTTTCACACATTCGGTCAGCTGTTGGCTTTTGAAATTTCTTTTCAATTTGGCTGCGAAATAAACCGGTTGGGTTTAGTGTTGTTATGTGTGTCCGAACAAACTAAGGTAATCAAATCACCTTTTTTCTTATAATGAATGATAGAAATTAATTTTATTGTGTGTGTATATTCTGCTGAAATTATCTTTGAGATATTTCATTCATTAATAGTGAGCTTTTCGCGTAATATAAATTCCAAAATGTACAAAATTGCTGCCATTAATTTTATATATATATTTTTTTTCAGTTATTTAAAAAATCTTTCCATTCTTCATGTATTTTAATTTAAATACTATTGCAAATCTTTAGTATTGTTGTAAACTTGAAATGTTCAATTTAAAAATGTTTAATTTAATAGTAAGCTTTTATGGCTGACCACATGTGTTGTTTTTTTTTTGAAGCAATGGAAAGATACGGTTTTTTTTGTTGTAACTGACACGTTTTTTCTTTCTTAAAATTAAGGAACTGGATCTGTAACAAACTGGGGAATTGGCCTTTATAATCTAGAACTGCAGAATCTCTTAAGCTTGTCAGGTGAGTTGCCTCTAGAGCTGCGAAATCTCTTGAATCGTTGTGGGCTGAGTTGCGTCTGGAACTGCAGAGTGTTTTGAAGTCATCGTAGGCTCACCTACCATTAAGACACGGACCAGACCAGTTCGACCGTTGAAATCCGGAAACACAAGATAAGTGTCGGCCAGGACCACATACACAATTTTTGAGTCATAGTCATACTAGTCAATTTTAATTTTAAACTCATCCTCAGTCAAACGTAAACCGTAAAATTTGTTAAAATCAATTAATTTTATTTTCTTTTATATGTAATATCAGTCATCAATCAAATTCGAAATTAAAGCCAATTTATTGTTTTTAAAAATAAGTTCTTTATTTTTGTCCTTACTTTCAACTGACAAATTTACTTTTATTGTACATCTAAAGGTATGGCGCCCACATTAATTTAATTGAATTCTTTTAAGTCTTTTTAATTAAAGACCTTGTCATTGACTTGAAGGTAAATTCTAAACGAATCCCACTGACCTATTTTGATCTGAGCTAGGCCTGAGGCTTGTAAGAATTCTTATTACAAGGATTTTTACAATGAGACCCAGGTAAGGGTTAGTAACGTATCATCTGGTGCAAAATATGTTTTATTAAAGTAACTTTGTAAACGTAACATTTTTTATAAAACATTTATTTTATAAAACGTAACAATCCGTATTTAAGTTTAGATCGAACAAGAGCTGATAATAGTAAATTCATTGTATGGAACTCTCTAAAATCATTCATGTCCTAGTTAGAAGCCCTAAGATCCGAAAAGAAGATGATACCGTCTTATCAATATGAGCACCGAACTCAGGTCTTGATAGCGTAATATCCTGAAGTATATAATTAAATTGTATCATTTAATAGGTTAATATTACGTTATAGAGAGTGGCAATCATTCAAGTTATTAATGGTGTAAAATAGTTTTAAATCAGCAGCATATAGTAAATATTTTACATCAATATTAGTTACGATATCGTTAACAAAAATGTTGAAGAGAAGAGGACCCAGAACAGAGCCTTGAGGAACTCCAGAAGTTTACCTAGTGACATAACCTTTTGATTACAATTAATATCTGACTGTATTACTTAAATTACTATCTGGACATATTTCATTTTTGTTCTAGCTTTTAATAACCGACGATCTTGAAGCGAGGATTCTGTACAGAAACTTCTTTGATTGTGTAGTCGTTGGTCAGATTCTCATCTGCTAACGTTTTAAATTTGGTACATTCATTAGAATTTTCGAATCTAACCATTATACCACCATCTTGAACGTTAACTACTTTAGTGATGTTGATCTTAGATGATACAGGATTTATATTTTGAATCATAGCAGTTTTCGTGACTGAGGTAGCTTGTTTTGCCTTAGGCATAATTACATAAGAACGTTGCTTAGCAACTGCTTTCGAGTATGATACTTTATTACTAAGATCAGACGTGTTAAGGCGGGTACAGATCTGAGCACGTACG
This sequence comes from Psylliodes chrysocephalus, assembly GCA_927349885.1. Taxonomy (NCBI): domain Eukaryota; kingdom Metazoa; phylum Arthropoda; class Insecta; order Coleoptera; family Chrysomelidae; genus Psylliodes; species Psylliodes chrysocephalus. The sequence continues at coordinate 17,481,985 of OV651830.1, forward strand.
CGTATGAGGCAAGCCGAGGCCGAACCGAATGCCTCATGCGATGCAGTTTGTATGCACGAATGGTGGACGCACGAGGCGCTATTCGCCACTGATCCAGTAAATTCGCGAGCACGCAACCGTATACCCAGAACATTCTTAAAATTAAAACGAAAATGAAGGATGAGGATGATGTCGCGGAGTTGAGTGCATGTTCTATTATTTTATCCGACATATTAAAGAAAAGAATGGAATCGATGGAGGATTTCCTGCCAAGGATATACTTTTTTTATAGTGTTGTAATAGAACTAGCGCTTTGCTCTCTTAAGATATCACGCTGATTATTTAAATCCAGGAGAAGTAAAACGTTTTCCTGGTCCCACTTCATGCAAATTAAATCTTAAAAACTCGCTATAATCTGTACGGTGCTGCATGGTACAAATTCCCCGTCCAGACTGAGCACGTACTGCGCACTGCCTCCCTTTGATGTACCGCCAACAAACGGATCGGGGCGAGGCCGTTCGGCGCACACAACGAGGCAATTGCCGCTCCTCGGCAGCCCGTCCACATCTGCATGCTCATGCGTTCTCGGCTTGCCTCATACGCGTACGTGCTCAGATCTGTACCCGCCTTTAGAGTTTGAAGAATTGGAAGAAAAGTCGTCGAGTCTAAGGGAAATCTTCTCGTGAATATTGACAATTTCGTTTTTGAAGCTAGAGAGCTCATCTAACTTTTCCTGGATGGTTTTTTGAACTACATCGCAAATGTCAGATAAACGTTCGTCAATTGATTTCAGACTATTATTGTGGTCAGACAGGGATTTTTCTTGAACAATGCTGCCTTTACGTCAACAGAGTTCACATAAAAAATATAAATTTTTACATTAGTTTGACCAACATAGTAGTGGAACCATTTTTAAGCAGACACCTTTGCATCCCATCGTTATTTTAAGAGCTTATAGAGCTTGATGTTGATATCGCTTTTTGTTTTTCGTTTTTAATTTAAGTTTTTTTTTTTAATATCAACCTATCCTAACCCCATATTTTTAATTAGATTTTTTTAAAAATCAATAGGCTTTGTCCCTATATAGAGCTTGTTTTTTGCTTGAAATTTTCAAGTTGATATCATTTTTTGTTTCTGACTTATCGTGCAGACAAAAAACGTGACATCGGACTAAGTAAACCTATAATATTTTTCCCAGAATACTGTGTGAAGAGTATAATAATAATATAATCAAGATTAAACTAACAAACTAAGTACAATAAAGCAATGATAAAGTCAAAGTTTTGAAAATAATTTAATGTATCGTTATAACATCTCCTCTTTATTTTATATCAATGATTGGAAAGTTCGTATGCCCCGCCCTACTTCGTGATGTCACTGTAGGCATGGCGTAAATTAAGCTTGATTTAAGTGATTGTATGTGTGTTTCATTACTTTTCATGACTATGTTAACGTGTGACATCTCTTTTTAGCTAACTACTTTCGAGAAGACTTTTCACTTCTTCAGGCTCACTTATAAAAGAGCGCTACGAAAACGCGATTAGCCAGAGCGCAGTGGCGTACCCAAAAATAAATATTAGCACGTATGAAAATAAGGTGTTCACTGCACAAATGAACCATTCATATAACTTTTAGCACCTTGCAGTAACTTTTTCTAGACACCGTTGAGTTTTAATTCATAATATCGCTACCTTAATTTCTTATAGATGTGTAAATTAATGTTCAGTAAATTATTTTATCAATCTCTGATCATTATTTTTATTTTAAATGTAAAAATGTTCAAATTATTGACAAATAAGTTCATAAAATAATACTTTGCAGAAGTAGCGGCTCGTGATAATTTAAAAATGGTGTTCACTTTTCCAAAAACAATAAAATTATGTTATTTATGTAAAAAATAATATATTTTTACGAAATGTAACTAGTGTTGACTACACAAATGTACCAGTGGAGAAACCGTTCCTGTATAGAAAGCTTTTTGTATAAAAAATATTATATAAAACTCTACCTACTATTTTACAGTTTTTGTTGTAAATTGAATAATTTAAATGTTTTATTTTATTATTCTGTCCTTTTATATCTAATGGAAATCTTACCTCACTGGCTTCTAAGACCTTTGTCAACTCTTTCCTAGTACTTTTAATTTCGTCTATAATTAATTTGGTAGATGAACCTTTCATTTTACAAAATTTGGTTAATATTTTCCGTTTTTACGTGCGTGGCCGCCTTTATATCTGATACTTTTATCTTATCAGACAATCTAATTCAATTTATTCGAAACGTATCTTTTAGTTATTAGGTTGTTTATTTTAGAGTAAATATTTTAATACATACTATTTGTTTTTGTCCAGATTTCTAGAATAACAGTCCAATATTTAACGTTACAATTTATTTTTAAATAAAATATACCTACCATTGTCACTTTATTTATTTATTATTATTTGACTGTAATTTAACTTCCACAAAATATTAAATTAACATTTTTTCAACATATAATTCTTCAAGGAATAAAATTATACATTCAATTCTATTTAATAGATACCAATTCCTTATAATGTTAGTGGGACGTACGGTATAAGTAAACATTTATGTGCATATTATTTATAATAAACTCTTTATAGCTAATAGTCGTCGGGTTATAATGTAAATACCCTCGAATTGATTGCCAACGTCGACCTTAAACTATAAATTTAAATCTAGTTAATAACTAGTTTTATAGGTACGAATTAACTTACCTAGTAGCATAGTTTCAAAACATTTAAAACCCACCAGTAGCAGAATGCTATTTCAATTTATGAGTGAAGTAATAAAGTGTATAAAGAAAAATAAATACTTAGTTAACTTTATGTGACATGCAAAATAATGATGAGACACAACTATTTTATTTATTATTATTAATTTATTTGATGATATCACTCCCAATAGTCCCAATTTATTAATTTCCTATACTTTTAATTATTTAATAATCCATGAATATACCTACATTAAGTAGGTACTTCACTAATAGTTAATAATCATGCTTGGTATATTTGGATGGTGTTATACAACAAAGAATCAAACAACATGTTCTCTACAACGAATTTACCTCATTCCAGTGCTTTTCAACCTTTGGTTGACTTTAATTTCTCTTTTCTAACGTAATTTTTTTAAATATATTTTTTATTCTCTCCAATTACCTTTGTTATCGCTTTATTTTTTAATATAATACCATCCATCTCATTTAAATGCTATATTGTAGAGAAGCTGTCATGTTTTGCGATTGGTTTTTACTTCAACTGTAAATTATTGAGCTGCCAGATTTGAATTACTAATTGATTAGTACATGAAGAGAATGAATTATGAAATTACAGGTAAAATCATTGGTTATTTGTAACCAGTGAGTTTGACTGTAATTTTACATTCGCTTTAGAATGATATTTACAAATTGATTGGTTACTTTAAAATTGAAAATAAATTTGTACTTAAAATTAATTTTATAGTAAAAACTAAAAACTGCTTTTCTCAACCTGCAAGTAGTTGTTTAATATAACATTACAAACTTGTGTGTAATAGAACACTGTAAATTTTTGTGATTTTACATTGTGATTTATTTAATTTTACATTTTGCATTGTAATTAATTTAAATGGCGATTTTATCTTGTAATTTATTTTTATTTTGGCAAAGTATTGTCAGGTAAAATATACAATGTGATCCAGAAAGTATAATACCTATTTAGATCACAATATTCTAGACAATGTAATTGTTTAATGTTACGTTACAACTCTGTATGTAATATAACAGTATACATTTTTAATAAATCACTGATTTTACTTAGAAATACACTTAATCATGTTTCTGTGACAATAATGTCTCGGTACAAGTTCAGAAGAGATAAAAGCAAGGCTTTGTGGGCATTTCATGAAACTGCAATATTTTAATTTAGGCAGATTGTGTTACACACGATTTGACGAAATGTTGCAGGCTCTTCAAGAAAAGCCTTGGTAAGGTGAATTTATAAAGAGAGACATTAAAGTTCTATGGTCTTCCAAGCTCCTTTAAAAATACTTTTCCTTATCAACTCATTATGAACTGAGTATTGTCGAAAAGACAATAGGATTTGAAATTATCAAAATAATAAAGGTTATTTTTATATTTCCAATAAATTAAAAATTAATATATTCTGTTCTTAGGAATATTTTGAAAATTGTCCATTGTTTTTGACTCGAGATATTTCTCAAAATATTTATGAATTTTGATAAAATTTGGAAATTAATCAATAAAATTCATATTCGCATATCAATCAAATTATATTTTTTTTCTTCTTTAGTATAATGTATAATAAAAATAGTCTAACCTTTTACTAATAACTGCACGACTTTTCTGACTTTTCTGATATTGACTACAGGATGATTTAATAAATATATTGGTAGTTAATTTATCAAATCTGTCAAAAAAAATTTCATTTCATGCTCAAACTCCTTTTCTTCCATTGGCGTAGAATTTTTAAAGGTGCAATTATTTAAGAAATCAAGTTCTACGCCTATGTATTATTATCGGACAAAATTTTAATACCATTTTTTTTGCCACATAAAACTCTACCAATATACCAAATTTCAGCAAAATCGCATATGCCGTTTTAAATTTATATGAGAAAAACGATTTAAAAATTGTAACTTCAAGGCCATCTGGAGTCCAAAAGAAGCAACTTTGTACTAAGGTAATTTTACTTAAATCGACTTATTTTGATCTAAGGAATATGTGGTATGTTTTTGTAAAGACCTTTTACAGACACCCTGGATATCCCGATTTAGGTGGGAGCTCCAGCCTATCCAGCAATTGGAAATTTGACGATACCTTTTTTTTTTCAAGAAAACTTTCATAAAATCAACGCTTTAAAATAGCTTTTTAAGCGCTTTAAAAAAACCGGTGGTGCCTTTAAGTGAGGTATGGAGGAGGGGAAGGGGGTGACATCCCTCATTTCCCCCATAGAGGCCAAGCACCCAAAGCAATTTTTGAGTTGCAGCGCCTATGATATCACTCATAAATATGTTTCAGAGTCATGGGCGTCATTACACAATTCTATAGGAACGGGCAAAATTTTGAAAAAATTTAGAATGTTTGTTGGAAAACAAAGAAAATGAAAAATAAAAGAGAATTTTTTTATGATGGATTTAATTTATTCATGGCTTACTTCCAATTTAATGAGAAATAACGGAAAATCGCAATTTACTTTTTATTTTTAAATGAAAAACCTTTTTCTTATTGAAAATTTAAATTTCTGGGACATTTTTCTAGAAAAAGCGTGTATTGAAAATTTTCTGTCAGTAACATATTAAAAAAAAATATTTTCCCATATGATGGTCATTTTGACAGCTGATAAAATTTTTTTATCCATATGGATGGAATTATTAAACGGTTTGTTAATAATAAAAATACTTAAATAGGTCATTGGTATACAGTAACTTATTTAGAAAAAATATTATCCAATATGGCGGCCATTTTAACAGCTGATTATTATACAAAAATGTCCCAGAAATTTAAATTTACAATAAAAAAGAGTGTTTCCTTTTCAAATTAAAAAAAAAATAGATTTTTTGTTATTTCCGGAAATAAGTCATGACGTCACAACAGTTGAATCCATCATAAGAAAGTATTTTTTATAGTCTTTCAAACAGAACAAAATTATTCCGATGTCTCACTGAATAGCAAAGATAAGGGGTAGTGGAACTTTAGTAGTAACCCTAACAATGTCACTGAGCTATTTGACAACTGATATTTAAGTTATCATAACAAGTCTCTAATAAATAAAATAACACAACAAAAAAGACAAAAACTAAAATAAAGAAAAAACAAGAAACGTAAAACACATTTTTAAAAAACGAACAGAAGGTGTGATATAAAAGAAAAATATGAACAAGAAGACAAAAAAGTTTCCATATAGATGTTACATTTCAGTAGCGTTCGATTTTTAATAAAATTTTATATTACAAAAAAGTTGAGTAGAGAAAGAGTTGGTGACACCCTCCAAACAAAAAAAAATATATATTGCTTCTACCTCGATTTTGTTAGTCATGGTATTCCAATACGCCATATAAAATTTCATGAAACAATGTCAAACGGTTTAAGAACAACGTTAAAAATATTTATTTAAATTTTTATCTTATACACTCTGTAAATATTATTGGGTGTACTTTTATATATAGGTAAGAACGGTTTAATCGACCTACTTTTGACTTAAGAATACGTGGTATAATTTATGACCAATTTTTTTGAAACACCCTATATACTAACGTAAAATTAAACAAAAATAATTGGTATATTTGTGATTTGAATTTATATTTTCTTCATTTTTAGTTCTAAAGAACCAATAGAAATTAGTGATTAAAACTGGTTTCCTATCAATAAGTCACAAGATTACATTTTAGCCTTGTACATTAATCAAAGTCAGAAATCTAATCATTTGCTAAACATTTAAGATTTAAGGCAGTGGTCGCAACCTGTCGATCGCGAGCTACCGGTAGCTCGCGGCGGCAATTTTGGTAGCTCTCACAACGATTTTAATTTAAAAAATACAAACTGCAAAAATCAGAGAAGCTTCCAAAAATTCCACGAAAAAATCTAAATGTCATAATATTAAACATAAACAGCGGCAACGTTGCGGTGAGCGATCTACCGCTGACGCCATCAAGCTAGAATCGGCTAGAACCGACCAGCCGGACCAGCGCGTTAGTGTTCGAGAATAATCAGGATTACTTTGAACGGGATAAATACGCACGGCGCGGCGACATTGCGCTTAGTTTAAAACTGAACGCGTAACCAACGTCCAGCGGTTGGGTTAGTAGAGAACAACAAAAAATAATATTATGGCAAGCAAGTGTAAGAAGGTAAAGACATACCACTTTCATTCGGAATGGGAAGAACAATACATTTTTACAGAAGTTAAAGATAAAAATGTGTGTTTGTTATGTAATATTTCGGTCTCCGTTGCTAAAAAAAAGAAAATATTGAGAGACATCATAAAACTGTACATTCTAATTTTGAAAAATTATTCCCACTACATTCTGCCGCCAGAAAGGAGAAACTGAAACAGTTAAAAAGCAGTTAATTGGACAACAATCAATATTTTTAAGAACAGTCGACAAAAATAAGGCTGCAACTGAAGCATCGCACCGTGTGTCCCAGAAAATTGCACAAAAAAGAAACCTTATGAAGACGGGGAAATGATAAAACAGGCGTTTTTAGAAGCTGCTGATTCGTTATTTGTCAACTTTAGAAATAAAGACGAGATAGTTTCAGCTATAAAATCTATGCAACTTTCTGCTAATACAGTGATGAGACGTGTAGAAGTAATGAGCAATGATATTTTTTTACAGTTAAGAACTGACTTAGATAACTGTTTATTTTTCACTTCAACTGGATGAATCAACAGATGTCGTTGACACTGCCCAGATGGCCGTGTTCGTCAGGATGGTTTTTAGTGATTTTACGATTAAAGAAGATCTTTTGAAGTTTATTCCACCGAAAGGACACACTACTGGACAGGAGTTGTTTTCTCATTTAAAAAATATTATTTCTTCCGAGAAAATTCCAATATCGAAAATGGTAGGCTTGCCAACCAATGGCGCTCCAGCTATGGTGGGTTGTGATAAGGGTCTGGTGGCGTTATGTCGTAATGAAATTTTTCCGCAATTTCTGTTACCACTGCATTATCCATCAGCAAGCATTGTGGAAATTTCCTGTAACTAAACAACGTTATGAAACTGGTGGTAAAAATTGTGAACAAGATTGGATCTTAAAGCGTTACAAAGAAGATTATTCAAAACCTTGGCCGATGAAGTTGACTGTCAATACGGGGACCTACTCCTTCACTCTGAAGTCCGATGGTTAAGTAGAGGACGGGTGCTGAAACGTTGTAATGATGTCCTATCTGGCATAGTTAAATTTTTCAAACACGATGAACCGACTCCGGAACTAGAAAATTCAATCTGGCTTAGAGATTTTGGTTTTCTCGTGGACATTACAGAGAAATTAAATGAACTTAATTTGCAGCTTCAGGGGAGAGACAAAGAACTAGCGGAAATGATTTCTGATATAAAAGCATTTATCAAAAAGCTGGAGTTTTGGGAACAAAACCTAATTAACAGCGATGCCAAGCATTTTCCTATTCTTTCAGAAAAAATATCTCAAAATCCATTAGAACCCTATGACAGCAAATATCATGTAGAAATAGTTTCTACCCTGAAGAATAACTTCAAAAATCGTTTTAAGGATTTCAACGAAATGGCTTTAGTAGCGCAGTTTGTTGTTTCACCCTTTATATAAATTGATATCCAACAGTTTGCAACTTGTGTTATGCAGAACTTTGGCGAAGACATTGCTGCAACAGAAATGGAAGTAATTGAGTTTCAAAATGATTTAGCCTTAAAATCGTTAGTCTCAAGTACCAAATGTATCTGGCCTATTGTAAGTAAAGACAAATATTCAGTTCTATGCCGTGTTGCCTTGAAAGTGAAAGCATTATTCAGTTCAACCTATTTGTGTGAATCTTCTTTTTCCAATATGAAGTTTATTAAGAACAAATATCGCAATCGACTTACAGATGAACATTTGGATAATTGTATTCGATTGGCTGTATCAAATTATACTGCAAACATTAAAAAAATTATAGATAAGCCTGAGTGTCAGCCTTCTCATTGAACATGCTTTTTTATTTTTCAATAATAGTAATTTTTTTAATAATTTATTTATTCACAAATAAATAGTATGCAATTTACATTATTGCAAAATACAAAATTCAAAAAAGTGAATAAATAACAATGACCCTACGAAACACGAAAGTGTTCGTTTGTAGCTATATATACAAAAAATTAATTTAGAATATAAACAAGACATACATATAAATTCCACAGTAGATATAAATATAAAAAATACAAAAATATATAAATATAAATGCGACTAGTAACGCTATTTTAAAACATGTTTATATATATATAGAAAAACAGAACAATACAAAATCTTATATCTACAATACGGAGTCAGGAACAGCCTTAGATCAATTTTATGTGACAGTATATTATAAAAGAACAAAAAAATTAAAAATATTAATAATGTTAAATATATATTATTATAAATTATTATGAATAAGCAGGCAGAATAAAGAGTTTTTTTGCATTTATATATTATTATCTATTAAATCATGTATTAAAAGTCTAGGAAATTCCAGTAAATGTTTTTTTAAAAGTACTTTAAATATTTTAAATCTATTTTCTTCTTTTATGTTAATAGGAAAATAATTGAAAATTTTTGGTCCTAAGAAACTGTAGCTTCTTTGGCCGACAGATTTATGCATAAACGGAACTAGGTATTGACTACGTCCTCTAATATCATATGGGTAATATTTATATGTTAATTTATGTTTATTTTTGAACTGTGTTGTGGCAATACTTAAAAATAATAATTGCTTAACGTCAAAAACCTTTGTTTCAGAATAAAGTAAGTGTGTACAATACCGGGGCTCTTTTTTATAAATTATTTTTAATAGTCGTTTTTGTATAATTTCTATTTTTTTGAGGTATGTATTCGCTCCACTTCCCCAAGCAATAATGCCATAGGTAAGGTGAGGCTCAAAAAGTGTATGGTACAACATCCGCAAATGTTGCTCTTCGAGTATATAAGAAACCTGTTTTAATTTGTATACTACACATCTTAGCTTTTTAAGAAGATTGATTATATGGTGATCCCATCTGAGATGATTATCGATTATAATGCCTAAATATTTTATAGTACTTGTGAATTTAATTTTAAGATCACCTTGAATTGATAGTTCATCAAAGTCTGGAAGATGTGAGCTATAACTGCAGAAGGGCAAGAAAAAGGTTTTCTTAAAGATAATAGATAAGAGCTTATTATCGAACCACTCTTTAATTCGGGGAAGGTCAGATTCAATTTTTGTTTTTAAATCGGACCATGTTGCATCTTCGTAAAAAATTAAATTATCATCTGCAAAGCTAATAATATCACCTTTGGACTTGACCAGAAAAATATTATTTAAATATATCGTAAAAAGAATTGGCCCCAACACTGTACCTTGAGGTACACCACATGTAATTACTTGTTTATCGCTAAAAGAGTCCTCTATTTTAACTTGTTGAGTTCTATTTAAAAGATATGACCTAAAAAGATTTTGTGCGTTACCTCTTATACCCACGTCTTCAAGCGTCTTTAATAGTATATGGTGATCGACGGTATCAAAGGCTTTTGCTAAGTCTAGAAATACACCTATACATGACCTTTTACTATCTACTGCCTTATATATTTTTTGTATCAATTTTTATGTTCATGATAATGCGTTACTTTTTTGTTGTTATTATTAACTATTTTTAAATCTTACGTGACATGCCGTTGTGGCTGGATAAAAGTTTGTGTTTATTTTTCAAACACCTTCGTTTGGCAGGTAGGAATGTAGCTATGAACAAGTACGTACTAATAATATTAGTTATTTTGTTATTAGTTTATTATTAGTATCTATTATTAGTATCACCAGTTAAATAGTAAAATAAATACATATAATGATAAATTAACTATGGATTATTTCATTTACGTTGCGTTACGTGGCTTCCGTGTGGGTAGCTCGCTGTTTATTCCAAAATTAACAAAGTTGCTCAACACATTGAGAGGTTGGCGACCACTGGTCTAAACAAAAAAAAAACGAAATTTTGACCCGTACATGTTTTATTATATTTTTCCAATATCAAATTAAAAAAACGCGACAAAAATATCTTGCTATTTAATCAAATTAAAGAAAAATAACTATTTCATAGTACCTCAATACCCGCTTCGTTGTGCCGACCATGGCAGCAGCATTTCCGAAGACAAACTAAGGTATATGCGGCCACCAAACGCAAGAACGAGACGATAGATAATAGGGATGCACGACGACGATCTAGCCGAAGCGTGGGGAAGGGAAAATGCAAGTGCATGCAAGTGCCGAGCGGTGTCGCACTTGTTGCACCTCTGTATGACGTTATACTACAGTAGTTGTGCCGACCATCATTCATGCAACACATTAGCAAAATTTTTCCAACCGAAATCTATATCGCGCTCAACGTAAAACATGTAAATTTTTATCAATCGCATCAAAGTAAGCCGGTTTGATTTTTTCTACAAACTTTTTAAAAAAAATTTTTTTTTTAACTACAATTAAACTATTTTTCTTTACAGATTCGCAACAGAAATCATGGCGAAAGAACCACCGTCTTATTTGGTTAATACTTGAAGAGAATCAACTTCCAGTGACTTAAAAAATACAAAAAAATAGTGTTTGTTTATTAAAACTTTCTTAAAAACCGTGTCAGTGCGAGATTATTCAGACAGTGACTTTTTTATACATTATTTAAGTGCGGGTATATCGTAAAATCTCTTAAAATTTAAGTGTAATGAATTATTTGAGATGGGAAATAATAACCTCCATAACAGTGTGACAAACTTGCCGCCCAAAAAAAATGGCGGAGTGTTCTTTTTCGAGATGCATTCAACAAAGAAGGAATATTAGAAGAGAACTTCAAAGATGGACAAAAAATATGGTTCATATTGTCGGTGAGTAGAGAGTTTTTTTTTCTTCTCCGAATTGAGACCGATCAATATTTGGGCGCATCAGTTTGAGATCGCAGTGTGTGTGTGTGTATACGTTTTATAACCTGTTGACTCTAATGTTTACTAAATAATTTCCCGTAGAATAGTTATAAACAGATTTTAGATAGAAGAAAATGGAAAATTTCGGTCGCTTTGTGTACGTCTACTTCGATGCATTTAATGATTTTTAAGATGCACTTTTTTTGTGTATGCGTCGTGGTCGCATTTTTCTGTAACGGCGCCGAATTATTAGTTTTCTTTTATTTTTTCTGGAAAATTCGCCATTTCCTTCATTAAAGCGATAGTACTTGGAGGGAGTATTATTGATCGAGGGTCGAATGTTTTTTTTTTGGATGCGTATTTTCTAATTACGATTCATTTCTTAGACGTATTTGAATTTCTTCCTAAAATTCAATATTATTTGATTACTTATTGATAATAATATTAAATAGGTATACTAAATAAAATAAGATGTACTTAAAATATAAAAGTACGTTTATTAAGGAATTAAAAACAAGAATATTTTTAATGCGAAATTTGAGCTCGATGTTTTTGATAATTTCATTTATTTGGTCGTAAAAATGTCATATCGTTTTCTACATTTAACAATCTTGATATTTTTTTAGTTTTAATGTTGGTTAATGCTGAAAATCCGAATTCACACAAATAATATGTAGAAAATTATAATAATATGTTTAAAACTTTTGAATAATCGCATCTAATGTTAATCCGAAATGAATTAATTGATTCTTCTGAATGTTTTAAAATTAAATCTCGATGATTGGAAAACAAAATGAGTTCTTCCTCTTTATTCAAAGTTAAGTCAAATACAAAAATATCCCAATCAAATTTTTTTATATCTAATTTTGGGAAATAATAAATAATTTTTTCCTCTAATGTTGTCAAATGTTCAATAACAAATATTTTAATAGTTTTATTAGTATTTTTAGGACTGACTCAAACTTTTCTAAATTGTCTTTCTGGCTTTATTCTTCCATAACGTTATTTGTTTTTGAAATCCCACCAGCTTGTCGGCTAAATTTAAAATATTTTCATTAGATCCTTGTATACTTGAATCGAGAGGTGAATACATTGGGAATTCTTGTTTACATCTTTTAGGGAATTCCCAGGTATTTCTGAGGTATTCTCTAGGAATTCTCAGGCATTCCCGGGAATAATCATGTATTCTTTGGCAACTCTCTATAAAAATTTTTCTTCAAGTAACTCTCATAAAGGACAAAAGGAAGATGCAAAATAAGGTTATTGGAAAAATTAATAAAAGCACAAAAATTTTATTTGAAATAGTATACTGTTGAAATATTTTAACTTTAAAAAAACTTCAAATGTCTAAATTCTTGTTGAATAAAAATTTATTTTTATTTTTAAAAAATAATCCCTTCTGTAAGAAAATATTTGAAAACTTTTCAAAATAAGAACTTTTTAAAGCACTCTGTAGACTAAAACGTTAGCTTATTTGTTAACGAAATTAGTGTATGAAACTTTAGCTGCCAATTTGAAATCTTCACTTCCATCAATTCCAACGATCGAAAGTATATACAAAAATTACCATTGTTTATTGAGTCGGATGTGCTTATTATTGGATTGGGTTAAGAAAATATTTCCAAAATAATAATTTGCTATTGTATGTCTAAAATAGCGAAGATGGAACCGGAGTTACAAAATTCAATAAAATAAAGAAAATGACAGTCCTTTCTACGACAAATACAGCTACTATACAGGGTCATATGTAAAAAGCAATTCGGTTTCAGAGAAGGTATTTCAACTCAAGATGCAATTTTAAAATTAACTAAAGAAATGTATAAATCTGTAGATAGCAGCCGGCCTGCTTTGTGTGTTTTCATAGAGGCATTTGACACAGTTAGCCATGCTTTACTCCTTGAGTCACTTGGAAATATTGGTGTAAGAGATAAAACACTGAAATTTTTTAAAAGCTATTTATCTAATAGACTTCAGCGTGTTCAAATTGATAATATACACAGTAATCTAAGGGATGTGGAGTATGGGGTACCGCAGGGCACAGTGCTGGGTCCTATATTATTCAACATCTATTTAAACAATTTATTTTTTATAAAAAGTACAAGCAACATTATTACATACGCTGATGATACGGTAATTTTATATACAGATAACACATGGAAAGATTTAAAGCTAAAAGTCGAAAAAGACCTTCAATTAATTAAATCCTGGTTTGAAAACCGCCTGCTCACAATAAATAAGAGTAAAACATTTTTTTACCCATCTCTGCTAACATATCTGGTCTTCAAACATACAGTAATCTTACTGTTACTGATGACTTTCAAATAAAAGTAATATATAAATTCAAATACCTAGGGGTCTTGTGAAACATGGCATTGGTTTCATATGCCTTTTAATTGGCATTCTCGTATCCAAGATTCTGCAAATATAATGACGAAAATCAGGATTAGACTGCTAAAATCATATCTTAAACGTAACCAGAATGACAGAGGCACCAGTGAAGAATTTAATAAAGAAAAAATGAAAATAAAAAATGGTAATAGGGTCTTTTGAAGTTTTCAAAATGATTTAGTTGATCTTTTTAACAAGATTCACTGAAGATAAACATCTGCTAATACCATCTAATCTTATTTTTAATAATGAAATGAATTAAAAATCTGCAGAAAAGATGTGTTCTGAAATGATGCAAAATTTGTAAAAACAACCTGATGCACTAGGAACCATTAAATACTTAAGTAAATTTAATGAACAAGTTCAAAGTGGCGTTTCTGGATAAAAATGTTTCAATTTATACCAGAATTTATTGTGATATGTTGTGTTTTTTTTTACAATTTGGAGGCGGTGGATAATCTCTGAAGAAAACCTGAGTTTATCAAATAATTTTATAACATTAAATAGCTTATGTGTGGAACTTAATGCACTTGTTATTATAAAGTTAAATACTTTTTTTAAAGAAAATAGGGGAAGGTGGTATATGCAGGGACGTTTTTTTTCTTTCTTTGATTAAAATTACATTTTCTCAATAACAAAATTGACTATTTTTTTATGATAGATTTGGTCAGCAACTTATTGTCTGTTAAAAGAAATTTTGTAAAATAGTTAATATTTTTTGCAAAAAAAAATATGTTTCTATATATACCATATGTCCCTGTATAAACCACCTCCTGGTACATACAGGAACAAAGTTACTGTTAAAATTAAACTATTTATTAAACACATATTTTAAAATAAAAACAAATATTAATATAAACATAAAATATTTTAACTTTCATCAGGTATTATTTTATTATTTGCCTGTCCAAACTAATATACAAATTCATATGTGCGCCTCTACTTGTGAGCCTATAACACATATTAGAAGCTGCTATTAAGTAATCTGCTAACATGGTCTCTTCTTCATTTGTAAAAATCTGTTGAAAACTGTGTTTTTGTTAAGAAAAAAACTGTTGACGTTCATTCTCATGGGAGTTCTTATATTTATTAGTAATTCTTTGCAGCGCAAACTTGCTTATATCATAAGTTTTAGCAGCTTTTTGGAAAGAATTCACCAAGCATAACTTTTTTACGGCATTTCGCATATCTTTTGTATAATTTTCATAATAGTTTTTCTTTCTTTTATATTTATTTTGGCATCTTTTCAACTTATTTTAGGCATCTGAAAAAGAAAAAAAAACACTTCATAATATGCTACCTACTTAAATATTAAATGAAAATAATAATAATAATATACTGAGGGAAATTTTTTACTATGGTAGCAAAAATGTATTAACCAGTAAAAAAACTATTGAAATAGGCGACAGCCAAAGTACTTTGCTACGGTTAAAAAATTTACCATTTTGGAATTACTTTTTAGTCCCTAAAAACGTGCTTTTTAGTTTTTATTAATTTTGGTGGTTAGAAAGTAAAATTTTACTCACTAAAAGTAGTTCTTTATGGTTAAAAAGTGGGTTTTAGGTGGTTTATTGATTAAAAATTAGGTACAGATTAATATATTACTTTTTTACAATTAAAAAATGTTTTTTTGCCTTTAAAAGGTAGTTTTAATTGATAAAAAATTAATTTTTACCTTTAAAAAGTAGATTTTAATGATTATACAGTTAATTTTTACCTTTAAAAAGTATTTGTTTATGGTTAAAAGCAAATTTTGCTACATAGGGTTGGTTTATTCGGCTTTCAGGGCTTTTTTTCTATAAACAAATAAAGTTCACCTAAAGTCGAAAAACAAGAATGTTTTGCATGTATTAAATATCAAATTTCCAGTTTTACCGAGAATAACTGAACTTTATATTTGTTCATAATGAAACCAATCCTATAAAAATAGAAAAATTAACTTTTTAGTCGTGCATTAAAAACTATGTTTATATTATAAAGCAAAATTCACCTAATAAATGAGCCGTTTATTTTGAAAGTGGCCTAACTCAATTTGTTCTTAAATTGATATATTTAAGGGTTTGTGTAAATTTTGTTTAACTGTCTTAAATTAAAGGTATTGATTTTACAACTAATGCAATTGTCCAAAAACTGAGGTTAACTTGTTAAATACTAATTAATTAAAATTACCTTTATCACTGCTTTCGGACTTTATCGATAATGAATATCTTAAATTATTTATATATTTTTTAAAACTCCTTAAAATGTATTTTTAAATAAGCACCCATATGTGCCTCAGTATTATTTTTGTATAGTCAAATTATATTTAATATTTTCAATTATTCAAAAATTATAAATTCAGTAGTTATTTTTTTACCTTTTTTTCTGTGGAATTTTGTTTTTTAAATAATTTATTATAACTAGACTCAATACGTTTTTAGGTAACATTTTATTTGAGAATAAATCACTATAACTAAAATAAATAGGTTTTTGAAGAGGATATTTTGCAGTATTTTACTCTAACTTAACTTATTAGGTTTTTATGTTGCCAAAAATTGGAATTTTATAAGACTAGTAACGACGTGCATAACTTTGTTTCTTTGTAAAATATCTAAAATCTGTTATATTATTTTTGTAAGTATAACATTTTTATTAAAGTATACCGATTCTCATTTATTTATCTGTTAAACTAAAAAAATTGCAACAAAAATAGTAAAGAAAATGTTTAACTCTTTTTATTCAAAACTTAACCTTTCTGAGCTACTTACTAGGTTCTTGCTTTGTACGGCAGAATAGGACGCATCAGTGTAGGATCACGGTGTGTGTATACATTTTATAACCTGTTGACTCTAACGTTTACTAAATAATTTCCCGTAGAATAGTTATAAACAGATTTTAAAAGGAAGAAAATGGAAAATTTCGGTCGCTTTGTGTACGTCTACTTCGATGCATTTAATGATTTTTAAGATGCACTTTTTTTGTGTATGCGTCGTGGTCGCATTTTTCTGTAACGGCGCCGAATTATTAGTTTTCTTTTATTTTTTCTGGAAAATTCGCCATTTCCTTCATTAAAGCGATAGTACTTGGAGGGAGTATTATTGATCGAGGGTCGAATGTTTTTTTTTTTGGATGCGTATTTTCTAATTACGATTCATTTCTTAGACGTATTTTATTTGAATACTTATTGATAATAATATTAAATAGGTATACTAAATAAAATAAGATGTACTTAAAATATAACAGTACGTTTATTAAGGAATTAAAAACAAGTTAATAATAAGAATATTTTTAATGCGAAATTTGAGCTCGATGATTCCGATAATTTCATTTATTTGGTCGTAAAAATGTCATATCGTTTTCTACATTTAACAATCTTGATCTGTTTTTAGTTTTAATGTTGGTTAATGTGAAAATCCGAATTCACACAAATAATATGTAGAAAATTATAATATGTTTAAAACTTTTCAATAATCGCATCTAATGTTAATCCGAAATGAATTAATTGATTCTTTTGAATGTTTTAAAATTAAATCTCGATGATTGGAAAACAAAATGAGTTCTTCCTCTTTATTCAAAGTTAAGTCAAATACAAAAAAATCCCAATCAAATTTCTTTATATCTAATTTTGGGAAATAATAAATAATTTTTTCCTCTAATATTGTCAAATGATCAATAACAATTATTTTAATAGTTTTATATTTAGGTCTTTTGGGACTGACTCAAACTTTTCTAAATTGCCTTCCTGAGCTTTATTCTTCTATAACGTTTATTTGTTTTTGAACAGTGGCGGCTCGTGGGTTTGAAAGTATGAATGTAGGTGACGCTTTGAAAATAAAACATAAAAAATTAACAGTTGAGGATATTATAGAAAGGTGTCCCTCTTGAAATAAAAATCGACCTGTTTTTGCGTTCCTTTCAAAAAGAAATGTATTTCAAGATATACTGAGATACGACCGGTCACCACCCTTAATGAATCATCCTGTACATAATATTAAAATTATATTGAATAATCTAAAATGTATCGTTCTGTATCTCGTTTGTATAAATAAAAATGAGACCCATTTTACTCAAATTTGGTTATAGATCTACATCATCAAATAATTTTTTTAGGACTGACTCAAACTTTTCTAAATTGCCTTCCTGAGCTTTATTCTTCCATAACGTTATTTGTTTTTGGACAGTGGTGACTCGTGGGTTTGAATGAAGGTGGCGCGTTGAAAATAAAACAAAAAATTTCGACTTTTTTATTTTTTGTACATAAAGTATATCCTCCTATCTTTTAAACTTACAAAATTATCTATTATATCATCAAAAAATGGCTCAGCTCGTATAAGTCCATTTAAGAGTGTCTTTTCAATTGAATTTTTGCTTATTTAGTAAGTGGATGGAATAATTAAGATTAAGCAATATACTTTATAAGTAAAGTTCAGAAAATATTGCATATTTTACCAAAGTTCAGAAAATTTGAGAAAATATTGCATATTTTCTAAAAAAAAAAAAAAAATTTATTACTATACTGTGCAGATTAGAAACTGTTTTAACAGAATATACAGATAGATATATTTGAAATAAAGACCTTTTGAATTTTTGGATTTGTTTTTTATAGTGTTCTTGAATGTATGCAGAACTGAGTGAGATATAGGAATCTAAAAGTTTCTTAAAATTAACGTCATTTTCGCAGATTAATTTCCATTATGACCACGAAATGCTTATTTTTGTTTTCCTAATCTAATTTTGGGAAATAATGAATAATTCTCTTCTCAAATATTGTCAATTGGTTAACAATTATTTTAATAGTTTTATTAGACTTAAACTTTTCTAAATTGCCTTCCCGAGTCTTATTCTTCCATAACGTTATTTATTTTTAGAATCCCACTATCTTGTCGGGATATTTTCATTAGGTCCTTGTATACAGTAGAACCATGATTATGCGGGCCAGGCGGGACCGAGCCTTTGCCAAATAATCGAAAACACGGACAATCCAAAAACCTTTTTTAATTTTTTAATAATTTATATAGACAAATACATATCGTTCATTTGGAAGAAAAGGGTTACATCTCAAAAAACTTGAATTTTGAAATTTCAACGGTAGTCTATTTAAAATTATCTCATGTTTTATAAGGAAAAATGAAACAAGTTAGTTTAACAGCACCAGAGAGCAGATGCTCTAGTTTTTAGGCTTGCCAAAAATTATTTAAATTTGCACTTTTGTAAAATTATTGCTTTTGAGATATACCCCTCTTCTTCCAAATAACAAAAGAAACGTGATGCATGTAACAAAAATAAAAGTAAATTTATACATAATGAAAGAACGTACATTAAATGATATAGGAATGCGGGTCTAAAGTCGTTCTCCCCTTATTTATTTTTTGAACCGTAAAAGTTGGAAATTTTGAAAAACTGAAGTAACGAATGATATTAATGATATTAGGTGACGTAGTCATTGAAAATCACGGACGGGAGCCGTTTTGGAAGATAAGCATATGGCAAGTGATACATCATTTGAAAGCTTGTTCCAAATCCTTTCCAATGACATCAATAATAAAATATTTTTTCTTTTTACTCATAACAAATCTTTGCTTTAAATTTTCAATGCTATCAACTGGCGTACTACAATTTTTTTAACCTATGGTATTGTATGATTCTCGTTTAAAATTAAAGTTTTTTTTATGAGTTCATATCACAGTTATTAATTTTTGGTTTTTTGTTCATCTGCATACAGTCATATTCAAAATGTTTGAAATCTTTATTTTATAGCGTGGTAATTTGATTAAATATGTTGAACTGCCTTTAGAGTTTTTCCAAATCTTCAAAATCTAAAATTTCTTCTATGATACTTAATTTTTTGGCAATCTTGTCATGAACGGAATCAAATTTCATGGTTGAAATGGAATATATAGGTTAAAATTTTATTTAATAGGTATTTTCTGGTAGTTTTCATAAAATTTTTCGAAATTGAAGAGTTTTAAATAATTTTAGATACAATGAAAGATTTAGGTTAAAATTTTATTTGTTTCTATATAAAATTTTTGATTAAAAAAAATCATTAACACGCTAAAGAGGGTCCAATTTTTGTTCTGAGCAGTACAATCGTGTTGTTTGGCCTAAACAATACGAGTTCTATATTATCTTCAAGCCTTGCAAGTATTTTGGAGTATGCCGATACTACTTTTGGTGTATTTCGACCCATTACAACTCTATGCCACAAAATTTGCAAATGTGTTATGAAAGACTACCAATTTACTAAGAAATATGCATATTTTTGTTAATTTTTGGTAGAAACAAAATTTTCTGCAAGACTGTAGAATCCAGTTGCAGTTCTATTTGCATATTTTACCAGATTGGGCATCATTGATTATTAATCCAGCAAATTTTCTTTATTTTGTCCATCTTTCTCTTCTTTATCAGTGTCTTCTTTTCTTACAAGCCTATTCTCATTTTTATTATTTTTTTTTTTGTTGAGTAAGAATTAAAAAGTTGTTCTTCGTGTGATTGTTGTTTGTATATAAAACCTACACTGCATTCATTTTGAAAAGACGCAAACAATCTAGTGTTTTCTTTTTCAAAAACTTTGCGGTAATTTTCATAACTTACTTTATTATATTTCTGGTTAAAATTAAAATGATTTTTTTTAAATAGTAATATCTGGTAGTAGGTATCTATCTTCTAAGGGGAGCATGCTTTATATTGTAATGGGAGACGTGAGAATGATGGGAATTTATATGCTCTTTAATAATTCTGTAATTTTTCTCAGAAATGTTTGATATGAGCCTTCCATCATTTCGATTTTTTGGCAAAATTATTTCTTTGTTTTCCAATATTTTGTCTATATCTATAATTGTTAGCCCATTAAACTTCCATTCTTTAGGGCGCATCAGTTTAGGATTGTAGTGTGTGTGTATACGTTTTATAACCTGTTGACTCTAATGTTTACTAAATAATTTCCCGTAGGATAGTTATAAACAGATTTTGGATGGAAGAAAATGTAAAATTTCGGTCGCTTTCTGTACGTCTACTTCGATGCATTTAATGATTTTTAAGATGCACTTTTTTTGTGTATGCGTCGTGGTCGCATTTTTCTATAACGGCGCCGAATTATTAGTTTTCTTTTATTTTTTCTGGTAAATTCGCCATTTCCTTCATTAAAGCGATAGTACTTGGAGAGGGAGTATTATTGATCGAGGGTCGAATGTTTTTTTTATTTTTGGATGCGTATTTTCTAATTACGATTCATTTCTTAAACGTATTTGAATTTTCTTATTTGAATATTTATTGATAATAATATTAAATAAGCTAAATAAAATAACAATACGTTTATTAAAGGATTAAAAACAAGTTAATAATACTTTTAATGCAAAATTTGAGCTTTTTTTTTTGATAATTTCATTCATATTTTGTCGTGACAATGACAATACTGCTCTCATATCATCTTTTACATTGAACAATTTTGATCTTTTTTTATTTTTAATGTTGATTAATGCTGAAAATCCGAATTCACACAAATAATATGTGGGAAATTGTAAGTTTTTTTAGCTGTCATTGAATAATCGCATCTAATGTTAATCCAAAATGTTCTTCTAAATGTTTTAAAATTAAATCTTGATTATTGGAAAGCAAAATGAGTTCTTCCTCTTTATTCAAAGTTAAATCAAATACAGAAGTGTCCATTATGAGAAATGTAGGAACCCAATCAAATTTCTTTACTTATATCTAATTTTGGAAAATAATGAATAATTCTCTCCTTTAATGTTGTCAAATGTTTAATAATTAGTCAAAATTGGTCAATTTACTTAAAAATTTCCAAAATGTGTTGTATCCTAGATTCTGTAAGTATTAAGTATAATGACGAAATTCAGGACTAGACTGTTTTTTTTTTGGATGTGTATTTTCTAATTACGACTCATTTCTTGGACGTACTTATGTGAATTTCTTCTTAAGATTAAAAAATTCTTATTTGAATATTTATGAAATTGTAACGAAATTTGAATATACACGGAAAAAAAATTGTAGAAGAAATTTCTACAATTATAGATTTTTTCTCTACAATAAATAGTACATATAGGGACAGGGACAATTTGTAGTAAAAATTTCCAAATATTTGTGGAGAATGTATTGTAGAGTTATTATCTACAATATTTAGTAAAAATATCCAAATGCATCATAAGAATTGTTCTACAAATTGTTATAATTTTTGCTATTCATTGTATGAATTTATATTAAAAATGTATTGCGTATTATGAAAATAAATACGAAAATTTTACACAATAAATAGTAAAAATTCATACAAATTGTAGTAATTTTTAATAAAACTTGTAGTAGTATTCCATAATTATTATAATTATAACCTAGAAAAAAATGTTCCTTAATAAAATATTCAATTTATTGTTTTAATATAAAAGATACAAAGTCTTAATTACATTATGTAATAAATAACAGTAATAATAGCACCCTCAGTCTCAGTTGGCTTTTCTGCACCTGAAAAATATGAAATAAAAATTAATAACAATTGAACTGTTCATACCCTTAAAACGGGGATATTTATCACCTTTACACTGATTTGGATATTAAATGACTAAGTCAGATAACTAACAAAAATGAGAAAGTAGGTATGTCACAAATAAGACAAAAAAATCATTGAATTTGGCACAAAATTCGATCTTGGGCACAACATTCGATCGTTGGCCACAACTATTTTTTTTAAAATAATCTACTAAGGTTATTTAAATTAGTTATCTAAAGGTAAATTGTTCAAAAACAATAAATGTACTTACCACCAATAGAATTTATTATTACAATTTTCTCAAACGCATCGGTGCTTATAATATAATAATGTGTTATATAGGTACTCGTATATGTACCATGCTTTGTTATGTGAACATGGCGAACGGCTACTGCTGTCTGGCCATTTATGATCGACGTCAGAAAACGTTGGCCAATAGCAGAATTCTGTTTTGTTCACATGACTTAGAATTTCTACAATATTATAGAATATTTTTGAACAAAATTGAATATTTTTCATAAGAAGGAATGTAAATTATTACTATTTTTTGTAGAGAAAATTACTATTTTTTGTAGAGATAATTATTAATATTTGTACAAATTTTTTCAGAAGTTAGTAGTAGTAATTACGATAATTGTAATAAATTTCTACTTCTACAAACAATAGTAAAATATACTAAACATTGTGGAATTCTTTCCTATTGTTGTAGCATTTTATTCGACAATTCAATTGCTACAATAATGAATAGTTTTTAACTATAAATTGTAGTAAAATTTTCTACAAATTGTTAAGTATTTTTCCACAAGTCTACTACTACAACATTGTAGTAAAATTTTCTAGTCACATTTTTTTCCGTGTACCGAATCGAAATAGGCCTAGTAATTGTTAACGATGGAAAAAAGTTTGTAATACCTATCTATATAATAGAACATTTAAACCAATACCATCCGATTGTTTTTAAACAATTTTTAAAAATTAAGTTCATTTCAAACTAACTTTTACCGGTTAAATCGATTTTTGTTAAAACATAAGTCATTGCACTGGTTTTTGACCTTCTAGCGTAAAAATCGACTTTTTCATCAAATAGATATATAGAGGAAATCTCTAAATTGTAATTTGCTTTAATAAAAAAAATGTCCGTTGGAGTGTTTTCAAGGGCTTTAGAAATTAATTTTTGTTATGTTTTTAACTTTATAGCAATGAAACATTAAAAACTAAAAAAGTGCGTATTTTTTGGTTCTCAGTCACTCCTCACAGTTCTCGGCCAATTTTATATTAGTTCTCGGCCACACAAAAACTAGTTATTAAAGCCATTACTTATAATAAAAAAAATCAGATATCATCCATACTTTCTGCGACTTTTCCAAAATCTACACATTATCAATTACATACCTAGGAGATCTTACATATTTTCCTTTAGCATTAAATAAGATTATAACTTTTTTATTTCCTTGTTCAACTGAAAGGAGATTTCAAAAAACTTTTGGACCTAAAACTTTGCCACTAGATTGACGGAGTACGAAACCTGATTAATCTCAGTTGAACAATCTTTTAGGATATTAGATTACAAAACCCAAAACATTCTCATTTAAATATTGTTCTAGGTTCTGAAACCATTTTCTCACAGATTGTTATATCACTGCTGTTTGAGCTTTATTTATTGCCTCGACTCTCCTAAGGAAAATCTCTGGATTTCTTTTTATGAAATTCATGTACCATGTTTGTTTTGGTATTCCCGAGGCAATGGTAAATGTAGTTGGTGGCATAGATTCATTGATTTTATTTTTATCCTGGTTTTCTTGTTCATTTTCCTCTAAAGATTCTTTATCTTATTTTGATTTTCAATTTGGATGCTTTTAGTTTGAGTATTATCTGGTTTTCTACATGTTCCATTTCTTCCTCAATTTGTTCACATATATTTTCATTTTTTTGGGTAATCTCCGGGGCACTTTCTTGATTTTCTTTATTTATATAATCTACATTTTTAATTTCTTCAACTTCCTGATAATCATCAGTTTCTATGTCCATTATTATTAGAACATTATTTTTCATATTTTCTCTTTCGTCTTCAAATGCAATATCATTTTCGCCATTTTCTTCATTACAGTGATCTTGATTTTCTGCATATTTTTTTCATAATTTAAATAATTTATCATTATTTAAAACTTGTGCTTCTCTCCCTTCTCTGTATATTTTTAAGGTCTCTGGGGAAATTTCACTTTCTAGAATTTTTAAAAATTTCGCTTTATCAATTCCACTCTTATTACTCTCTACATTATTATCTTCTTTTGTATGGTTTCAATTTTACTGACATATTTAAATGCTTGTGCAAAAATAGGTGCAAAAGATACTTTGGTTAGAGATTTTCTTGTTTCTTGTTTATATTTCTGACACTGCTTCCTCCAGGATACTTTTAGAGTTCTAAAGATACCAACATCACATGGCTGTAATATGTGCGTAGTATTTGGTAATAGACAATATAAAATAATTCTTTTTCCCGACAAAAAGTGTCTAGTTCAGTACAGATATGTGACTTATGTCCATCTA
Source organism: Psylliodes chrysocephalus (assembly GCA_927349885.1). Taxonomy (NCBI): domain Eukaryota; kingdom Metazoa; phylum Arthropoda; class Insecta; order Coleoptera; family Chrysomelidae; genus Psylliodes; species Psylliodes chrysocephalus. The sequence continues at coordinate 17,506,989 of OV651830.1, forward strand.
GCAGAAAGAGAACAGGATTTTAATTTTTGAAGAAAAAACATTTATTTTAATTAAATACCTACTAAATATGCAAAGATATTATTGTAGCATCAAAATAAATTGTAATTTTCGATTAATAAAACATTTTCAGCAAGTCCAACATACAAGTACTTATTCTTAATGTTGGTATCATTTTTGGCAATCCTCTTGTCACAGCTGTACATTTGTATAAACGAACACTTAAAAAAATTAATAATAGGTGTGTTCACACTTGAACTAAAACAAATAATTCCAGCTCTGTGGGTTTTTTTCTATAAGTACAAAGAATACTAAAAAATAATTTTGCGTAAAGTTGTACTTTTTTTCACTATTGCGTAAAGTAGGGACATTAAGGCAAAAATGCTTTTGTGAGGTCTATTTTTCAATAATATTGTAAAAGAAAAAAAATAAATAAAAATGCTATTTGATAGGTTGAAGTTTGTAGTTTTCAATAGTACCTATACGTATCTGTTTGGTTACGAGCATGTAAATCTTTTTACATTTTTTTATGAAAGTGGAAGAAATTTTTTTACTTTTGGCCATCAGTCCGCCACTATAGTCTATTTTTATGTATGAGAGAGTATTAAAATAATAAAGCGTTCGTGATCCATAGGCGTAGCACTTCTTTTAGTAGACAGTTAAAGTATTTTTTGAAGTTATTCCTCGAGTATACACTTATATTTTCACCTAATTAACCTGCTTATAACTTCTAAACAGCTGAAGGTAAAAAAGTGCAATTTTTACTAAAAATGTTTTATTTTTCCACAAGGTATGTTAAGAACATTGTGTCAAACGGGTTATGTAGGTATAAGGGTTTAAACTTTGACTTTTAAACAACGTTACGTTCATAAATAATAATTTTAATATAAAAACTACTTCTTACCTACAAATCCAAATCAGAATCGAAATCAGAAGATGAACTGTCGCAACCAATGTTTACAATGAGTGGCTCGATCATTTCATCATTAATATTGTCCAACTTCCACATTTTCTCTTCTTCTTTAATCGTATGATTTACTGGCCTTTCCCAGTTTTCAGGCTTCACATTATTTACAGCCTCCAAAAACAACTGTTTAACATCACTCATTTTAATAGAATTATTTTTTCTTGAAACTTCTCCCTTTATCTGTGCCCATATCAGTTCAATCGGGTTTACTTCGCAATGATATGGTGATGATGTAACCACCGTCATCCCACGATTTTTTGCAATTTCATCAATTTCATATTTTTTGAATTTCTCTTTATGAAGGGAACACAAATGATACAGTTCTTTTCTCACAGAACCGGGATGGAACTTAATATTCTTTGAATTTAGCCAATTCTGTAAATCTTTTTTTAACCACTTGGTTGTGGGCATTTTTTCTATAAGTCTTGAGTGATAACTTGCATTATCCATTACTATTATACATTTCTGAGGAAGATCTATAATTTGTTCGAACCACTCTTTAATGGTAGTCCTCATGGTAGTCACCGGTACGAGTAGATTCAAAAGTCAATAAACCACCTTTAACAAAACCGTTTGAACTACCGATGTGTACTATTATTAGTCTGCGCCCCTTTCCTGATGGTGGATTTAAACCAGTAGATAAATTATTTAAAAAAAGCCTGTCTTCGACTTGTAACAGTTTCATCTTGCTAAAATTTATTTGGTTTATGTCCCTCGTTGATCCATGTTTCATCTAAATAAAATATATTTCTTCTTTGGTTTCTCAGTTCTTTTATAGTCCTTAGGTAATTTCTTCTTCATACTACAATATCGCTTCTTTCTATTAAAATAGACTTTCTGGAATGCTTTTTCCATAGAAAACCTATTTCTTTTAAAAGTTTTCATAGTGTCCTTCGACTCATTTCAGGGTAATCCTATTACTCTCTCATACATAAAAATAGACTATAGAGGCACACCACTGGTGGAATCTAGAATTAAAAGCGTTTCTGTTTTTTTCTAAATAATCCTTTATATATTACTTTCCAATGTGCCACACAAATTGTTTAATTTATCTATTAATACAATAATTAGTCTACAGACTCTTTTCATCATATTTATAAATAATAAATCTTGATTTGAAACTAGGTTATCAATCAACGTCTAAACGAAAAAAATAGCCTTATACAAATGTAAATAATCCATTTTAGTTTGGAACTCATTACTATTTCATTTCATCGTCACAATATAGTGCTAAATTTAAAACTTTTACTGGTATTTGCTTTGTTAAATTTAATATTAAAGGTCGCCTTATGTTCTTGTTCAAATTCGAGTATTTATATACTTATAATACGCTAAAAAGCATTCCATTTAAATACTGTTGTACCTACTCATGTTTATATAAAAATAGAGATAAATATACAGGGTACATATTCCTTAGACCAAAATACGTCGATTTAAGTAAAATTACCTTAGTACAAAGTTGCTTCATTTGGGCTCCAGAGGGCCTTGAAGTTACAATTTTTAAATCGTTTTTCCCATATAAATTTAAAACGGCATATGCGATTTTGCTGAAATTTGGTATATTGGTAGAGTTTTATGTGGCATAAAAAATGGTATTAAAATTTTGTCCGATAATAATACACAGGCGTAGAACTTGATTTTTTAAATAATTGCACCTTTAAAAATTCTACGCCAATGGAAGAAAAGGAGTTTGAGTATGAAATTTAGATTACGCAACTCATTTACTTTAAAAAAGGTACTCTTGATAAGACTCGATTAGTCTCATGGTTTTCGCTAAATTTCTGTTTTAATAATTTAGAGTGTATAGGTTTCACAAAAATATTTATTTACAACATAATCAAAATAGAGATTTTACAAAAATTGTTCAAAATGTTCACCATTTTCACGCATACAAAGATTTATACGTCGAAGAAAATTAAAATGTATCCTTTCCATAACTTCTTCATCACCTCTAAGATTGTTTATTGCATCTTGAATACGTTGCCAGAGTTGTTCTTCATTTTCTACAGGTTCCCTGTAAACTGTGGATTTCAGATGTCCCCATAAAAAGTAATCCATCGGTGTTAGGTCTGGGGAACGTGGTGGCCAGTTTACAAGTGCGTCATTACCTCTGCCTATCCATTTGTGTGGATATTGTTCATTCAAGTGGTTTCTAACGTTTAAAGAAAAATGTGGTGGAACTCCATCTTGCATAAACCACATATCTCTCCGAAGTTTAAGAGATAAATCTTCTGACAATTCTGACAACGTATTTTGTAGAAAATCCAAATAATTTTCTCCAGTTAATCTTCGTGGAAGTATGACAGGACCAACAATGAAATTACCAATTATTCCAGCCCACACATTAATTTTGAATTCGTGCTGAAAATGGTTTATGTTTATTGCATGCAAATTTTCAACGGCATAAATATGTTCATTATGGGTATAAGTAATACCTCTTCTTGTAAAACCCGCTTCATCGGTAAAGAGAACCTTCTTGACAAAGTTTGGTTCTCTTTCTCTTTGCATATTAACAAATCGACAAAACCCCAAACGAATTTGAGGATCATGGACTAATAATTCTTGTACTGGCTTCTTATGGTATGGATATAGCAATTGTTCTCTAAGCACTTTATGAACGACATCTTTACTTACTCCTAGTTCCCTTTCAATTCGTCTGGTGTTTAATTCTGGATCTTCTTCAACACGTTCTAAAATGTCTTCTTCAACTTCAGGAATCCTTACAAAACGTTCTCTTCCATTATCAACAGTGTTGGGAGCAAAGGAACCGGTCTCCTGAAGACGTCTCTCAACAGCAGCAAAAGTTGGGTGGCTAGGTACACGACGATTTGGAAACCTTTCAGAGTACACTAGTCCAATCATTATAGTAAGTTCACCTCGGAATTCGAGATACCCAGCTGTAAGTCTGTAAATACTTGTATATTGACACCCTAAAAGTTGTCTCAAATCCTACATATTGTAGGGTGTACGCATCTATTAAATTTCAAGGTCAAAGGTCACAAAAATCGGTTTTTTGCGCTTTTTTTGTAAATATCTCATTTCCTATGGGTTTTTTGTATCAATATTGTAGAATACAAAATTCTCTAAAAATTTTGTTTAAAAAAATTTTTTATACGGTGAACCGTTTTCGAGATAGATGACGGAGAGCGCGCGGTCACAGCATCACTTCAGGTCAACCGGTGCCTCCGGTCGAAAACGCGCCATATATAGTTGATGAAATATCGATAAATCAATGATTATAAATATTTGTCAATTTTTATTAACTATTATATTATATTTTATCATTTTTTTTTCCTAACCTATCCACTTTTTATTTAGTATTAATTTATTTAACAACACTTACCTGCCCATGTAATTGCAAAATTGTTAATGAAATTATAGGAATTATATTTGAATTTTAACCTAATTAATATTAATAAATTCTTACATGATGAAAAAAAAACCAAATAAATTATGAATTAATCTTTTTATTAAAAAATTTCATTCAATACATTTATTTTTATTAAAAGTAAAAAAATGGAATAAAAGGTACAAAAACTACAATTTATAATTTTAATAATCTTCTTCCTCTTCATCGTCGTCTTCCGGCTGCTGGTAAATTTCAAACTGGTCTTCATTATCGTCTTCAACGACATTTCTCTCAAGTTCTTCCATGATTTCGGGGTCAAAGGTTCCATCTTCGTTAATGTCGCTCTGATATGGTAGAGCATTGAAACAAGCTTGCCCATTACATTGGCCACAAGCTAAAGAGCATTGCAAGCCCGCTTTCCCGCATCAGCATCGCGAACCACAACCACTCTTGCAGTTGCAGAAAATTATATTTAGCAAATCTTCTGGAGCAGGTGGTAAAATTGTCATGATAGGCTCCAGAAAATCGTTCCGCATTGCCCAACTCCATACCTGGGGTTCCAAATCATGCCTTAACCAAGTTTGAACTTAATAATATACACGTTTGAAAGGTTGATGAGCAGCTGCTTTTGTTGGTGGAATATTTGAAAGCTGCACAGGTTAATTAAGTTTTGTAGACTTGACGTAATGCATATAACGAAGATGATCGAGACTTTTCACAGATTTCGGAGCATTATAGACTGCCAATAAGTTTTGAGTTCCACTCTCTAATAATCTCTGAGCCGAACAATTTTCTTTCTCAAATGCTGCAGCTAGTTCATTCAAATTTGTCAGTTTCTCAAAAACTTTAAAAAATGATTTTTTCCCTTTTTAAAAAGCGCAGAAGTTGTGTCACAGCCACTTAATGCGTGCAGAAATAAAATATGTGTTTTGGAATGAGGATAATTATCAAAACTTTTAGTCAAGTATATCCCCGTTTTTACATTTCCTTTCCCAACTTTTTTAAAGAAAATGTCTTGTTCGTAAGACAGTGTACGCCCAATTAAAATGACAAGTAAATCAATATCTTGTCCTATTATAACTGCAGTTTTTTCAGAATTTGATTCTTCAATTGCAGTTTCAACAATAAGAACATCAGCATTATCTCTGGCTTGTTTAGTAGTAATATTTGCAGCTTGTAATTTTTCAATTAACATATTAATGAGCATATCTTTGTTATTTCGATTTGATAAGAATTTTTCTTGAGTAACTGGTACAACTATTGTTTCATCTTCTCTGCTGCTCCATAGCTTTTACGTTCTTACTGTAATCTGAATTTTTTTAAACAAAATTTGTAGAGAATTTTGTATTCTACAATATTGATAATAAATACAAATAGCAAAAAACCGATAAAAAATGAGATATTTACAAAAAAACGCAAAAAACCGATTTTTGTGACATTTGACCTTGAAATTTAATAGTTGCGTACACCCTACCATATGTAGGTTTTGAAATAACTTTTAGCGTGTCAATATACAAGTATTTACAGACTTACAGCTGGGTATCTCCAGTTCCGAGATTCTTACCTAATTTAAGCTTAAATGACTGGACTACACCCTGACACTCTCTCAAGCATTTCCTTCACAAAATCCTAATGTCAGTAACATATCGGTATATTCTGCATTGGTATATTGTACAGCCATATTAATAAACCACGTATTTGTTTTTTTAATTATTGTGTCAGATAGAACACTTTCAATCGTTAACAAGAGATTAGGTGTTAAAACTTGACAATATTTTTATTTAGATGAAACTATGGAAACCAACAATAAATGTTTTTGTATACGTATTGCAGGCAAATAATTAATATTCCTCAAAAAATCGTACATGACAAGAATCGATTATTTTTGTTAAAAGTCTCGATTAGAGGTGTTGAAGAAGATGTTTTTCATCGTATAAAATTTTGTCCGATAATAATACATAGGCGTAGAACTTGATTTTTTAAATAATTGCACCTTTAAAAATTCTACGCCAATGGCAGAAAAGGGGTTTGAGTATGAAATTTGGATTGGGTACTTATTTACTACAATAAAGTACCCTTGATAACACTCAATTTACTCTCATGGTTTTGACAAAGTTTGTATTTTAATAATTATTGTTTATGTTCTAAAATTACTAAAATGCAAATTTCGTCAAAACCATGAGAGTAATCGAGTCTTATCAAGAGTACCTTTTTTAAAGTAAATGAGTTGAGCAATCTAAATTTTATACTCAAACTCCTTTTCTCTCATTGGCGTAGAATTTTTAAAGGTGCAATTATTTAAAAAATCAAGTTATACGCCTATGTATTATTATCGGACAAAATTTTAATACCATTTTTTTTGCCAGATAAAACTTTACCAATATACCAAATTTCAGCAAAATCGCATATGCCGTTTTAAATTTATATGAGAAAAACGATTTAAAAATTGTAACTTCAAGGCCCTCTGGAGCCCAAACGAAGCAACTTTGTACTAAGGTAATTTTACTTAAATCGACTTATTTTGGTCTAAGGAATATGTGGTATGTTTTTGTAAAGACCTTTTACAGACACCCTGTATAGTTTTTTTTAGACTAATTTTCTATTTTTGTTTTGATGGTTTTGCTTGAATAATTTCAATATTAATTTAAAATAAGAACGTACATATTTCTATTATTTTTTTCTTATTTTTGTACTCATAGAGAATATAATTGTTTGTTATACATATAAAGATAAACAAAATGGGAACGTACTTGTATTGGTTAGTCCTTTTTATGCACCCATAAAGAATAGAATTGTTTGTTCTATAAAGATAAAAAATAATTTTAGAAATATTAAAATAAAAACGCTAATTTATATTTTTAAACAATTATTAATGTTTTTCCAATTAGAGTATCGTTCAAATCATTTATAATTATTTATTAGATCTAACTTATAAATACATATTTTGCGTCACGCTAAAATAATATTGACATTGTAGTAGTATACGGCAAGGTAATTGTATTCATATTATTATAATCAAGTGTTATGTATGTTTAGACCTACAACAACGCAATTCTTATTGGTGCCTAACATCTTTTGTGAACAAATTAAATACTATTATATATATTTGTTGATAATAGTCATATGAATCTGGAGATTTTATTTTTTATGCCAAACAGATTCCTAAATATTTATTGCAGGCGTGTATACAGGGTGTTTTGATATTATGTGTTAATATTCTAACTAGAAAATTTTGAGGTTAGAATATTATGAAAAAGAAAAGTGGAGTGGTGGGGGGCTCCCAAGTAGCCCATTACCTACTGACCTAATATTCTAAAGAAAGATATAAAAAGATATAAAAATATAAAAAGTTATAAAAAGATATTAAAAGATATAAAAAGATATAAAAGGATATAAAGATATAATATATAAAAAGGTTATAAAAGGTTGTAAAAAGGTTGTAAAAAGGTTATAAAAGGTTGTAAAAAGGGTATAAAAATGTTATAAAAAAGTTATAAAATTTGTTATAAAAAGTTTAAAAAAAAGGTCATAAGAAGGTTCTGCTAATTATCAAAAATTGTTTTAAAAAGTTATAAAAAACGTATTAACAATTTTACATTAAATATGGTATTTTAGTGTGGTATTTACATTTTATTAGATTATCCAATCAACAATTTGTGTATGATTTATTTGATAACAGTAGTTTGTTACAAAGAATGACGTTAGAGTGTATCAGAGTACCACGGGACGGCAATAGAGGTGGAAAGGACTGGCACGACCAGTTATTTTGAGAGTATTTAGACCAGTGGTCGCCAACCTCTCAATGTGTTGAGCTACTTTGTTAATTTTGGAATAAACAGCGAGTTACCCACACAGAAGCCACGTAACGCAACGTAAATGAAATAATCCACAGTTAATTTATCATTATATATATTTATTTTACTATTTAACTGGTAATACATAATACATAGGTACTAATAATAAACTAATAACAAAATAACTAATATTACTAGTACGTACTTGTTCATAGCTACATTCCTACCTACCAAACGAAGGTGTTTGAAAAATAAACACAAACTTTTATCAAGCCGCAACTGCATGTCACGTAATTTAAAAATAGTTAATAATAACAACAAAGAAATAACGCACTATCATGAACATAAACATTGAAAAATAAAAAAGCACGTTCAATGAGAAGACTGACACTCAGACTCATCAATATTTTTTTTAATGTTTGCAGTATAATTTGATACAGCCAATCGAATACAATTATCCAAATGTTCATCTGTAAGTCGATTGCGATATTTGTTCTTAATAAACTTCATATTGAAACAGAAGATTCACACAAATAGGTTGAACTGAATAATGCTTTCACTTTCAAGGCAACACGGCATAGAACTGAATATTTGTCTTTACTTACAATAGGCCAGATACATTTGGTACTTGAGACTAACGATTTTAAGGCTAAATCATTTTGAAACTCAATTACTTCCATTTCTGTTGCAGCGATGTCTTCGCCAAAGTTCTGCATAACACAAGTTGCAAACTATTGGATATCAATTTCCATAAAGGGTGAAACAACAAACTGCGCTACTAAAGCCATTTCGTTGAAATCCTTAAAACGATTTTTGAAGTTATTCTTCAGGGTAGAAACCATTTTTACATGATATTTGCTGTCATAGGGATTTTGAGATATTTTTTCTGAAAGAATAGGAAAATGCTTGGCATCGCTGTTAATTAGGTTTTGTTCCCAAAACTCCTGCTTTTTGATAAATGCTTTTATATCAGAAATCATTTCCGCTAGTTCTTTGTCTCTCCCCTGAAGCTGCAAATTAAGTTCGTTTAATTTCTCTGTAATGTCCACGAGAAAACCAAAATCTCTAAGCCAGATTGAATTTTCTAGTTCCGGGGTCGGTTCATCGCGTTGTTTGAAAAATTGAACTATGCCAGATAGGACATCATTAAAATGTTTCAGCACGTGTCCTCTACTTAACCATCGAACTTCAGAGTGAAAGAGTAGGTCCCCGTATTGACAGTCGACTTCATCGGCCAAGGTTTTGAATAATCTTCTTTGTAACGCTTGAGCTCTAATCTTGTTCAAAATGTTTAACGTTTCATAACGTTGTTTAGTTTCAGGAAATTTCCACATAATGCTTGCTGATGGATAATAAAAGTTTCATCTTTACGACATAACGCCACCAGATCCTTATCACAACCCACCATAGCTGAAGCGCCATCGGTTGTCAAGCCTACCATTTTCGATATTGGAATTTTCTCGGAAAAAATAATATTTTTTAAATGAGAAAACAACTCTTGTCCAGTAGTGTGTCCTTTCAGTGGAATAAACTTCAAAAGATCTTCTTTAATCGTAAAATCACTAAAAACCATCTTGACTAACACGGCCATCTGGGCAGTGTCAACGACATCTGTAGATTCATCCAGTTGAAGTGAAAAATAAACACTGTTATCTAAGTCAGTTTTTAACTGTAAAAAAATATCATTGCTCATTACTTCTACACGTCTCATCACTGTATTAGCAGAAAGTTGCATAGATTTTATAGCTGAAACTATCTCGTCTTTATTTCTAAAGTTGGCAAATAACGAATCAGCAGCTTCTAAAAACGCCTGTTTTATCATTTCCCCGTCTTCATAAGGTTTCTTTTTTTGTGCAATTATCTGGGACACACGGTACGATGCTTCAGTTGCAGCCTTATTTTTGTCGACTGTTCTTAAAAATATTGATTGTTGTCTAATTAACTGCTTTTTTAACTGTTTCAGTTTCTCCTTTCTGGCGGCAGAATGTAGTGGGAATGATTTTTCAAAATTAGAATGTACAGTTTTATGATGTCTCTCAATATTACCTTTTTTAGCAACGGAGACCGAAATATTACATAACAAACACAAATTTTTATCTTTAACTTCTGTAAAAAAGTATTGTTCCTCCATTCCGAATGAAAGTGGTATGTCTTTACCTTCTTACAACTGCTTGCCATAATATTATTTTTTGTTGTTCTCTACTAACCCAACCGCTGAACGTTGGTTACGCGTTCAGTTTTAAACTAAGCGCAATGTCGCCGCGCCGTACGTATTTATCCCGTTCAAAGCAATCCTGATCGTTCTCGAACACTAACGCGCTGGTCCGGCTGGTCGGTTCTAGCCGATTCTAGCTTGATGGCGTCAGCGGCAGATCGCTCACCGCAACGTTGCCGCTGTTTATGTTTAATATTATGACAATTAGATTTTTTGTGGAAATTTCGGAAGCTTCTCTGATTTTTGCAGTTTGTATTTTTTAAATTAAAATCGTTGTGAGAGCTACCAGAATTGCCTTCGCGAGCTACCGGTAGCTCGCGATCGACAGGTTGGCGACCACTGATTTAGACTTTAAAATACATGGCTATAGAGCGGGGAAAGGGGGGTACTACCTATGATCATTGAGAACAAGGCGTGGAATATAATTATTATATTTTAAAAAACATCAGTTATCAGACATCGATTATGTTTACATGCATAAATGAAGTCCGTGCCAATTTTTATGTAAATTATAATGTAAGTACTTTCTTACTAATACACAATGCAAATTCTAAAAGTTACAAATAAACGTAATAAAAATATAGTACTTACCATTTACCTCAACAAACAACTATTCAAGTCAAGTACCATAGAAAACGACTCTATGATATGCCTGGTGTGGTAATAATTAAGAAATTTCATCATTTCAAGTCGAGACAGGCTTGTTGTTTTTGCACAATGATTGCTCTTTTATTAAGATATATATTGATATTGTGTAAAATACCTTCACACTACTTATTAAGTTTACTTACAGCATAGCATATGGTAATTTATTTTTCTATTATACTGATGTAAATACATGTCGAATTAGGTAATTGAACCGATTACATAATTAATGTTACATTACAGAATATATTTATTCCTATGTATAGTTCTAATATAACTGTAATATACCACAATTTGTTTTGTAAGCTTACCATGTAAATAGTATTTATATTATCAGATGTGTGTTTAATATATTACAGGGTGTTTCATAATATATGCGCAGGACTTCAGGACGTGATAGCTCGTCCAAAAATATGAAAAAACGTTTTATTAACTAAAAAAAAATTCTACGCTTCTACGCCACTGGAAAAAGTACGGTTTTGAGACGCCCATTTGAACCGCCAATGTTTTCTACACAAAAAAGGTACTCTTGGTCATAAGCTCTAAAGTCGACCGTTTTCGAGAAAAATCAAATTTTGTTTAATTTCCAAAAATTGACCATGTATTTCAACATTAAATTTTGATTTTTTTCGAAAACGGTCGACTTTAGAGCGTATGACCAAGAGTACCTTTTTTGTGTAGAAAACATTGGCGGTTCAAATGGGCGTCTCAAAACCTTACTTTTTTCAGTGGCGTAGAATTTTTTTTTCAATTTCAACACCCTGTGTCTCGAAAATGGTGCATTTTAGAGGGTAAGTTAATAGAAACGTTTTTTTCATATTTTTGGACGAGCTATCACATCCTGAAGTCCTGCGCATATATTATGAAACACCCTGTATTTGGTTAAATAATATTGAACATTTGCAGATTTTTTTTTTCAGTGTAGTTTTCCATTTTTCGCTGTTAAATAAAATTGTGAAACACGTCGCGACTTTATTAATAGCTTTCATTTTAAATTAAAAAAAAAACATCGAAAACTGGTTAGGTCTGTAATTTCAAATTGCAACAAAAACTTTAAATCGGCGTCATAAAATTTCCAGAAATTAATTATTTATATAAAAAAAGTGCTTGGTAATTAGTAAACATATGAATAATAGGTTATTTAGACGAAACAACAACATTTTCAGTTGCTCTAAAATAAATAATAATAATGAATTTTTAGTAAATTAAAAATAATTAATTTCTAATAAATAACATATTAAATATATTTAATAGGATATTTTAAAGTTTTAGTAGAAATTGCGCATACGTTAGGTGTATTATATACCCCTAAAGAACATTCGTTTAAAACCAATTTATAGCCATTTATAACTCTAATTTTTTATAACCTTTTTATAACTGTTTGTATAAAATTTTAATGTTTTTTTATAACTTTTTGGATAACTAGCAGAAACATTTTTATGATTTTTTTTATAACAGATTTATAATTCTTTTATAACATTTTTATAATCTTTTTATATCTTTTTATAACTTTTTATATCGTTCTTTATCTTTCTATATCTTTTTATATTATCTTTTGTTGCAGCTAAGCAGATTTAAGCAATATTTAGTTTTACATGTATCATAAACCAGAAGAAATTAAATATATATGATTTTCGTGATAGTATATATTTTTTATTACTAAAAATCAATCAATACAATGACAATTGTTTACATCAAGTAAACGAAGAAATAAAACACAAAAAGAGTAGTAATTGGACTCCGGTATCTTGAAAGATTACTTCCGTCATGTTCCTAATGATCCTCCAATACAGCTGATTTCCTTCTATCTTTGGCATTGCTAGTTTTTGTACATTGGACTCCCGTACGTGCTCCCTTAGACTAAGTAATGCTTCCCATACATCCTGATAGGTGGATCGATCTTGAAAGGTGTTCTTCGTTAATAAATAAAAAATATAACGTGACCCGTCTTGAAGTTTCAAGGCTTTTCCAGGGGCTGGTAACTGACATTGAAGTTCTACCAGTTGACCAAGCTTCTTACAGAACACATATGCCAGTCCTCGCGCGTCGTTGATGCTGGCGGAAGTACTATGGACCAGCGAGTAGTCTTTCGGAAGCGAGAGCAGATCTTGTTGTTGCTCGGTCGTAACACCATATCTGGCTTTTCCAGTACCTCTATATGCACCCATAAATTCTTCAAAGACAAGGTCTGGTGTTTCTTGAAGTTGGTTTACTTCTTCTTCATGGTCACCCTCAAATGCCTCAGAATGAGAGGGTCTTTGGAACGGTTTCAAGTCGAAGCTGCCCCCTCTAGGCCGACCCGCTCTAGTTTTCCTGCGGCGTGTTGTCTTGATTTGTTGGGACCCTAGGGCGTTTGCACGAACTGCGTACATGTCCCAGTTCACCGCAATTCCAGCACCTGATAGTCTTCGTCTTATTCTTTCTGTCAGTAAGGCTCTTCATCATATTCACCAGTTGATCGAGTTTACCTTCCTCTTCTTCCTCTTTTATGGTCCTCACTTTATTGTGTAGCTGCCTCATATTCAAGGGCAGCAGACAAGACATCGACCAATGTTTTGTGACGGGCTAGACGAAGTGTTCTTTGCATCTCGTGGTCACGAAGTCCATCAACAAATGTTTGGACTGCCAAACATTCCATCATGTTTTCGGGAGCTAATGGATAAGCAAATCGCACTAACCTAGCAATATTTACCTCATATTCTTGAAGAGTCTCGTCTCGTTTCTGTTTACGATTCTTTAATTGTGACTGGTATAAATGCTCCAAGTGTTCGTGGCCATATCGCATATTTAGTCTCTTTTTGAGTTGCTCAAAATCATCTGTCTCTTCCACGGGTATAGTCTGAAGGACATCCAAAGCGTCTCCTCGAAGGGCGATGGTCAAATTTATTGCCTTCTCTCGTTCAGACCACTCGTTTGCTCTGGCAGCTGTTTCGAACTGCTTAAGGTAGTTCGTCCATGACATCTTCCCGTCAAAAGTTGGGGCTTTAACACGAGGAGAGTTTACATCTCCTTCCAATTTCAACTTCGACTCCACCTCATGGCACTTTATTTCATCGTTCTTGGTTTGGTCTACGTGTTCCATTTCTTCTATCTTCTTTTCCATTTCTTTTATTTTCTTCTCTACGGAAGACATTATTTTCTCCTCGACAGAAGACATTTCATTTCTTATAGAAGAGATATCAGAGGAGACTTTGATTTCTAAAGAAGATATTTCTTCTAAGGAAGAAATATCAGACGAAACTTTATTTTCTAAAGAGGAAATGTCGGAAGAAACTTTAGTTTCTAATGAAGAAATGTCAGAAGAAACTTTACTTTCTAATTAGGAAATATCACTTTTTATAGAAGAAACATCAGAAGAAATTTTATTTTCTATGGAAGACATTTTAGTTTCCATATCGGAAGAAATTGAAGAAATAATAGCAGAAGATGCATCATCCGAAAATAGATACGTTTCCGGATCCAATCCTTCACTTTCTAGTGCTTCCTTAAGACGTTCTGCCAATTCTGCCTTCTTCCCTGTCGTCTCCAACTCACGATCTTCTAACTCCCGACGTAGCTTGGTCCATATAATAATTAACTCTGATGGCTCTCCTCCACCAATTTATATACAAATTGGTGGTCTAGAATGCTCCCCCACCAAAATTGCCAGAAGGTACCAGAAACGTTATCACGTTATATTTAGACTAGAAATAGTATCTCGTTGACTCTGGAATGTTCGCGAAAGTGTCTCCACTTGTAGAAGTTTAACCTTTTATCAAGTATTTCTTTCTTGTTTTGAAGATTCGTTCTAGTCCTCTGTAGATATATTTCCCATTGTTTTCTTAATCAGTTTGTAGTTAGGTTTTAGAAGTCTAACAGAAAATAGAAACGATTTAAATTAGATGAATGGTTTCAGGTTTATTTTCTTTTGTTTATTTACAGTTATTCTGACATTATGTCATTCACTTTAGACAGCTGTTTTATATTTTGGAAAATTCAATAATTAAAACCCCGGATAATCTAGAAATTCTTGGAATTAGGTTTGTGAGAAATTGGCTATGTATATATTTTTATGTTACCTGACATGATTTAATATAATTTCCTGTGGAGGTCATTTTAACTTGTTTTATGCATATCCTGCTATCATTACTTTTCTGGTACACCTTCAAGTAGCATGTGCTTTTGAGGAACTTTTTTAAAGGATTCATGTGCTAGAAAAGAAATCAATTGAAAACATAATTACTTATATCATTGGTTGGTAACTTAAGTAAACTCGTAAGAGGATTTGGTTTTCAATAAACTAAAGAACTCACATCAAATAAGGCCACATTTCATCTTCAGGTAACGTAAAATCTTAAACCACCACTTATTTTCATTTCCTAATATTCGATTTTATAACTAAACTAGTATTTTGTATATTTCAGGCCTTTTCCCTTTCTCCTTTTTCTTTTCTTTCTTAACTTACGCTTTTCGTATTCTGGTGGTGGATCTTATTCATATATTTGGACATTACTTTGAGACGAGTTAGTTTTATTTGTGGAATCAACTGTTGGATACTACTACCAGATACCCAGTTACCATTTACATCCCTGGAGGTAACCTCGTTTACAGCAGTTATCTAAAATAGAACTTAAATCATACAACGGAAGTCAATAGGACCTAGGCTTACCATTTGAGGCCAAGATACTGATAGGACGACACAAACACCCTCCGAATAAGAGGAATCAAACATTGACATACGTTTGTATTACCTAATTTGACACCCAGGTAAAACAATTTTAATTTATTAAAATAACGCCAATTAAACACTCCTAGGATTGAACCTAGCAGGACATTTCCCACCCTCAGTGCTCAGGGATATCCTGTAAATAAATTGTACATATTATTTTTATATAACGAGATGACTTGTATATATTTACTGTAAACCACCCGGATAGATATCTGTTTAATTGGTACGCCAGTTGTAGATTTCAATACCTATCATTTAAAAGATTCGATTAAAACATACATTTTTCTAAAAAAACAACATTTATCTTTTATCATAACCATAAATATACAGTTAGAAATTCGTCTACTTTATTTGATAGAACTGGCCTGCACCCAAGTAAGGATAATAGACAAGTCTAGGTAAACTGCCTCGTAACACAATACCTACGACCCTCTCCTTGACTGAGCAGTGAAATGATTTTCCTTATATAATGTTTTGCCCTGTACGTCATAGCAACCCTTTGGATTTTTCACAATACTCAACTAGAATATATGGGTATGACTTTGGATCTAACTTTTTAGGATATGTGCTTGAGACTGGAACCAAAAACTTTTATGTGAGACACATCTATTCTTTCACCTTAGATAAAAGAGACCAGAGATATAACATACACCGGTTTTAAACCTGCGCAAATGTTGCCAATTTCTAAAGAAGGGTTAACGGAGTGGGGGAACTGGGCGGCGACACGCGGCGACCCGAACTCTGTGACAGGGGCCGGACTTTGTTTATTAGCATCTTAATGAACTATTAGGTTTATTTAAAAGGTGTTTAATCGAATTTTGTATTATGAAATAAAATTAACGTGATTTTTTAATATCAAACAGATGCCACGACATTTTATGTAAAGAGAAGACCTTTTATAGAATATTTCGTTAGCGTTTATTTACTACGGACTTTTCTGCAAGAGATTACAGTAAAATGTTGAAATAGAATATATTGTTAATAGAGCAAAAAATGTTACTCATTGTCTACGAGTATTATAAAAATAGCATGTGCGCAGGCTAATACTGCAAATCTACCCTTATGAGTTGAACATTATATTTTTTCTACGGCTATTACATATTATTAAAAATTAGTCAAAATGAGAAAATGCTGTTTTGCATTGTAACCTCAGAAAAAAGTATATTAAGGCTTCTTTCTTTAAGAATATTAATTATTATAAAGGATGAGTCACATAAAACTCTAGAAATGCATATGTCTGAAACCAGATAACATTTTAAAATTTAAATCTATTAAAAGTCATTTGGTCGCTAGGGATGAGTGATTATCGAAATAAATTATCGATAATTGAAAATAATCGATTATTTTCGATCAATAGATTATTTTCAAACAATATATTTTTTGTCATTTCCTTTAAAATCGACTACTTGATTATCTTTGAAAAATCAAAAATAATCGATTAATTAAAAAGCCAATTAACCGATAAATCAGTGTTTACAAAATATAATATAAATAGAATTATCGTTTATTTTAAATAATCGATTATTTTCAAATAAACCATTTTTTTTCGTCCATGGAAACAGATTATTCGATAATCTTTGAAAAATCGAAAATAATCGATTAATCAAAAATAATCGATTAATTAAAAAGTCGATTAACTGATAAATCGATTTAAAAAAAACAGAATGATCGATTATTTTAAATAATTGATTATTTTCGATCAATCGATTATTATCAATAATCTATTTTTATTGTATTTCCTTTAAAATCGTTAATTCGATTATCTTTGAAATACCGAAAATAATAGATAATTCCAAAATAATCGCCTAATCGAAAATAATCAATTAATTAAGAAGCCGATTCTATGATAAATCGATTATTACCAATAATCTATTTTATTGTATTTCAAAAATAATCGATTAATTAAAAAGTCGATTAACTGACAAATCGATTTTCAAAAAAAACAGAATGATCGATTATTTTAAATAATCGATAATTTTCGATCAATCGATTATTATCAATAATCTATTTTTATTGTATTTCCTTTAAAATCGATAATTCGATTATCTTTGAAATACCAAAAATAATCAATAATTCCAAAATAATCGCCTAATCGAAAATAACCAATTAATTAAGAAGCCGATTCTATGATAAATCGATTTTCCAAAAAATAAAACGAATTACTTATCTATTATTTTCTAATAATCCTTTTTTCATATTTTCTTTTATTTGAAATTGATTATTCGATTATCGAAAATAATTGATTAATCAAAAGCTGATTATCCAATAAATCGATAATTTTAAAAAAATAACCAAAATATCGATTATGTAAAATAACCGATTATATCCAATCGATTATTTTCATATAATATCTTTGAAAAATCGAAAATAATCAAATAATTAAAAAACCGATTAAACGATAAATCGATTATTTTGAATAAATCTACTTTTTTGTATTTCCTTTAAAATCGATTAATACATTATCTTAAAAAAAAACGAAAATAATTTATTAAAAACAGCGGATAAATCGATTTTCATTAAAAAATATCAGAATTATCGATAAATCGATTATTTTTGTAACCCCTATCGGTTGCTTGCTTTTATCTGAGCATTTAGCTCCAAAATTTAGAGATTCGGATTTTTTGATCCAGTTATCTTTGAAATCGCATTCGATTGTATAATAAATAAATATTGCTAAATTTTGGATTTTTTTTAGTAAACGAAAATTATGTTCGAGTTGTTTAGGGGTTTGTAATGTAACATTTTATTAACGTGACTAAGGGTCGATTCCACCGTTGTGTTAAACGAAGTTTAAAATGACATTTTTACATTAACACTGTCATTTTAATCTCCGTTTAACACAACGGTGGAATCGGACCTAACTCCTGTAACTTTAGTATTTTTTTGCTTATACTAGATTACTTTGTTTTAAGACTTAAAATTCAATGTCACTTTCGATTTGACCGCAAATAAGATGAACCTTGAAATTTTAAGTAGGTCATCCTGTATTTCATCTAATATTCTTATAAAAATACCTTATAAAAATACCTTATAAAAATAAAATTTAGCTAGCAACTATGATTCTTTACCTCTTATTTATCTACCAAAAAGGGCTAAAAACTACCTTTAGAAAACATTCTTATAAAACTTCTTTTTAAATACAAAATTTCGATAGCAATAATGCCTATTTACTATTTATTTAAATTAAATGTTCAAAATTTTACCCTTTTGTAAATTTATGTAAGTAATATGATATCTGATTTCTGATGCTTAATATTTATTGAAACCTCTTAATGCGGATCTGAAGTATTCAGCCCAGAGAATCATGGCGCTTTATGTCAAAACGTTAATAAATATTTACCGCTGAAAACGAATATATTCATAACAGTAGTACTTGTATTATAAGTACATACAATTTTTCAAGATACATCGTGACCTTTTGAACTTGAAATTGAATAACTAGAACACTTTAAATTGCTAAAATACCAACAAATAAATCAAAAAACAGCTGTCAATGGTGATTAAACTCAGGTGGAGGTGATCGCTGAATGGAAATCGGAGCACTTCGGGTGGCGTCGTGCAACAATGATTTTCAATTGGTGGGTTACTTTGGCTTAAAATAGACAACATGCGCAGTGTGCAATGTTACATCTTCGGCTAAATATGTAATTTCCCATAAACAAAAAAAGCCTTGCTATAGAATTGGTAGATTGCCTAACAACATGTTTCTACAAATACGCTGTGTTGACAGTTCTTTTCTACCAGACGAACTTAACTGAGATCATAAAATAAAAGTACGGTTGTGTATATTATTTTGCCGAACGACTTTTACGATATAATTGACAAAATATGGAGGTTAAAGAGTAGGAAAGGATTAACTAATTTTCAAATTTAAATCATGTTATCAAAAACCGGAATTGCTGTGGCGTCCATAATGTGAATTGATTATCTTTAATGACTACTATCTTTAAATAGTACGTCGATGGTTTACTGGTTTTGAGATAGATTATCACAAAAAAATCATGGATTTTACTCTCTTAAATGTTGTAATAAAGTTAGGAAGAATTTAACACGAAATGAGCCAGCCAACGCCTCTACGCAATGTGGTTTTTCATATAAAATAACGCGAAGGTCAACCGAAACTACGACAAATGAATTCCAACAGTCGATTTCACGATTTTTCCTGTTTTTAACCGAAATGCCAAAGGTTAACAAAACAAAGCAATTAGATGTGCAACAAGCATATTTTCAGTATCGATTTTTACTATTTAGTATTTCGTTATCGCCGAATAATTTATCATAATTAGGCCTAGTTAAAATTAATATATACTTTAAAATATTTCGGTATTTGTGCTATTTTTACTTCTAATCTTATCATTGGTGAAATGTTATAAATTGCAATTATTAGGTAATAATGGTATTAGGTTTTACTAACTTTGCATTTGCTTGCGTCTAAATTCCATACTATAGAGTGTGGCATTTAAAACTCTCTTAAATTATGTTAGCAGGACCATATTATAGTCCAGGAGACAGTGAAGTTTTTTGGTACTTGTTTTCTCAGTCAGGAAACAGCGATATAATTATTCGATTTGTTATTCTAAGCAAAATTCTGATGAAATAAAGCAGAAAATGCGCTTGAAAGTACAAATATACTGAACTTTATTTTTCCAGTAATAAAAAACATTCCATTAGTGAAAAAGTTAAAGTTAAAAAAAAAAAATAGTTTGGCTAATCTATGACCACAAGAATAAATGTTTTATAAACCTTGGGCCAAAGAAATATAATGACAAAAACTTAAAATTAAATTCGTCCGAATACCTTCGACCTTTAGCTGATTTCATGCTTTGGGTAATCTGACCATTAATAAATTCTGCGAGTTCTTTGGATGGGCACAGTGAATATGTACAAGTTTTGTACTGTTCGAGAGCGACCGTGTCTTCCAATTTTTCTTGAAGCTTCTTTTCAAGATTGTTACATTTATTAAGAAGGACCTGGTTGTCTCTTTTCAACGCTTTGTTCTCAAATTTCAGGGCATTATTGATCTCCCTTAGTTTTTCCTTCCTTGGACTTCGAAAAGTTAGTTCCTCTGATGTTTGGACACACCGTGAAGGCAAACGTATTGGAGACTGCTGAATCGATTCTTATCGGAAGAGTTGCCATTGGTTGAAGCTGATGGTTCCAAAAGCTGATATAAAATATTTGTACATGGCACTTGAGAGGTTTCAGTGCTAATAAGGTTTTATTGCTGGTCGCTCTACTGTAACTAATCTAATCTGTACAACTCATTGTATTTCTGAAGTTTTGGATAGAAGAAGTTAGGTTGATGTTATTTACACTGACTTCTCTAAAACATTCAATAGAATTGATCACAAACTGCCAATAAGTAAACTTTCGTCAATTGGATTTCATGGCTCCTTGTTAAATGTTTTACTGTCATATCAATCAGATCGTTACCTTTATGTTCAGTGCTTAGGGCATAAATCAATGAATTTCAAACAAACATCCGGCGTCCCGCAAGGCTCGGTTATAGGGCCTTTATTATTTCTGCATTTTATTAATGATGTTGTTTGTAATTTGAGCGTCACAAATCTATTGTTTGCCGATGACCTAAAATTTTTTTATGAAATCTCTAGTTATAATGATTATCTATTGATTCAAGAGAATCTTAACTGCTTAAACGAATGGTGCAAAAGAAATAAGTTACCGTTAAATGTTAAAAAATGTAATGCAATGACATTTACTAGAAAGAAAGCATCAATACTATTATAACCTACAAAATTCTACATTAAATCGATCAGAACTGATTAAAGATCTGGGAGTTTTCTTTGATCCAAAATTCAATGACTGTTCAACAATGAAAATATGTCAGTATCGTTTGCAGTCAGATATACTCCAATCACGTTAACCATTTGGAAAGAGTTCAACGAGAATTTTTTTAAATCGACTTGTCTTTTAAGTGATGGTACCTATCCCATAAGAGAACTTCATCAATGTTATTATTTAAACCGTTTTAATACATCTTTTAAAAAGAAGAGCAATGTATTCAATGATTATTAAATAACAAAGTGGATTGTATTTCATGTTTGGAAATGTTAAACTTTCACGTCCCTAGAGTTAATTCCCGAAGAAATCAACTACTCTATCAACAAGCACATACAACATAACACATACAAAGCATAGCCACAAATGTGACCCTCTGATGTGGTTAGTGGAGTCTAAATAACATTGGAGAACTTCTGCTACACATAAGGGCCATTTTTACTTAAAATAGGGAATGCGCAGCAATGGTTAGAAATAATTCCTTCCTGGTATCTTTATTATGTGAGGTATTTTATTTCAAAGCCGTCAGATTTTTTTATGTACACTTTCTGTATCTATAAGCGCCAGACTTTGCACTCTTTATGCCGTAATTAGCGCTAAAAAGTTGACAAGCTTGAAGGTTAACTTACGAAGAGAGATAGCGAGAGAGAGAGAGAGATTCGTTGGGAAATGTTTTACTAAGATAGGAGACTACGATGTTTGGATCCCAAGTAACATCATATTTTGGAATCGAAGGTCTTAAGTTATGAATGCCCTTGAGGAAGCGTTTAATTTTGGGCCTAAAGCACTGCCCTGGTTGAATTTAGTGTCCCATATGAGCCAAGCGCGGATCTAGGAAGATTTACGGGGGGGTAGATAATTTTATCAAAAAATCATTCGTTTATTTAAAAAATACACCAGCTTGTGCTTCCTATTCTTTATTTGTCACAGTCATCTTTTCTTTTTTTGCTTTCTCGTAAAATATCGTTGTTTTTAGATTACAATTTAGTAAATTCCTGGATTTGTTCAACCAGCTCGGGGGGGGGGGTAATAACCCTATTACCCCCCCCCCTTTGTATCCGCGCCTGATATGAGCCGTCATTCTGAAATAGCTTGGAGAAAAACTGAATAATATTAAACCCCGAAAACTCGAAGTAATCGAAGTTGTTATCACTGCAAAAGAAGAATATTGTTTGAGTGTTGATGGAGTAATTGAGCATATAAAAATTTCAATGACTTCTAATGATAGACCTTTCCGAGCGTATGTTTCACTGATAAACGTCCTGCCATCAATAAAAGTGTCCTCCATAACGGATGAGGGGACCTGTTAACAGAAAGCAATATGTGCTCATCTGGTTTAAAATATATTAACTCTGAGATCAGAAACTTGTGGAACAAAGAAAACCAAGGTTGAGTTGGCCATACTGGCACCACCATGATTCCCTCTGCTCTATCAGATATTATCTTTTGGAGAACTCGCAAAATTAATGTATATAGGCGTAAATCCATCACTGCATTCAAAGCCTCACTTGTGAATACAGGCTCACCTTTTATACTTTGATACCATCGACTGATTGTACGGACATGTGGTAAGCAAGTGTCAAATGTTCTTACATAATTGTAAGCAGCAGGTGAGTAGATAATAGTGGAGAGTTAAGGAAAACACTTTTAGCTCTTCTGAATACTTCTTAGGCAATGGTAGGTTAGACTTTTTTTTTAATTGCCTGCTACATATCTCGATGGGGCCCCCAAGTTTTGACATTATATCTAACTCATCTTCCTATATTAAACGTTTTTTACTTAAATCATTTAATATATTTTTTAAGTTGGCAATTTTATTCACTTTTCGAGAAAGTTGTCGTCTTAGCAATTTTAATTTTTGCTCGTTTTTTGCACTTGTTGCCCGGACAGAGGAGAGTGTATGTAATATTTTATGTTTCTTTGGCGTCAGCGGTTCTTCATATGGAATATTTAGAGAAGAAGTAGAGGGTACAGGTAATTCGATCCGACTGGTTTAATAAGAATATTTGATAGGATCCCGATTTTTGGAGGAGGAGGTGTAGGTATGGATGGGTTAGTCTGGAACAAGATTTGGTATGTTATAAAGCCTTAAATATAGATCCATTATACAAAAACTACTAGTTTAAGTTCCAAAACTACTAATTTTTAAATATCATTAACTTCGTAATATGTTTTAAATTATATTTATTGTGTATTGTGAACAAAGTCGGCAAGTTTTTAAATTAAGGAACATCAATTTAATGTTTGTTCATTTAATATTAATAATAATTGTAATGTGGTACATGAGCGGGCATATTATTTTATATCATGAGGATGAGGAGGTACATAGCAGTGAGTGATGGCCACAAATCTTATTAAATAATAAAAATACATCACCAGTATTTATTATTATACAGTATGTTTATTATTAAAACGGTATAATAATAGGAAATTAGGATCTAATAAAAACTGCTTTTAAATACTTGAAATTTTATTCTAAATTATGTGTTACTTAAAAGTTAGTCATTTAAGTGTAATTATAAGTTGGTTTTTAAGTTTAATTATAAGTTGGTTTTTAAGTTTAATTATAGTTGGTTTTTAAGTTTAATTATTTAAGTTTTATTATAGTTATCTAAGTTTTAATATAGTTATTTGTCTTTATTATAAAGTTAGTCAAGCCAATGTTCTTTATTAAGTTAGTTATTTAAGTTTTATTGTAAATAAAGTGTATACTAACTAAACATTCATTTATTGTCGGAACAGAATTCTTCTTCAATCTGACCCTAAACTCACTCTTATCAAAAAATTTTTCCTTGAAGTGAATAGAGCATAACATGCTATTCGGTTTAGGCTCAAATTGGTCTTTTCTCACAAATTTAGACCAAATTTTGAGATATTGTGGGTCTTTTGGAAACCTATAATAAAAAAAAGTTAAGCATTTTTAAAAAATTCTAAGTACCTACACTACTTATACTTATGAAAACTTAAATTAGATATTTTCTTACGCTCTGTCACTGAAGAGTTTTTTTAATTTATTTTGGCACACTTAGTCATGATTTTTATACAAATTAATAAAAAAAAACACTTATTAAGATAGAAATAGAAATAGAAATAGATTTTTTAGTATGTTAAATATAGCCTATATCCTATCCAGTAATACAGATCAGTGGGTGGAACGGATTTTTGGTATGTTAAATATAGCCCATATCCTCTCCAGTAAAATAATACAGATCACAGATCAGTGGGTATTCCAAATAATATGGTTGCCCGTAGAAAATGACAGACACATGATAAGTTATGATATGGCAACATTGTGGGCCTGGTGATTTGACAGGATCTATATAGATAGTTACATAGATTAATCAACCATGTTATAAAAATAAACAAAAGTTAATGCTTTGAAGTAAAAAGTATAGGTAATTATTTTTTTTATATTTTCAAAGGCTGGAAATTGGTTTAAAACATGAAATTAATGGCCAATTGCCAGGCAATATGGCCGCTCGCAAATGACCAGCTTTGAGCAATCTATATAACTATATATGTGGCTTCAATTATCCTGAGGGGGGGTATTAATTCCCGTTAATCCCTCTAATTACGCCTATGCTTAAACTACACTTTCTCAATCTGTACATAAAAATTACAGACTATTATAATATAGTTTTGTTTCATATATTTCATTACTATTAATTAATGCCTATCTAATTTTGATTAACTAGAAATGAAAATCTGCAGACTTAGTATAAACACCGTCACCAAACGGATATTTGTAACAGTTTTTCATACTGTTACTAGTAAAACCAGCAAAACAACTTAACGTGGCGGAATACTTCCGTTAGATGAAAAAACTTTACCAGCCTGCATTTCAGGTGTCTCGCAGATGGACACGAATATCTTTTCAGCCATAACATCAAATCGCGTTTAGTGTAATTAGCAAAAATTCGATTTAGAAAATATTCCTGCACTTTCAAGTGTTTACATTCATTTGGAAATTACTTATACTTCGTTTTTTTTGTATCTTATACAGGGTGATTCATTAAAATACGGTGTTAATAGTGAATGGAACAACCGACGAATTGTGGTTGGCTTTTTATTTCTACAACAACAGGGAAAAAAACAGGATTTTTAATGTAAGCAGTCCACTATAGTCTTGGGAATTAGTTAAAGTTTAATGTACAGGGAAATACCAAAACTTTTATATTCAAAAGTAGTCAATATTAAATTAAATCAGCGATGCTGCGCGTTTATTAGTAGATCTATTTAGAGAACAGACGGTAACTAGGCAGAACCTTCTCAGTCTACACCAGTGGTCGCCAACCTCTCAATGTGTTGAGCTATTTTGTTAATTTTGGAATAAACAGCGAGCTACCCACACGGAAGCCACGTAACGCAACGCAAATGAAATAATCCACGGTTAATTTATCATTATATGTATTTATTTTACTATTTAACTGGTAATACATAATACATAGGTACCTACTAATAATAAACTAATAACAAAATAACTAATATTACTAGTACGTACTTGTTCATAGCTACATTCCTACCTACCAAACGAAGGTGTTTGAAAAATAAACACAAACTTTTATCCAGCCACAACGGCATGTCACGTAAGATTTAAAAATAGTTAATAATAACAACAAAGAAATAACGCACTATCATGAACATAAACATTGAAAAATAAAAAAGCACGTTCAATGAGAAGGCTGACACTCAGACTCATCAATAATTTTTTTAATGTTTGCAGTATAATTTGATACAGCCAATCGAATACAATTATCCAAATGTTCATCTGTAAGTCGATTGCGATATTTGTTCTTAATAAACTTCATATTGGAAAAAGAAGATTCACACAAATAGGTTGAACTGAATAATGCTTTCACTTTCAAGGCAACACGGCATAGAACTGAATATTTGTCTTTACTTACAATAGGCCAGATACATTTGGTAATTGAGACTAACGATTTTAAGGATAAATCATTTTGAAACTCAATTACTTCCATTTCTGTTGCAGCGATGTCTTCGCCAAAGTTCTGCATAACACAAGTTGCAAACTGTTGGATATCAATTTCCATAAAGGGTGAAACAACAAACTGCGCTACTAAAGCCATTTCGTTGAAATTCTTAAAACGATTTTTGAAGTTATTCTTCAGGGTAGAAACTATTTCTACATGATATTTGCTGTCATAGGGTTCTAATGGATTTTGAGATATTTTTTCTGAAAGAATAGGAAAATGCTTGGCATCGCTGTTAATTAGGTTTTGTTTCCAAAACTCCAGCTTTTTGATAAATGCTTTTATATCAAAAATCATTTCCGCTAGTTCTTTGTCTCTCCCCTGAAGCTGCAAATTAAGTTCGTTTAATTTCTCTGTAATGTTCACGAGAAAACCAAAATCTCTAAGCCAGATTGAATTTTCTAATTCCGGAGTCGGTTCATCGCGTTGTTTAAGAAATTGAACTATGCCAGATAGGACATTATTAAAACGTTTCAGCACCCGTCCTCTACTTAACCATCGGACTTCAGAATGAAGGAGTAGGTCCCCGTATTGACAGTCAACTTGATCGGCCAAGGTTTTGAATAATCTTCTTTGTAACGCTTGAGCTCTAATCTTGTTCACAATTTTTACCACCAGTTTCATAACGTTGTTTAGTTTCAGGAAACCCACCATAGCTGGAGCGCCTACCATTTTCGATATTGGAATTTTCTCGGAGGAAATAATATTTTTTAAATGAGAGAACAACTCCTGTCCAGTAGTGTGTCCTTTCAGTGGAATAAACTTCAAAAGATCTTCTTTAATCGTAAAATCACTAAAAACCGTCCTGACGAACACGGCCATCTGGGCAGTGTCAACGACATCTGTTGATTCATCCAGTTGAAGAGAAAAATAAACACAGTTATCTAAGTCAGTTCTTAACTGTAAAAAAATATCATTGCTCATTACTTCTACACGTCTCATCACTGTATTAGCAGAAAGTTGCATAGGTTTTATAGCTGAAACTATCTCGTCTTTAATTCTAAAGTTGGCATATAACGAATCAGCAGCTTCTAACGCCTGTTTTATCATTTCCCCGTCTTCATAAGATTTCTTTTTTGTGCAATTATCTGGGACACACGGTACGATGCTTCAGTTGCAGCCTTATTTTTGTCGACTGTTCTTAAAAATATTGATTGTTGTCCAATTAACTGCTTTTTTAACTGTTTCAGTTTCTCCTTTCTGGCGGCAGAATGTAGTGGGAATGATTTTTCAAAATTAGAATGTACAGTTTTATGATATCTCTCAATATTTCCTTTTTTAGCAACGAAGACCGAAGTATTACATAACAAACACACATTTTTATCTTTAACTTCTGTAAAAAAGTATTGTTCTTCCCATTCAGAATGAAAGTGGTATGTCTTTACCTTCTTACAACTGCTTGCCATAATATTATTTTTTGTTGTTCTTTACTAACTTAACCGCTGGACGTTGGTTACGCGTTCAGGTTTAAACTAAGCGCAATGTCGGCGCGCCGTGCGTATTTATTCCGTTCAAAGCAATCCTGATCGTTCTCGAACACTAACGCGCTGGTTCGGCTGGTCGGTTCTAGTCGATTCTAGCTTGATGGCGTCAGCAGCAGATCGCTCACCGCAACGTTGCCGCTGTTTATGTTTAATATTGTAACCTACAAAATGAACTTGGTGATTCCACCAAAATTTTTTAAACAAAAAAAAAATTATTAAAGTATTAACTACAATTAAAAATGTTGTCTACTACGGTTACACAAGTTTCGGTTGTTCCGGTGTCAACCTTCGGGCCTTCGACGTCGCTCAGACGGCAGCTAGGGGGTGGATAGCTTACAAAAATTCCGGAAATAGTAGACAAATAAATAGGCGCCAACTGGGTCTATATAGTGGCCAAACTATGATCCTATTTCCCCAAAAACCCAGTAAATGAGGAAAGAAATAAAAGACAAACCTCAACTTATGTTCCTTTATAAAGAAAAAAAAAATATTTAGTAAATATACAAACTAATTACCTGATGGCTTAGATAATAAAAAAAAAGTTGGAGGAAATTAAAAGGAAAAACTTACACAGTGTATGTATATGCATAACCCAAAAAAATTAATAAATGTATCAAAGTATGGAACGGTTCGTCGTTAGCTTGGTACCAGGCATGACGCTTGCGCAAAACATTAATTTCCACCTTACATAAAAAAAAATATAATATAATAGTTAACTTAAATATTGTGCATCACCGTACCTATACTACTTCATATATTATAAAAACAGTAAACTTATAATCTTTATAATCTTATAACCCTCTCCAAATTGGAAGGCGATATCTGCTTAACTTTTGGTTAAGACCAAACTACCCAAAAGAAAATTATTAAACCATGAAATTTTATAATTAAGCATAATTCATAGAACTAAATAAAAATATCAAAAAAAATAATAAAAATACAACATATAAAGGACTTTAGACAGAGGTTATTTAATTAAACTCCCAGATTGGAAGAGGTTACTTAATCTCTGCCCCCACACGGGTCTTCTGAGATTGCTTAACTTAATCGTTAAGTCTGGACCATTTAATAATGAATAAATTAAAAAAAGTAAAATTATGGCAGTAGCCCTTAATAACTGAAGAATTACAACTTAAATGTGGAAGCAGTCCAAGTGTTCTGCGACCCGAAGGATTACTACATCAGCATTAAGTGCTTAAATTAAGTAAAACTTTAAAATATTAATCAATTAAACGATGTAACATTTGATAATACTTAAGTTATGAGTGAAAGAACCCTAGAACATTTTGTGCTCAAAAGTATAAATAATGTTGAGAATACCTTGACAACATTCGGTTGAAAGTGAATGTATAGTTTAACAATGCACACATGAAACCTTCAGTATAAAGTATAAAAAAAACCTGATAGTAGGGTGTCTTCTTTCACAGCATTCCCATCTTCCTATCCAGAACAAGAAACATTCTTGTAAATCTAGCTACAAGTAAACTAGGTGGCTAGCATACCAATGTTCTGTGTCCCCTCGATGAGTCCACGATGAAACCGTTGAACTCCGGACGATATAACCCTCTGTGTACAACTGTTGAAATCCTGGGTCAACAATCCCTTGGGTCAAACTGTCGTCGAATCCTGGGCTAACAACCCCCTGGGTTAAACCCTTAAAATATTACAAAGAAAAATGTCAATACACATTGACTCAAGTATCCCGAACTATAGGATTACCCAAAAATGTACATAAACTAGAAAATATTCAGTATCTAGGATAAAGAAAAAACTACATTGGCTCAACAGTGAGTCATAAACAGTATTATGAGCTCCAATAATTAAAATTCTGTTACACATGGTTGGTAACATAACCTAATATATACAAAACATACCTTTTTCGTAAAGGGTTAACTTGGTAGCCTTTCAAGGATGAGAACCACGTGAGATGATTCACAGTACAACAATATTCCACACTCCAAATGCTGTGAACTCCCGATTATTGCGTTAAAATCCTATATTAGATATGGGCTGGACCAATGACCATGGGAATTTACCAATTCACTAAAATTCCTCTCAAAATACGAAATGTCCATTTACCCACAATTAACCATGAAATAGAATCTAAAATCCCCTTTAATTAGGGTAAGCCGATGGGGCTAAATATTAAGAAAATTCTATTTCGACACAAAAATCGTCTCTCGTGACTGAATACCCACTGACAGAAAAAAACAATACGTCAGCCGTCCAAAATGGCCGAAATCCCTTTCCGATAAATGTCAAGTGGGTTCAGAAATTCATCCTCAAGAATTCCCCACTATATAACTTAACAGACCATTTACGAAAGGTACCCTAAAAACTATATTTATATACAGTATAACTACATTTGGGAAACTGTTCCCAACAAAAATTAATAAACAGCGATCGCAAAAAAATCCCTCACGACTTAAAATCGCTCATTGTGAAACTACCTTACCTCGGGTTCTGAGCCCGATATTGGAACGTACTACAAACATGACACTTGTCGGTGTTCTGTCGTCAAATGACGTTTATGTCATTCACTGTCATACTTAAAAAACATTAACCTAACCTGACATCTGTAACAAAATAAACAAAGAAAATCTTAAAGAATGGTATCGTAAATAATTAATTACCCAAAGGTGAGACTATAATACATAATATATATAAATCTACAACGAAACTTGGTCTATTTTTAGGAGAGTCTGGCAAATTAAAACAGGGAACACTACACCGCAAATATGACCAATGTACAAAGTATTATACTAGTGGTGAGCTACCATCCTTTTACTTAGTGGTGAGATGAAATAAATTGTAATAATGATACCCGAAAGTTAGGATACAGATGAAATTAGTTAATGACAAAAATAATAGTGATATCATCAATACGATTTTAACCTTTTTTTTCGTATGATTAACCAGGTAAGCCAAAACAATTTTATTAATTCGTGGGGCCAAAAATGAACGTTACAATATTATGACAATTAGATTTTTTTATGGAATTTTCGGAAGCTTCTCTGATTTTTGCAGTTTGTATTTTTTAAATTAAAATCGTTGTGAGAGCTACCAGAATTGCCTCCGCGAGCTACCGGTAGTTCGCGATCGACAGGTTGGCGACCACTGGTCTACACCTAGATAAAGATGTTAAGGAAATTGATTGGTAGCTAAACTACGGATGAGTGGTTATTCGGCGATAATCTGGGAGAACGAGTAAAAGCTTCTAGAGCTATGAAGAAATCAGGAAATGAGCTAAAACAGCACAAGCCTTTTAAACTCCAAGCGGCCGTTCAAGCGAGTTCAACGAGTGGGCGGTCTCACACACTCAACGCCATACAGGTTCCAGAATCGATCATCACAAAAAAATTATCGCGAAAAGTATCAAAGAAGATTTCAAACAGGAAGAGGAAGGAAAGAGGAAAGAGGAGAGAAAGGAATAATGGAAGAAGCGACTATATTTCGAGGCAGGTCACCTCTCTAAATTTGTTGGCGAATGGAAAAAACATATGCCAAGATAAGAGAATTTTATCCTGGTTAAAGGGATATAAATTACCTTTTATACAAAAACCTAAGCAGAAATACCCTCTAGTTTCCAAAGAGTTGTCAAATTCAGAAAAATCGCAAATTAGGTCTGAGATTAACCATATTTTAGAAATCAAAGTCATTAAGGAATGCCTATCTAGTAATATCAAGATTTGCTCTCCGACTAATATATAGTGATATGTGGGTTAAGTGTTCTCTACAGTTTGTTGTATTTTCTTGTGGTCAAAAGTCACTTTTGAATCGTAAGTAATACTAATCATAGTTATAAGGTTAGTACCTACAACATTCTATGTGGATAGTTCTTATAAATAAACAATTACTTAAATATTTGGCATCGTATATAAACCTTAAGTGCTTCAACTGGATTTAACCTTATCGGTTTTGCACAAAAAATACTATCAACATTGTTTCAACTTTTAATAGTTCGGGAGCCTAATGTTACATTTTCAATGACGTCTCCACGAATTCAAATAAATTGGTCAAAATAATTTTAAAAAATGAGCAACTCGGGTGATGCATGTAGCAAATGTAAACTGTCTAAAAATGAAGGTCTGGTTGGATGTGAAGGCGCTTGTAATAAATGGTTCCATTACTTTTGCGTAGGATTTTCTAACGTTGAGTTTTCCTTGTTCACAAAGAGTAAGAACCTCTTTTTTCTCTGTGATACTTGTAGAAGAAAGTGTGCAATTACAGAAAATACTAGTGTAAAAGAACATGCTGATAATTTATCGTCCCTACAACAGAATATTTCAAATATAAAAGACCTTATTGAAAATGGTGTTAAATCTAAAGCTGCTGAAATTCAATCTTGGATAGATACGTTTAAAACTAATCTGTTGACACTCATTAAAAATGAAATTGTTTCCGTTAGGTCTAATCAAATGACAGCATGTAGTAATTCCGTTATTCATTCCTCGGATGCCCCGTCTTACTCTGTAGCAGTCCAGCAACAACCCTCTCTGATTATTAAACCGAAGACTAAACACACCACTGTTGATACAAAGAATGATATGTTAGCTAATATAAATCCCATAAATTCTAATGTTGCAATCACTAAAGTTAAAAATACACGTGATGGGGGTCTTATAATTAGCTGTGAAAATTCTGGTGAAAGATCTTGCTACAGTGAAACTTGCTACTAATTACAACATAAAAGAAATTCCCATTCTTAATCCTCGTTTCAAGATAGTTGGTATGTCTGAGAATTTAAATGAAGCTGATTTGTTACACTATTTGAGCTCCCAAAACAGTGACTTAACTACTCATGACAATTCTTTGAAATTTATTAGTGTGGTTCCGTTAAAGAAGAATAATAAATTATTTCAAGCTATAGTTCAGTGTTCCTCTCACACTTACAAAAAAGTGATGGATCAAGGCAAAGTTTATATACAAAAAGGTAAATCAAACAAGGGTGGTCCTTAGGATCTCACAAGAGTATTTTATTAACGACCGGTTTCGAGGATCAAATCCTCATCATCAGGTAAGGTCTAAAAATAGAGAGGAAAAACGAATGAGCTCATAACTAATAAGTGGGTTTAAACATTTTAATATGAAAGTTGTCAAATATCAAGAACTCACCCGTAATTACTCATCTATTTAAGACTAAGCTAGTAGAATTATCCCAGGGTCGGTGTAAAAACAAGTATGCGAGTAATTTTTAAAATACATAAAAAATATAAAAAAAACAATAGTTGCAACAAAAAGTTGATGTCAAAACACATAAACAAAAGTAGGTCTAAAACTATTAATAAAATTATTAAAATATTTCAAAAACGGACGAACAATTAAGACAAACAAATTTAAAAACTTTTTTAAAAAACCCTACAAGCACTAAAATGGGTTCTTGGAAAAGTGTTTATAATTCTACAGGAATTAAATTTTATTTAGATTAATAACTGATTAACGCCCTCAAGATATAAATAGACGAATTAACCATTCTAATATTTAAGATAACAGTTTAGAGGTTGTCAAATTTAAATATTTTGACCATCGGCTAATAGATGGCGTTGGCGAAAAAATAAATGTTTCTTAATAATAATATAGGTTTATAAACTGAATTGTTTGAATTTGTACGTAATAAACAAAATGAAATAAATAAATTATTATTGTTAAAAGTAGAGTCTAGCATTAGCGTTGGAAAATAATTTTAGATGTACTAATATATGTACTAAACTTTCAATCACATCACCTCCCCTTTCTCTTGTTATGTCCAATTTGTCATGCAGAAACAGAAAACCCTATTGTCGGGCCCCCCTTATAACGCTTCCGGGCCCCCATTTGAGCCCGGGCCCCGGGAATTAGTCCCGGCTACCCCTCCCTCTAGTCGGGCCTGTTTACATTTAAAAGTATGTAACTAATTGTTCTTTCTACAAACTCGGCTGTATTTTTACTGAAATATATTTATTCACAATTCACGTAGTGGTTTTGTTTTTGGTTTGGTAATTTGATATAATAATATTAATCTCTTTTATGGTATTGGCATTGGCTTGGTCGGAAAACGGTTAATAAATAATAGTAAATAGTGTAGAGGTCATAATTGCGCAATGTCATCAAATTAATTTCGAATCGATCATGTTGAAACAAATCTTAGGTAAGTAAGTCCTTTAAAAGTTGTAATTCTGTATACGGACTTTAATTATATTTGAATACGACCCTGCTTAGTCAACCATTTAAGCCACGCCCAGTGGGGTCATTTTTAATAAAACGTATCATATGCAAAACAATTGCCTCATGGCATCTCCATTAGTATTATACCTCCATGTAATTAATTTAAATACTATGACATTTTTTTAAGAAATTTGACATAATAAAGTTGAAATTTATATACAAAGTGAACAAAAAGTAACTTAACTTATTATTATGTACACTCCTGATAAGTTTATAAAAAAAGTTTTGATGAAAGTTTCTAGAAATAAATCAAGTAAATAAGAAATACGTAAATATGTAAATAATACAGATCAGTGGGAATACCTCATGGTGGAATACCTAATACTTTTTTGTCAGGAAATTACACTTCTAGACTGTTATTTCTTCTTTTTCTACTTTTAATAGCCGCAGCACACTGTAGGTTTATGGGTGACATTGTATTTCTTTCTTTATGTGTACGTTTACTTATAACAGCCACAGGTTACTGCAGGGTAACAATATTTTTGTGAAGTTATCCAAATAAATTAGTTTGTCGATAATTTGAATGTTTTCTTAAATACAAACAGTTCATCAAGTATTTCGCTTGCGTGTGTAGGTAGCGAAAATATCTAGTCGCATTAAAACTTGTTTGAATTTGATAATGAGATGTAGATTGATCCGTAACATAAAAAATAGCAGGAAGTGTAATCTAATCGAGCCGCAGGCATTGCTCGAATCTGATTTTACTGGAAACTGTACTTTTGTGTTGCTCGAAAAATCATTATAATATTATTATAATCACTTCGATATACCGTTAGGAAATATGCATTTAAATTTCGAATTATCAAAAGAATGTTAGAATGTAAAGTCATTTTATAAATTATGGTGGTTATGTTTAACATATTAAAATATTTATCTTAAAATGATAAACGTACCTGGTAGTCCTCACATATCAAAGTGTCGGGGAAAATGATAATAATGGCAATTACACAGTTGGACTGTTATAAGTTACAGTTTTAACTGTTTTTCTCTTCAAGCCAGATGATATTAAAACTAGCTTAAACAATAATAATTTGCCAATAAAAGATTTAAGATAACTGACACCGATGTAGGTACTTAAATTATTATTTCATAATAAAATTTTATTCCTATACACAGGATACGAACTATTTTTAAACTACCTTATAATTTGATATAAGTATTTACATTTAAGACTAGAAAGAAGTATTGTTTTTTTTTTATCCCGTAATAATAAATGAGCCCTATGGAAGTCCGTCTATAGAGAGAATCAGTAGCGGCTCGTGGGCACTAGCGGCAGTGGGGCACACACTGGAAAGGAATCCCGGAATTCGTTTTTCCCTTAGGAAAACAAGTTCTCCGCTAAATAAAAATTAAATACAGTTCATCAAATTTCTAGAGGCTTTCGACGGCTAGACAGAGAAAGCACTACTGACAGGCATCCCGACGGATTTACGCAATGAAAGTACACTCTGCGCATCAAGTATTTCACTATTTCATTCAGACGTAAAGGTCAGATGTAAATTTCGCTAAAACATTTCTTTTATTTTCGTTTGTGTTTTTTGCTCATTACAGTTTAATAGAACCTAAGTATGGAGTTTAATAGCAAATTAAGAGGCCGCGTGATTAACAGTCAATCTCGCGAAATAATAGCCAATGTTATAGAGTTTATGAGAAGAGAAGGAAACTTTAATTCACCTTCAATACCATTTAAAAATGTAAATGATCGTGTTGCTGCAGCCACAGGAGTATCTAAAAACACTGTCGTCCGCATTTCTGGAGAGAAAAAAAGAATCTATAACCGTGAGATATCGGAATTTTCATCACCAAGAAAAACCATTAAAAAACCAAAAACAGTTAATGATATAGATGAAGCTGCACAAGAATTAAATTTTATTTTTTTATTATTAGATAGCTATTTTTGTTTCTGAATTGTGTTCATTTACAGGCTCAATTTTTTTCCGTTTCTCCTTTTTGATTTTATATGGGGTTTCAAGTGTGTTTTTGACTTATTTCGACGTAAATCACAACAACACACTTTTTTAATAAAGCAAACAAGTGTTAAGAGGTATATGTACGTGTAAACTACAATTACAAAAAATTGATATGAAACCCATGAAACCACCAACAAAAATGTAAAGCTAGCTTCCGTACTAGAACATGGTGTCATTCGTCGAGATAATTTATCGTTTTGTTTAATAGATCAAGAAATGTAAATATTCCCCTGTTATTTTTTATAAAATTATAAGAGAAATAAATTTTTTTCTAAATAGTATAGTTTATTATTTTGTAGAAAAACAAAATTTCGAAAATTTTAGTAATGTTTCAGAAACAACCGTTATTAATAATAGGTACCATTTTCCTTAATAAGGTAGAAATAAAATATAAACTATTTCCACGATTTACAAAGGCCTACAAAAAAATTATAGGTATTTTCCGCTATCCTATAAAATTTATATTTTCTGACTCAATTTCAAAAGGTTGAAGGAATTCCAAAACACCTTTTATGGCATAATAATTATTTTCAATTCTACATACTATCTTTAGCTGCTTTTAAAAACGTTCTAAGAAATTCCAATCAGACCAATTTAATCCCTAAACTATTCCACACTTTTAAAATTTAATTACCTAAAAATATTAAAAACTATTTAAAATAACTTGTTTAGCAGACTGTACAATAGCTATCTTAGTCACACGTAGCGCGTTCTCTGTCTGGGCGTCGAACACCTCTAGAAATTTGATGAACTGTATATTTCAAAACAAATATTACAAAATTGAAGACTAACTGCTAGGTACCGCTGCAGTTGTATACTATTTCTTATAGTTGAAGTCCATTCTTCAGGAGTGATCGATGACCAGATTATTAAAATTTGTAATGGACCGAATAAGTTTTTTTTTTCGATGGATAACATGACTAACGCGCACAATCTATCTTGGCACATAGTGTTCCTTAAAAATGTTTTAATACGTTTTAGTGTCGAAAAATATCTTTCACTCTCCACTGTGGCATGGGAATTGTACACAGGATAGTTAGCAGCTCCACAGATTCCGAAAATGTAAACGTCAAATTGTTCTTAAAAAACATTTGCAATAACGGTACGGCCCCATTGTGTTGCACAAAGTCATCTCGGGTGTAAAGTATGGACAGCTCGTTTTTGAGTTTTAAGCTGTTTACGTTTGGAAATAAACTACACACAGTTGTAACGTCCTTATTTAAAAAACAACCTCGATAGTCTTTAAATTTTTCACTATCAAATAAACTTGCAGTTGTTAGGTGGGTAGTAAAACTAAAACGTTTATTTACCTGCACTATTATTATATGACAAATTTCCTTACATATCCTTAAATTAGGAATGGGGTCCTCCTTTTCAACAAACCGTCTCTTCTTGCTTGTAATTGGACCTGATTGGGTGCGGTCTAGGACATTTGGGCGCGGCCGCTTGGACGCAGAGACGTTTGGGTGCGGATACATTTGGGCGCGGGGACATTTGGGCGCGAGGAATTTAAACACATAAAATAAAATATATACAATTTTATAGAAACTAAATTTTAAGCAGTCATTTTGTAATTGTATGAAATTCCTCTTAAAAATTCAATAATATTCCTAGTATTTGCGTCATGATCATTATTGTAATCTTCAATCATTTTTTAATTCTTTTATCAGCCTGGATAAATTTTTGTTTTTTAGGTGTAGGCTCATTTCCCGCAAGTAAGTGCTCATAAGCAACATCTCTCCCCCGTTTGATGAATTTCCAAATGGTTGAATGGTTCATCGACAGTTCTGTTTGTAGCCTTCTGTGTGCTGCCTCTACTTTCCTAGTAAGCACTGGGAATGTTAGCCGAGTCCACAAATGTGTGGTTGGCTCCTTGAGTGATCTGCTGTTGTTTTGATTTCATCGCTAGTTCCATTCCCTTTTGAACTTGGCTGCACCATACTGATGAAGACCAATAGTCAGGAACATGTGTCTACGGTTTGCCTTTAGGCTTTTTTTGCGATATCTGCCCAATAATCCTTTTTCCGCTTTCTGTTTTTCAAGTAGAGTTAAAGCGTTTTTTGTATATTTGTATTCATGTTCTGTTTTTCAAGTGTTGTTTGAATTATCCAATGTATACTTTTTTGACTGTCCAAAGTATACTTTATCTACCAATAATGTGCAATTTAATTTAAAAATTGTTAACAATTGCAGTGTTTGCTGTCAAGTTGAAAAGGGCCAATATTTTTAGTTATATCATGATTTAAAAAATATAACCTCTTAATTTGAGTTGGAAATAATTTTCAAGTTAGTGGGATTTTTCACTGTATTGGTACCAGACTGCCTTTTTTAATTACTTCTGTTCCTATTCAAATTCTTTCTAGGGAAATAATATCTATCCTCATTTATTTAAAGATTTTTATTATCTCTTGATCCAAATTATAACCTCATGTATTTTTCCAGATATTTTAAAACCTAATTAAAGAATTAATATATTGTATTTATTTAAATTAAACTATAGTTATTCTTAACAACCAGTTTATTAGATTAGAACATATTGCAAATCAATTTCTAACGCAATTTATCTTGACCTTAATTCTTTATCTTGAATATTTGTAACCCTAGAGTGTAATATAATTAGAAGTAATAATAGAACTAGAAAAATGCATAATTTAAGATTAAAAGACCACCATAAAAAGTGTGAGAACACTGGGCCAAGTAATGAAGAAGTGAATTAGCTATCAAATGAAGTGTCATGCATATTATAATATGTAACAATTTTTTTACACTGCTTAAGGGGGTGTTAAAATGAAGAGTAACTCCAAGAATAATCATATTACTGAATTTTCCATACCTTCTCGATAATACTTGATACTTTCACCAGGCCACGAATTCGTTTTTCCTCTCTATTTTTAGACCTTACCTGATGATGAGGATTTGATCCTCGAAACCGGTCGTAATAAAATACTCTTGTGAGATCCTAAGGACCACCCTTGTTTGATTTACCTTTTTGAAAATGATAGGTATTGAAATCTACAGCTGGCGTACCAATTAAATAGATATCTATTCGGGTGGTTTACAGTAAATATATATAAATATACGAGTCAATCTCGTTATATAAAAATAATAATATGTACAATTTATAAGGGAAACGGCCTGAAATATACAAAATACTAGTTTAGTTATAAAATCGAATATTAGGAAATGAAAATAAGTGGTGGTTTAAGATTTTACGTTACCTGAAGATGAAATGTGGCCTTATTTAATGTGAGTTATTTAGTTTATTGAAAACCAAATCCTCTTACGAGTTTACTTAAGTTACCAACCAACGGTATAAGTAATTAATTTTTTCAATTGATTTCTTTTCTAGCACATGAATCCTTTAAAAAAGAAATACTTGATAAAAGGTTAAACTTCTACAATTTTCAATTTGACAATGGACTTATAAAAGGTATCTTCTCATTCTAGTTAACTCACAGAACATGAGAAATTGATTTCCTATTAAACTTCTACCCAAAACGGAGTATACGGAGTGATCTTTTAATAGATTTTATTCCTATTATACTTAAATAATAAATTAAAAGTTAAATGTTAATACTATACCGTGAGCACCATAAGTCTTACCCCCCTATCTAACTCGTTACTGAAGTCTTGTTAGGAAAATTGCCGATATAGGTCGATTTTTGATTTCTACAGTGTACATTTTTGTATGAATAGTTTACCCTTAAATTCATCCCTTACTGGAGGGGAGGAACCCTTTCGAAAAATTTAAATGGCATGGGGTGGTGAGTGATAGCTCATTTGAAAGAGGGTTTTATTCTCTATTCAACCATGAAAAAAATTTTGAAATTTGCTTCATTAATTCTCGACTAATTGTTGTTTCAGAATAACGGAAATTAACGTAGCGCACTCATCCTTAGAATTAAAATTCGGCCCTGCATGATTTCGGTTTTGGTTCAGATGTGAAGTAAGACTTTTTGCCATTATAATAATAATGTTTATTTACCAGCAATATATACATTCAGATACAATAAAATCAAATCCAATAGGAAATAAAATGTAAATAAACAAGAAATGTGTTACTGAATCTGCTCACTGTACAAAGTACAATGACAGATTGTGTGTGACAAAAAATACGACAAAATAAAATAAATAAAACTTATAACAATACAATAGTAAAAATTTAAAAATATGATGCAATTAAAATACAAATTATTAATATAAATAAAAGTTATATAAGTACAATCTTTACACTTTGATAATAAGTAAAATTTATTTCCAATATACCTCGGCATAAGTATCTCATACAACGAACATAACTTAGACATAACATAGACAAAGAACATTTTTAAAATATTCAGATTCTTTAACGTTTATAATATACTTTCTAATTATTTAATTTCTATTTTTTTTTATTCGATTATATTACGGAAAAAAGTTCGCGGTGTTTTTTTTTATAAATTCTTTTACACATCTTTTAAATTTTTTTACTGTTTTTATTTCTCGAAGCTCCGTTGGAATGTTATTAAAGATTTTTGGTCCCAAAAACCGATAGCTATTTTGTCCAATTGATTTATTCGTTCGTGGTAGCAAATAATTGTCTCTATTTCTTGTATCATATTGATGCAACGGTGTTTGCAGATCATCTTGATTTTGAAATTGATGGGTGAGTGCTGCTTGACAGAATAACTGTCGTAAGTCAAATATCTGGGTTTCTTGATACACATTTTCAGTAGGATATCTTCTATTTTTGTTTAGCATTATTTTTAAAAAACTTTTTTGAATGATCTCGATTGGCTTTAAGTGCGTTTTAGTGACTCCACCCCAACCAATTATTCCATAGTTGAGATGAGATTCGAAAAGGCTATGATACAAAATTCTCTTCTGTGGTAATTCTAGCATTGGTGATATTTGTATGAATTTAAATAAGACACTACGTAATTTGTTTAGTAAGTATTGAGTATGTTTGTCCCAGCGCAAGTGGCTATCTACTATTATCCCTAAATATTTAGTTTTATTTTCAGGTAGTATATATGTGTCGTTCTCGATAGCGATATTTTGAAATTGAGGAAGACCAGAGGCTAGACTGCAAAAAGGTAGGTACACTGTTTTTTTAAAATTTATAGATAGTAATCGGTAGTCAAACCATGTTTTTATTTTGGGGAAATCCTTCTCTACCAATGTTTTCAAGTTATTCCAGTCAGTAGCTTCGTAATGCATTACTGTGTCATCTGCAAAGCTAATAATATTTGCTTTACTTTCCACTAAAAAGAGATTGTTCAGGTAGACTATAAAGAGTAGAGGCCCTAATACTGTTCCCTGAGGTACACCACATGAGACTATTTGATCGATGCTGGTAATATTTTGTATTTTGGTTTTCTGTTTTCTGTTTGTTAAGTAAGACTTCATTAATTTATTGGCTATACCCCTTATACCCATATCTGCAAGGGAATTTAATAAATGACAATGATTGACGGTGTCGAAAGCTTTAGCCAAGTCTAAAAAGATTCCTATTGATGGTTTTTTATTGTCAATTGAACAGTAAATTTTATTAGTTAGTTCCCTTATTGCGTCTTCCGTTGAACTTCCCTCCCTAAATCCATATTGTCTTTTTGATAACAATTTGTTTTTTTTTTCAGGAAGTCACATATTCGATGTTTTATCACTTTTTCTAGAATTTTCCCTATTGAAGAAATCAGGGCTATCGGTCTGTAGTTAGTTATTTCTGTCTTTTCGCCATTTTTATATATGGGAATAATTAGAGAATGCTTAAAAAGTTGAGGAAAGGTGCCTGTAGAGAGACTTGTGTTGATTATATTTGTAAGTGGGGCAGCTATAAAGTCTGAAATGAGTTGCAATGTCTCTGCAGTTATGTTATCCGATCCTGGAGCTTTCTTCTTTTTTAAACCTGTTATTATTTGTTTTACCTCGGTTATAGTTGTGGGAATAAAAAATATTGAATTGCTAGAAACGTGTTTTTTTTTCTTTATAATTTTTTGTTTTTTGCTAAATTTATCCCTACATTTGTAAAAAAGTTATTAAACTCATTTGCTATGCGATTTGGGTTAGTGATTAAAATTCCATTTTCTGATTTAATACGTGTTATAATACGTTTTTCTTTATTTTTTGTTAATTTATTTATTACGGACCAAAGTTGTGTAGAATCATTCTTTTTTTTCTCAATCATATTTTTATAATAGTTGATTTTTGCTTCTTTAATTTGGATATTTACATTTTTTTATAGTTATTGTACTCACTATATAAACTTGCATTTTGTGGATCATTTTTATATTTTTTAAAAGTTTCATTTTTTTTATTGATTAGTTTTATCAATGATCCAGTTATCCAAGCCTTTCGTTTTCGTTCATTTTTTTTTATTTTAATTTTAATTTCAGATTTTTTAATAGCATCTTGGATATAGTCTACAAGTTTCTCAACTGACAAATCAAGATTTTCAATATTTATAAATTCACACCAATTTATATGTTGTATATGTTCTAATAATTTTTTGTTATTAATTTGTTTGTAGTAATTTTTATCTTCATTAATATTAGGTTTAACATTGCAATTATTAAACATAATTTGTAATAATATTACAGTGGTCTGTAATGAATGTTTCTACAGTTGATGACATTATATTATCGAAATTGTTTTTATTTGATGCTATAAAAATGTGGTCTACGCAAGATCCGGAATCTGGTCTGGTAACAGTATTTATAGCCGATAGGAAACCATATTCAGCAAGTAGGGTTAAATAATTTTGGGTGTTCTCTATATTTTTAGCTAATAAGTTAATATTAATATCACCAATAAAAATACTGTAGGCAAATTGTTTAGGGTGACTTTCTAATATATCTCTTAAACCTTCTAAAAATATGTCCACATGTCTATCTGAAGGGGATCTGTAAAATGAGTTTATATAGACAATGTTTTTGTTATATTCTAATTTTACACGTAATACAAAGGAATCGCCTAGCTTTACATTTATATGATCTAGATATAGTTCTGTTTTTATGAAAACCAATACACCATCATTTTGATTCCGAGTGCCGTTGTTATGGAGTGTCTTATAACCCTCAATATTATATATCTCGACATTTGGGATACTTCTAGTTTCTGTAAATACAATACAATCAATAGATGTGTCTAGGTCTTCTAAAAATATTTCAAACTCATCTAGGTTTTTTGCTATACTTCGAATATTATTGTGGATAATTTTTATATTTGTATTATTTTTATTTATTTCAAATACCTGTTTTACCTCGCTAGAGCTACTTAATTGAAAGTTGTATATTTTTTTGTACGTTAAAGTCTCGAATATAGGGATCCATTTTATAATATATTGTTTATACTAAATTATTATAAAAAACATTACAATGAAAAATTAATCTAAGATGTATGCAATACGAATATATAATCTGGATAAAATTAGATAAAACTCATTCATCAAAATTTTAAATACACAATTTTTTTTTAATACAATAATAAAGAAATTAATGAACTATAATATCTATTTAGAAACAAAAAAAATATTAGTGGATCAGATCTCACTATTTTTAAGCATTAAAAAGTTAAGAGGAAGCTAGAGAAAATTTTACCAGTGCTCTGCTTTGTTTCTTCCAAGTTCTTTTTATTTATTCAGTTCTTTTTGGTGTGTTGCCCTTGTAGTTCTTTGGGAACTACTTGAATTTGTTCTTGGTCTAGGTGTAGTGCAGTTTTTCTTATGTTCTTCTACCTTCTTGTTTTTGGGGGGTCTATCTTCTTGTTTCTCCGCTGCTGATATTTCTACGATAGCTGCTTCTTTAACTTTTTCTTCTATGTCTTTCTTGTAGGAATCAATTTCAGTTAT
This sequence comes from Psylliodes chrysocephalus, assembly GCA_927349885.1. NCBI lineage: Eukaryota > Metazoa > Arthropoda > Insecta > Coleoptera > Chrysomelidae > Psylliodes > Psylliodes chrysocephalus. Next base: position 17,550,940 of record OV651830.1, read on the forward strand.
TTGTTTTGATTCTGTTTCATCAACGTTTGGCTCGGTATTGATGATTTCGGTAGCTGAAGTAGGTATTTGCGGTGTTTCTAGCGTGAATGTGTGCAAGCTATCTTCAAAAAATGTTTGATGGACAATTGGGGTTTGTGGTGCGCTACTTGTCTTACGTGCAATTTTATTTAGAGGACTATTTTCAGGAGACAGATTTAGGTCCGTATCCATTTTTTTTAAATGGTCGACTGTATACGTATCATTATTAATAATTAACGAGCGGCCCTTTATTCTTGCATGATAGTTTCGTGACCTTGCTATATTGAGGTGCTTTTGTAAAATTCTTCTATCCTGTCTATCTTCGTAGCATAAGTCTTCGTTGAAAAATATATTCGATCCTTTTAACTCATAGCAGTTTTTAATAATTTGACTTTTATTTAAGTATGATAGAAACTCAATTTTGATAGCTTTTTTAGTGCCTAAACGTATTTCGTATATATTATTTAGTTCAATAACAGATATTTCTAATCCAAGCAGTTCTTTTATTTTGTTAAGTACTTGCGTAGTTAAATCTTCATTTTCATTAATACTAATTCCAATCAGGATAAGATTATTTTTGCGGATTGTTCTATCAATACTCAGATTTTTTTGCTTCAAGATAATTAACTTTTCGTTCAAGTTGACTTACCCTCTTCAAACATTCGTCAATTTTTTGTAATGTTTTATTATTTTCAAACCTAATTTCGTTTCTTATTTGTTTACTCTCTGTTTTTATTAGTGTAAGTATATGATTTAATAGATCCTTATTAGATATGTCATTTATTTCATCATTCATGATTATTACATTACGTTAAAAGTTTTTGAAATTATTAATCGGTATGTTGCCTACGCCACTGTTTAATATTTAGCAAGAATACTGATACTGATAAATCAAGTAGTTTTTTATCTTAGTGTAATTAGTTCTTATCTGTTTCAGTCTCTAATATGTATTAATAAAATGCAGTTTTACTCACAATGCGTTTGTATTTCGTATTGAGTTTATGTTCTTAATAAAGTAGATTTTTCTACGGTTCTGTTGATTCCAAAAACACTTTGTTCTTCATACAATTAACACTATTTAATTTGGTTTTTAGCGGAGCGTTCTTTTTTAATCAATCACTATCGTCAATTCAACACCACCTTAGAAGGTCACTATTAGTTTAGTTGCTTTCCTATTTAAAATTTAAATTTAAAATTTTTTTGCACGGTTGAATAGAGAATAAAATCCCCTTTCAAATGAGCTATCACTCACCATGCTATTTAAATTTTTCGAAAGGGTTGTTCCCCTTTAGTAAGGATTAAGGGTAAACTAATCATACAAAAATGTACATTGTAGAAAACAAAAATCGACCTGTCTCGGCGATTTTCCTAACAAGACTCCAGTAACGAGTTAGTTAGGGGGGGTAAGACTTATGATGCTCACTGTATATATTTTTTTTGTGGCAAAAGCATCCCAGTACATTCATATGGATTTTGAACCGTAACAACTATTCAAAAATTGTATGCTCTTCAGATTTTTGAAGTGTTTTTCCAAAAACAACATCTTTTTAGGCTATTTTTCGAAAAAAAAATAATTTTTTTAATACCATTCAAATAAACCTAAAAAAAAAACTAAAAAAAAAAACTAAAAAAAACTAAAAAAACCAAAAATCTAAAAACATAAAACCTAAAAACTTAAAAATCTAAAATCTAAAACATAAAAATCTAAAAATTTAAAAACCTAAAACCAAAATGTAAAAACCTAAAAACTTAAAATCTAAAAAAAACTGAAAACTTAAGAACCTAAGAGGCTAAGAAACTAAAAACCTGAAGACCTAAAAAACCTAAAACCTAGGTATTTTTTAAAAATACCATTTTTTTGGAAAACTTTTATATTTCAAGAGCCTAAAAATAGCCTAAAACTGTAGTGCTGCTGACATCGTTCGAAGGGTATAAAAATGGCTTTAAAATACCCTAAAAACATGATATAGGTTTTAATTCGAAACTCCGTAGGTGTTCTTTTGCCTTCTTTGCAAAAGCAGGAAAATTAGTATTTTTGTACAAATGCTATAATAACCGTTAGCGATTAAACTAATCATTCATTAAAATAAAAAATACTTGATTTAAATCGGGCGAACCTTACTAAGCATTGCTTATAGAAACCTAGAAATTACACACGTAATACTGCCATCCTGTCTTACACGGTTGAAAACCTCCAAAATGCACAGGATGCCATAACGAATGATGGAAGAAAAAAAAGTAGAAAAATCTTTTTAAAATACCCGAATCTACCCACAGAAAAAGCTACTAGAAAATGATATGCAACAACTATTCGATTATTCCCATCACTGTTATTTGAGTTACGATGTTCTGTAGCACTTTAGATTGCTGTATAAAAAATGCTGCGTGCATTTCGTTTATTTCATTATCGCTTTCCGTTCGCGTCCTGCTTTAATAGTCCAGGAGATAGTGAATCTTTTTTTTTTACTTATTTTAGCAGTCTGTGAATGTGACGTTGTTTGTTCAGATGGTGACACAAAACGACAATTTGCGAGTCTTGATAAAAATTTTGGATAGGTTCACTAAATAGAAAAAGACAAGTCCACTTATTTTCTCAGTTATAAATATTTGATATTTTAATAATGAAAATAACAGTGACATATCCTAACCGGAGGAAAGTCAGTCTGACTGAAAATTTACGGATTTAAAAATTTTTCCATGCTTGAAATTTAACGTACCAATCAATTGATACTGTCATACTATAATCAAAAGTAAGTCTGGCTAATTTACGAAATTGCTAAATGAGTCTAGCGGCATCTACAAAGTTTTTGCTCTTATTTTCTCGGATTTAATTTGTCACATGATAAATAATACTATAATTTCATAGAAAATACACGTTTGGCTGTCATTTACAATCACGAAAGCACCGCCAGACTCACAAGTAAAATAGTTGAATGAGGAAAGGAAGAGGCAGGTGCGTATTTAGGTAACGATGCTGGAATGCGAGTACCTATACACATGCCTGTGCTCTGGTACCTTTTATTCCTATTTCTCTCAATTACGTCGTGTCTATCTATAGTCAATTTTTATGTATGAGAGAGTATTAAAACAGCATTTCTAATGCAAAACTTAGTACGGTCATTTTAAATATTTTTACAGAATAATCTAAATATTTCCTAAAATTGTAATAAATATACCTGAGCTATTACAAGTTTTGGGTCTTTTATTGGTCCTTTATAAACATAAGCTGTACAGAACAATAGAAAAAGGTTTGGACAGGCCAAAAGCCCTGTGTATTAAAGATTACATAGCCGTATCTTAAGATTATTTTCAATAAGTACCTATTTGCCAATTTTGTTTTATTTTAATTCCAAGAATTTCTTACAGTAATCGAATTATAAGTAGATAAATACCTTCCCAACAAATTTCACCGAAAATGCAATCATAGGTTTTCTATTTAGTAAGGAGGTCCAAGTTGTGTATTCTTGACAGTTTACTAAATGTCGTTTAGTTGCAACTTGTAAGGTGCAGTGTGAGTTCTAGTGTGATCATGGAAAATTTGGAAGGGCCGCGTAAACGACAAAAAATCGGTCCTTTAACAGTTAATAAAAGAACATTAATATGAAAAAACATTAATATTTAATTGTTTTAAATAATTTACAGACAAACATTTATGTAAAAGTGTTGATGACACACTGGAATTAGTTAGTAGTACGCTTGGTGTTGGGAAATCTACGATTTACAGAGTTGTTAAAGAAGAAAAATGTGGCGAGTTTCAAACAGCACGTAATGCTGCAGGAAAACCAAAATTTCAATTAGAAAATCTTTTGAAAGAAAGACTTCGAAGGAAAGTGCATTCTTTAGAAAAGAATTTCCGACAGTAGACAAAGTTCTTGCCACGGTTCAAGATGATAAGGATTACCCTGAAATGAGTCGAAGCACACTATGGAAACTTTTAAAAGAAATAGGTTTTCTATGGAAAAAGCATTCCAGAAAGTTTATTTTAATAGAAAGAAGCGATATTGTAGTATGAAGAAGAAATTACCTAAGGACTATAAAAGAAATGAGAAACCAAAGAAGAAATATATTTTATTTAGATGAAACATGGATCAATGTGGGACATAACCCAAATAAATTTTGACAAGATGAAACTGTTACAAGTCGAAGACAGGCTTTTTTAAATAATTTATCTACTGGTTTAAATCCACCATCAGAAAAGGGGCGCAGACCAGGATTGCCAGATAGCGTGATTTATCTCAATTTGGGCTACTTGTATTTGCGATCATTTTTTTGACTTTGTGATGGGCGACAAATTTGGGCTACCTAATAATTTAGTTGCGATTTTTGGGCTACGAGCGGCACAGTGCGCACACATTTGAACATTTCTGTTTTCTGTTTTTTTTTTTAACGAAACATCGTTCGATTATCAGTTGTTAGTTCTGGTTTCTGTTGCTCTACCTAATGCTCTACCACAACCACTTGCCACACCACATCAACAAAGACAAAGATATTGTCTTCACTGCTTTTACACGTGTAAAGTGCCCGAAAAACATGGCGGACCATTTTCAACTATAAAAAGACTTATTAAACTATTTACTTAAATTGTCCACCATGTTTTTTGTACTCTACATGTGTGTAAGTAGCAGTATAGTAGCAGTAAGTAGTGAAGACGTTTTTGTCCTTGTTTTGTTGCTCGTCGTAAGAGTCTTCTTCTTCTTCTTCCTTTTCTTTTTTCTATTAATGGCTTTAATATTTTTATTTTTCAGTATCATTTTACTGAATTCGCTAAACATTTTTAACACTTTCCAAAAACTAATTTAAACTATAATTTAATTTTTTTTATATAAATCATGTAGGAACTCTTGTTGGGAACTTGTCCTTTATTAATAGTAAAATAATTCAGTAATAAAACATAAACACAACTCATTCTCAATACCTACTACCCGTAAACGCACTTACGCACAATAACAAACATTAGATAGAAAATAGTCCAAACAATGAGTCACGAGTGAATAAAATTTTATCCAAGAGCTAAAAATAGAAACCCATCGATCGGACCCGTCATTCACAAAAAGTTATCATTATTTTTTTCAAACAACTTATTACTACTTTCACAAAAAGCTAAATTTTGCTCACCTAAAATCTAAATCAGGTAAAAAAAAATTTCTATAACAGCTTGCCAGTACTTAGTTTCTCTGTTTATTACATTTTGATTTATTATTAAAACGGTTAGCAAGATCTAGCAATTTAAGAACATTTTCGATATGTAACTTGCTCTTTTCATGAATGTTTAAATGTTCACTTAAATGCTGCCAGTCATTGTAACCAGATTCGTTACTAAGACAAACAGATTTCAAATCGCTGTCATTAAAAATTTTACAAGCAGCAAAGTGAATTATTTTTTTTTTTTTTCAGAATACAATAAGCAAAAACGCTTTATTTCTTCTTTGTTGGGTAAAATTCTAAAGTAGTAACTTTAAAAACTATCTCTCGGATAAATATCCTTTTTGTTTTGATAATGTGCAGGATCACGTTCTGCTGCAACTTTTGAAAGTTGACTGATATTTTCCGTTCTGTTAATTTTTGAAGGTGGCAGGCAACAAATGAAATTGCGACCGATGCAGCGCTTAATATATAAAGGTTCGTACATTGCAAGTTCAGACAGGAAAATAATAAAATCAGATTTGTTTGAGTTTACACAATTCATGTTATCATATTATGTATTTGATCGAATAAATGCTGTTATTGCGTATTCTCATTTGGAAAATATATTATTTTCGAGAAATTCGGTTTCTTTGTCTCGAAGAGTAAAAATAAAATAATAAACAAATATATAACAATGTACTGTTTTTTTTTATTATGATAAATTTTGTTTTGACAATGTGTTACATGATAAAAGAAATTATAGGATTTTTAGGATTAATAGGATATATTTAGGACTCATTTAACATAAACTGCATTTCTAAAACCTAAAATAAATGCTACTTACAATAAATTTAGTGAATTATTTTATATTTTATCATTTGTTTACTTCTAAAGAGGACATAAGTATCTTAATAATAAACAATTTTTACTATTTATTACATTTCAAAAAAAACTTAAAATCATTTCGAAAGGTAACCAAATTATTGAATTAGTTTTGTTTACAATTTCATAATATCTACAATCTACATGTCATAAGTCACAAAAGTCGATTTTAATGAATGACAATTAGAATGAATGATTAGTAGTATGAATTAAGCTCGGAATTAAGTAATCATTCATTCATCTACCAGTTCTAAGAAATGTACTAGAACTATACTCTGTTTTTAAACTAAGAGGAGCGAATTGAAAAGTCCTATTTACACAGGGAAAAATAACTAAAAAAGTAACTAGATATCATTTTAGCGGTAAATTTGAATTTGCCTCGTATCATTTCAAAACTTTGTTATGAATTCAAAGTTTTAGATAACCAACGAATAAAGATGACACTAAATTGTGCTCATTCCATTTTTGATTTATAATTATTGTATTTAAAGTTGAACTTTTATTTTTTCCCTACTTCGTCTCATATCGCAGCTTGGACCAGTATATTGGGAAGAGAATTGGCCAAGCAGCGACCAAATGTCAGTAAATTGAGCAAAATGTCTCCCAACAAAATACAAAATAATTTACGTTTTGAGTTTAACATAGAGTTTAAATTCGATATTTTATTCATTGTTTTATAAGTAACTGTGATTAGAAAATTATATATCTATTATAATAACAGAAAAGAAAGTAAATAGTAGAATTTTCAATTTGATGGAAAAATTAGAAAAATAGGTATGCCAGTTATATTTGTTGAAATGAAATTAAGCACCTATCATTACCTATCTATTACAAAACATATTTAGGAGAAACTGAAAAATACGTAGTTGAAGAAAAGCTTATTTAAAATGAAGAATTTTGGCAGGTACAAAAAAATAAAGTTTATTTTTATATTTCTTTATAGGTATAGTTTAATTTGTAATATTTTTTCTTGAAATTAAACTACAAGATTACCATTGTATGGATTTCCTAATTAAATAAGGGTTCTTTCTTCAGGTAAAATGTACAAAGTTCTGAAGTACGATAGGATATGTTTGCAGACAAGTGTTTTGAAATGAAATAAATCAAATCTATACGAATTTTGTCTCCACTAACAAGATGTTATATTCAACAGTCGAAAGTGTAAACTTGTTGGCAACAGCTTATTAAATGTATGTAGAAGTCCAAGAAAGTGCAGTGGTACCAGCTTTTACCATAATAATAATGGTTTTTATCATTCTCCTGTTTTTTTTGTAGATAGGATTTATAATTGTTGCTTAAATTCCACATTGTGCATCGGGAATGTCTTTGGTCTTCTTGAAAACATATTTTTATACAATATAAAGCAGATGGTATATTTTTTTAAGACATCCTCCAAGCCTTTTGAAAATTAAATGTTTATTTGCAGGTAAGATAATATCTATCTTAATTTTGTATGATCATTTATTGTATAGACAAATAATTAAATAAAAATTATTAAGGCATAAAAAAGGTAATTTGTAACTTTGTGTCAGCAGAAGGATTTCCTACACCCAATTTAATATACTTTTTACAAACAAATAAAAGGTCTTTAGTATGATCCGTAGATATTTTTAATAATTCAGCACTGCATATGTGTTTCGGAACCTTCTGGTCACAGCTTTTTAAAATTTAAAAAAACATTTATAAGGAACATAAACACTTTAAAATGATCATGGACGAAACCCATATTTTGTGATAGTGTGTAGGTAGCTTACAACTAGTTGATTAAATTAAAATACATGTTTGACAAATCTTTTACACATTCGCAGAGTTTAATATGTGTAAGTGTAGTTATAATCTTTGCAGTCTATTTTATAAACTACATTTAGTTGAGTTGCTTTCTTGAGTTTGGGTTTAAAATTTGAAAATAAGGTTTCGTTGTATCATTTTGTTTATGAGCAATTTTTACATTATATCTAGAGAACATTTTTGACACTTGTTTGGAAAGTCCTTTTACATATAGCAATTTAATGTTTAAAAAAGGCTGCCACACCAAATGTTACAGTGATAATACTTTAATTATGCTTTTGACTATTTAAGTACCTGCAAGCTATTTATTTAAAATATTAAAACAAGGTATTTGTTTTAGGTTAAATAATGAAAGTTTTGGAGGCCACAAATTATGGACATATTCAGATGGCAATAGCACTTTTAAATATATCCAAAATATTTTGTAGTTTTAAATGTTACTTAACAATTTTGTAAATGGTTTATTTTCAAATAAATAAAATTTACTTTAATATTTAGTTACATTTTAATCATTTTGATTAGAAATTCATCAATTTTTAGTTAAAAAAAAAAATTAGTAATAAAGTTGTAATTTTTTTTAAGTAGAACACTAAAAAAGCAATATTTACCAATTTATAATATTGCGGAAAAAATGCTACCATATATTCCTGAGGCTTAAATGTAATGATTTAACCCAACTTATATCAGTCCAAAAGTAGATGATTTCAGAAATACAGAGTGTTAAAAGTTCAATTTAATTTTTCATAAATAATTTTTTTAATAATTGATGTATTTTTAAAATATTTGGTTAAGAGGGGTTTGTAGGGTGAAAAATTTAAAGCTGTTCCCATTTTTATTGTAAAATTTAAAGGACGCCTTTTCTATAAATCCAGATTTCTCAAAAACGGCTTCTCAAATCTACTCTTACCACTTATACCTTGCAGAACAAGAATTTTTATTTAAGTTACATACAGAGTGGCTCTTAAATGTGTGTAAGATACAATAATTTTACAATAAAAATGAGAGCAGTTGTAATTTTTGTATACTACACTGTAGTTTTGTATATTTTTTTTTAATATGGGTTAGAAAAACAACACATGAATAGTAGTATCTTTATTTTGTAAATTTGTTATAATATTTTAATTAATAATTGTCTGTAGGAGTATTAGAGTACTAATACTTCTGCACTATGGAGTATTAGACTACTAGTACAATCCATAACCTACATAGAGCACTAGGCTAATGACCTTAGATGTTGAAGCCGTACACTAAGGAAAAAAAAAATAATAATAAAGTTTGAAAAATAAAACAAAAATACAGAAGGTACCTATACAACATAATAAGTGAAAAGACAAAGTACATCTTGACATTTACATTGAAACAGAAACAAAAAACACTAAGTACTCAATATGTTAATCTACAATTATCAATTCTATGGGATTTAACTCACAGTGATATGGGGCAGCCACTACACAACTTTATTGGTTTATTTAGCCTTTACATTGACAACATTCATATTATGTGCATCTTTATGTTGCCAAATTAGGTGTAAAAGTTGATATCACTTCATATTTAAATAAATTTAATATTTTTAGTATTGTAACCATTCCTGTCAGATTTTCTTGATGACAAAGGAATTTCTTCAACTTTTTGACTATGATATGATACATTTTCCATCACAATCATAGCATCATTAAAAAACTTTGTAAAAAATGTAGAAAACCAATTCTAAAATACTTCGGATTTCGTCTCGTCAAGGTAAATGCATTTTCTACAAAACCTTCAAAATTAGCATGTATATTAAGGCACCTGTTTTTGGCTTTCAGGCTTGTTGATAAACCTTATTATGATCTTCATCAAAGTAGAAGCTTAGCCTGTTTTCTATATTGTTTGATGGATTTTAAATCTACGTATATAGTGTTCTATCAATACACTTTGACAATTTCTTTTCAAATATCTAAAAAAATATATACATAATAAATAAATAGTACATTTGACTGGTCAAAGTTACAAACTTACTTATTTGTGGCAAATCTAAATGTTTCAATTCTTGCAAAATTTTATTCAACTCAAATAACTCATTTTTGAAAAAGAAATCCTGTACTAATCTTCGAATAGCATTTATCATCATCAAATGTTTTTAGAACTCCTCGTCTTCCATAAATACTTTTTAGACTAGATATTGTTCCATTATTGCAGTATTATTTCAATAATCGGTAAGTAGTTGACTTTGACCTGTAAGAAAAATATTGAGTATTTAATATTATTTTTAATTTGAAAGTAATGAGTAAAACTTACCGGTAGCTTGAGAAATTTTGGATATAACATCAATAATTTTGGTTTTCGTATTATTATCCAATACCTATTTGTACATATTTATTATTTACTGCTTTTCTGAGAGACTTGAATAGCCTAAACTCATTCGTTTTCATTGTTTTAATGGACTCCGCGAGGAACTGTTATAATAGTATTCGATGTAGAAGAATCCATAATCGTAAAAATTCAATATAATCGCTTACTAAAGTTTTGAAGAGAACTGTTATTAAAGAAATAAAATAAAAAACTAAGTTATAATGATGAGATCCGAGAATACCGATCAAGGAGAAGCGACAGTAGCTGTCGGTGCCTTTGATATCGGATGTACCTTTTTCACAGCATGACTTTGATTGATACACAACTTAGCACGCTGAGAAAACATGCTTATTTTCTACACTGAGCGAAATAGTTTGGAAAATTATCTGAAATTATTGTTATAGTCCATGCGCAAATGTTGCAATGTGATTTAATTACATTGAAGTAGTTAAGGTTAATAGCAATTGTGAAATTTCGGCACCAAAATATAATTCATTATGTAATAATTAATTATTTATTATAAAAGTAAAAGACGTTTATTATTTTATAATTTATCTATAAAATTTGTTCAATATTTGGTTTATTTATTGTTAAAAATGTAATAAAAGTCCCTTATTTAAATTGAATTACCTTTTCCTTAAGTAAAAATAAGGTAAATAAAATTAAGGGTGCCAAAAAAAAAATTAGGTAACAATTAAAAAGACATTAAGTTTGAGAGGTTAACTAAATATTTGCAATGTGCATATACGGAGTGGCCCAAAAGTCTGGAAACGGCCAATTATCTCGTAAATTGCTAGTCCTAATTGTACAAAATTTAGGGTACACCTATTTTGGATACGGAGATTCTAGATTTGATAGTTGCAATGTTGCCAGATTTGCCGTTTCTCTTATATTATTAGTCACTTTGGTTTTTCAAATTCATCACCCTGTATATTAAGTCATTATTGAAATATCATATTTAATACGAGTTTAACCATATGTAGCACTTGATTTTATGTAGTCTGGAAGGTCTTAAATAAATAAAACAATCATGGAGAAATGTGGTAGATGCATTCTATCATCGATTAGGCTACTACTGTCAACTCACAAATGGAGAACATTTTAAACACTTGATAATGTAACCATTATGTTAAAAATGGTGTAATTTTTCAATTGGTACGTTTTAATGTAGTTGAAAATAGTTTGTATTAAAAAATTTATTGAGAAAATTAGGCGTTGCCAGACTTCTGTTTTATTTATTTAAGACCTAGACTACATAAAATCATAAGTGTTACACATGGTTGAACTCGTATTGAATAGGAGATTCCAATAATGACTGAATATAGAGGGTGATGAATTTAAAAAAATCAAAGTGACCAATAATATAAGAGTAACAGCAAATCTGGCAACATTTCAAATATCAAATCTAGAATCTCGTTATCCCAAAGTAGGTGTACAATTAGAACAAGCAATTTACGAGATAATTGGCCGTTTCCAGACTTTTGGGCAACTCTGTATTTTCAAAGCTTTTAGGTTTAAAAAGTACTTACATATTTTTAGAATTTCTAGATTTATATTATATTAAAAGGACTTTCAAGTTTATCACTCATTTCTGTAGAAACAAGTGTTTTCTCGCAAAGTTAAACCAGATGTCATTTAAGGTTTATGTATTTAGAGTTAAATACCTGGCCTGGCTATCACCCAGACAATACAAATATGTCCATTGGACGTCCATTCGATACACAATTTTGAATGTCTAGACGTCTAAAAATGAGTTTTTTGGACTTCCGACATCCAATGGACGTCCAGTGAAGTATACAAATGGCACACTTTTGACCATTCAGAGGACTTCCAATTTTGCAATATATTTGGACGTCGAATACTGGAAATTCAAAAAACGTCCAGGATTATATTTCCATTGTAACCACATCCCCACTTTTTTTACAGAACCGCAACTCACCACAATTTATTTTATATTATTAATAATTTGTTTATTATTTTCGCAAACCGCTATGCACCATTTATTTATTTTTTATTAAAAATCGCTTGACCTGAGCAGGCATCGAACTCACGACACATCCATTATCGTTTTACGCTTTCAATCGCTAGACGAGCTCGACAAGGAACCACATAAAAACTTTTTACTAGATACAGTTATAATTGAATAAGATTTCAAACTTCCGCTGATAGAAAGAAATGCAATAGATTCAATTTGTCAATTTTGATTACAATAATGACCTAAGATAGACGTCCACTGGACGTCAAAATACTACTAAACTTAAAATTAAGTCCAAAAACAGACGTTCTCTGGGTATCGATATTCAGCTGTCAATTTAATTAGCATAAACGGACGTACACTGGAGGCCCGGATATGGACATCCTGACCCTCAAATAGATCTAAAGTGGACGTCCATTGGACTGTGTGCATAGGCGAATTTTTAGAAATAGTACTTATTTAAGTATGCACCAATATTTCCAAAATCAACTCCAGTATGATTCATTCAATAAATGTAAATATGAATGGGCAAAACATCTTTATATTGACATAATTGTAACTTACAATTTAGCCATAATAAAGGGATTTCGCCCACTTTGACTAATCCTAATTGAAACATGCGAATTTATTATATTTTTTTAAATATAATTTCAAAATAAAATAAACAAAATCTGCAGTTCATTGTTTATTAAATTTATTTAAAATAAGAAAAACATATATTTCAATTATACTTAATATTTATGCATGTGATAAAATTTTTAGTTTCCTAATAACTTTTTGGCACATTTTATATCTGTATTAGAATACCTAAGTGTGTAAAAATCTTCATCTTATTACTACACAAAACAAACACACAAAAATATCACTTAACATTGCTCACGTACTAAACACAACTTGGACTGACTTTGATAGATAACATAATTTTGAGTGATACACAACTTAGTTTCGCACATGCGCGTTACAAAACGGTACACTGAAAACACCAAGCTGTCGCTTCTCCTTGATCGATATTCTCGGGATGAGATATCAAAGCAATAACAAAACTTGAATTATAAAATGTCAGAATAGAAAATAGAACTGTCAACAGTAGCTTAAAAGTGATGTGTGAAACTGACTTCAATCTGACCAATTAGAAGTCTACAGAATTGCCAACTTAAATTCAAATCGCTCCTCTTAGTTTAAAAACAGAGTATAGACTTTTAATTAAAATGTTTTGTCTTTGTCTATCAAGTAGATTGTTAATCTCTTTTCAAGTATTAGATAAACTAACAAACTATTTAATAATTATCAAAAGGGAATATGCCATTTTGTTCTTCTTGTGAGAGCTTTCGTTAAGAACAAGTGACTCAACATTTTTGTGGATTTTTCCAAAAGTTCTTCGATTCAAGAGATTGCGAATTGTTCTGTTAAATAGAAATTCATCAACCAAGGGTTGGATTTAGTCTCTAGAAGTGAAAAACTACCGAAAACTTTTGATCAGGTGACCCTGAGCAAATTTATTACTCTTAGAGGCCACACCCCATCAAAGGTACTTTAAATAAAAACTTATTATTAATATTATAGAAAGATACTTACGTTTCTCTCTCTTTCAGGCCTTTTTCTTTTTCTTCTTAAACTTTTTCTTCTTATTCTTTTTCTATATTTTACGTTTCCTCTTATTTTTACAAATTGTACGTAACTTCCGACGTTATATTCCTCTGTAAACGTCACCATCGCAGACATCTTCATCCAGATCACCCATGGGGAATCACTGACTGGTCTCATACGTCCTTAGTCTCAACCCCTTGCGATCGATCCAGATCCAGACACTAGCCACTGAGAATCATCGACTGGTCTCATACCGGAGGTATACCTAGTCTCATCCCCTAACTTGCTATACAAGGTAACCATTCTATGCTTTATTAATCGGGATTCCGGACTGTGTTATTGGACATTTAAACCTGAAACCGAGTGATATATATTTTGAGAAATATTAGGCTACTCGAATTTGTACATATAGATTTAGTTGTAAATTTTTATCAAGCTAATTAGTTCATAGTATAAACTTACCATATCTTAACAAGACATTGAATTTGTCCGATTAATTCCAGCATTCGGCGTGGAATACATTTTTTCTACACCCGTATTATAATAATGCACTTATATGCCCATAATCCGTTTCATAATGATACCCATTATGATACAGATTTTTCATTATGATACAGATTTTTAATCAATAGAAACCTACAATTTTTCAATCAAGCATGATGTTTGACGTTTGTCCTAAATTCCTATGTAATTGTTTTAGTTGTCAAAACGTATTAAATTTTCGTAGATAGCTAAACTTCGATAATTATAATATTAAAATGTCTGATATCAGCGATATAGAACACTCCTCCACACATATAGGAGAAAGGAGAAAATGCAGTACAAAATATTTTGCCCCAAAAATCTGTGGTAATACCAGTACCCAAGGTAATACCATTAATTACAATTTTGTAGATTTTTTTATAGAAATACGAGTAATTACTGTTATTGTGTTCAATACCAATATAAATAGAATATTTATAGGTCTTGATTATTTATCGGGTGTAGAAAAAATAGCGTATGCAACTCTCATGTAATGGTTATTAAAACACTCGCATAAACCATACGAAACTCGCCTTTGGCTCGTTTCGTATCCCGGTTAATGCTCGTGTATTAATAACCATCATTACATGATCGTTGCATAATATACTATTTTTTGTAAAACATTTGATTCCGAATCACATTTTGTTCGCCGAAAAATATGCATATTTTTAAGGTCCATCTAAAATTATTGAATCTAATATTATAACATATAGCGGTACTAATAATCTAGAATTACCTCATGTTTTAATAGTCCATATTGAGATTATTCAGCTTTGAAAACAATTTGTAAAATATTTCTGACATTAACTTCTTTTTGTAACATAACCTCATTTCTACCAGATGGCAGATTAAAATAAAAAGAAGAGAATCAGACTATCCCGGTCCTAGAATTCTTCAGAAATACAGCTACGTAAAAGGTAATCGATTAGTATTTTTATTGTAATCATCCCCAAGGGCGGGCGTGGGCAATTTATTTAACATAGGCATACACAACGCTCTTTCAATGACTTTTTAGCTGAAACTACAACAAAGATAAAAGTGAAAAAATTCCTGCCGATAATAGATATATACTACTGTTCAATAAAGGTTTTTGGTGTCTCTAACTATAAGGGATCGTTTAAAAATAATTCCCAAAATATGGTAATTTTTACGATGAAATAAAGCTAAAAATATACCAGTAATAATTACCCGATGATGAAAATAATTCTTCTTTGAATAGGCTATATACTAAAGCAACAAATGTCACTTAAAATATCTAAATTAATTGCGTCAATTTTCTTAAAAGCTCATTGAAGTAAATTTTGGAATAAATTATAAATCGCCATTTATGTGTAATAATTGCCTAAATAAAAGAAAACTTCTTAAAACTGCATACAGTAGCCACAGGTTAATTCGGAGCTTCTCTAATAGATGGCGCTAAAGTCGTCTTGAATAAAAATAAAAATAAATTCAAATATGCAGGTCCTTATTTAGGAGTTTACTAATATGTATATCATTTCAATTATTAAGTTGATTTGTATTCGATTTTTTTTATTTTGTAAGAATTAAACATATTCAATATTTGCGTAAGAGCATGAAGGATATGTAAGTAATGAGAGGAAGCCTCAACTGTATACTTTGAGATTGGAAAATGTCTGTAACAGTGATGGTAAAAATTTATTGCTTGCTTATTTTGTTGGATACTAGAGCCTAGGTGTTAATGGTACTTTTAGGTGTTTTATAAAATTGAATATTTCAAATATTCATACAAATCTAATATGCTTAAATGTATTTTTTTTTTAATTTAGGTTTTAACTTTCATGTATCCAGTAAAGTATAGGATTGCTTTTTTTTTTCGACTTGTAGTTTTCAACTGTACTTTAGGTTTTGACGATAATTCAAAAATGAATAAACAGTAAATTTTAAACTTCAAATTTAATCTAATAAAAGCTAATAAAAGTTATATAGATTTGAAAAATAGATATTTTAAAAATATTCTTGGATATACAGGGTATTGCGTTTTTCCTGGCAAATAAAAATGTATATTTTTTAGATAGAATACCCTGTATTTTATTTTTAGAATATTTTAGTAATACTGTATTCAATCCTAGAATATTTTTATAAAATATTACACTATTGCCAAGCATTAATTTTTTTTGAAATTAGAGAATGATGCAGACCGCAAATTAAATTATCATAATTTAGGTAGGTTTACATTGATCTCAAAATTGTTTAATATACAGACTAACAAGATACTAAGCTAACGAATAGTGGAGATAGAACTGATTTTAAGTTCAATTTACTCAATTTTTTAAAATGCATCATCGTGTATATTATCTTATCATAAAATTCTTTAAAAATTTGTCTATACAACGATACCAATAGTTAGCCAATAACGCATATTTGATAGATAGCTGTTTTATTATTAGAAATACGACGAAATTTTTAATATAAAAGTTGTATGATTATATTTAACAATTATTCCTAAATATACAGGGTGGTCCATAAACGAGGTGCGAACCAAATCTATACTTTTTAAAAGCAAAACACCCTGCAGGTTGTTATACTAATTTTGTTTTCTCATCGTCAATCAATTTTAATAAAATTAACTTCATTAATTTGCTATGTTGTATAGGGTGTGTCAAAACGTGAAGTTACGATTTTCTCAATTTTGTAAATGGACCCTGTATTAATCAATTGGTGGTATAACATATAGGGTATTCCATTTAAAAAAATTGAGAAAATTGAAAATTTTAACACACCCTATATTCAACATAGCAAATAAATGAAGTCTATTAAAATTGATTGACGATGTGAAAACAAGCAGATATTTTTAGAAATAAATTTAATGCTTAAAGGATAGATGTGGTATATGATCATTATAAAGAACATTCTATCAAAAACTCGTCAAAAGAAAGGATTCCATAAATCAATTAATGTAGAAATTGACCGACCCAATACACCACTTCCGCAACAATAGAACTTGTTTATTCATTCGATATTTAACAAAAGACGTTTAACAAATTTTCTGTCAGAGCAACTTCTTCAAAATTCCATTCAGCAAAAGCATATTTAATTTGTAACTAGTGGTGGATTCGCGAATATCAATAAATATGGGACGAATTTTGAACCATCAAAAGACGATTTCTTAAATTCAAATCACGAAGAAGCTGATACTCGTATCTTATTGCACATATTGTCAGCCAAAAATTCGGGGCATTCACGCTGCATTATTAATTGGAACGATACAGATGTTCTAGTCTTAAAAATTTATTTTAAGAAGCATTTGACTAAAGAGATATGGTTCAGAACAGGGCGAAGAGACTCAAGACGATTTCTAGCAGTACATGATTTAAATTTAGATGATACCTTCTAGAAAATTTGCCTGATTTTCATTCTCTGACCGGTTATGATACAACCAGCCAATAATCTGGCATTGGGAAAAGAAAACATATTCTCTAATCTTGAAAAATGTTTCATAAAAATTTATTCAAAAATTGCCAATGTTACTTCCATTAACATTTTGAGGGGATTAATGGCCTCTTTAAAAACCATTGCTAAATTGCCACCGACTTAAGACGACCTAAGATTACACTGTTTAATATGTTTTCACCAGCTAAATATTTGGCTAAGCTCTTTAAAGCTGCAGGTGCAGCTTCCTAATGTTAAAGAGTATGAATAAAAAGTAGATCAAGATGGAAGTCTGATACCCACTCTAAGACTCTGTCCGACCTGCCACCAGACATAACAGAACTTACATCATGCAAATGCAAAAAAGGTACTATACACCGATAATTTTCATAGATGTACAATATTCTAACAATATTATTCTGTTCTAGACTAAGAAAGCAAAATTTGCAAATGCAGGAAAAAAATATTGGCTGTATCAGTTCCTGCACCTACCTGTATGGCACAGAAAAACTGCAGAAAAAGTTTGACCACAATCGCTAATGTTTTGAAAAATGTTGATTCGTGTGGTGAATCTTATTCTGATTAGTTTAAAAGTCTTGTACTATAAATTTTAATATTATTAATTTATGCTTTATATACTTTTAATTATTCTTATTATCATGTTTTTTACATTGGGAATTTATTGTATTTTGCAAAGCAATAGCCTTACTGTTTATAATCGATACTTATATATACTGTGTTTATACCTTCAATAAATAGTTCATATTTTCTTATTTTTTATTTTCCTCAAAAAATAAAAAATAAATCATAGCGTATAAATCAATAATCCGTGTATAAAATAATATGAGAGAGTCAAACTGATTGCATACATTTTAGCACTGAGAGAGAAGAATAGAGAGTGAGAGACTACCTTCAATGTTTGCTTTCTAGTTAAACCATGACATAACTAATTGTTTATTGCTATATTTTTGTTATTATAAAAGCAAAAAATATGGGGAAAGCACTGTTACCTTGTTAATACATTGGCGAAACTTTTATGAGGAATAGTTTTTTCTCATTTAGGCCTTCGTTTTTCGTCAAATGAGAGGTATATTTCTAAAAAAAGATTTTTTATACAAATTTGTCGACGGTTAAAACCGAGATATTGACGTTTAAATTTTTTTTCGACCATAAGGGCTAATGCAAATGATTTTTTTTAAATAATTATAAAAAAATACTTCCTACAAAGACCTTATTGTGCATTACAACAAAAAATAAGCATTTTTTTTTCTATATGGTGGTATCAATAACTCGATTTTTTATGATAGTGTCCTTTTGCACTGTCTAATTTTGTATTACCTCCGGAATAAGGGTAAGCTTATCATGTACTTTCATTCCTGAAAAATTCAGCTTGTGACACCGAAGTGGGAGGCAAAGTCAATCTATACCATACAAAAGCCCGTACCTGTGAGTTTAAAAGAATACATTTTTATTCGCAAATGCGAAAATGCAGAACGTATATTTGTTACTTAGTTGCTAACTAGAGGCAGCACCTCTCGGATAACTTTATTTTGTCTCTCTCTGGGAGGACTTGTTCAGACTTCTCTGTTCCAATGCACGCCCTTAAGTACCCAACCCCTGAGAAACAATCAACATCGCCTTATTATAGGTCAGATACACTTTTTATCATGTTTTAAATTAAAACCTTCTATTCGTGTATCAAATGTCGTTTGTTGCTTTATCTTCTTTTTATACTTTTGAGTTTTGAGGCTTATCGGCGTCATCATGCGCCACACGACTTTGCGCGGGCCTGATTGGCAACGATGTTTATCACTGACCTTTTTGTTATACCCTGTATTATAATAATAAAGTTTGCAATATTTATTATTGACAGATATAAAGTAATCATTTAAATATGAACTAACAGTAATTGATGACAGTTATGTATACTTAATAGTAAGTAACTACATTGGACCTCATAAAATCCCGCATAGCTTCAGATTTTACGAGTACAATTCCTTAGATCGGAAGTCAACGCAAACGCAATTGCTTTAGTTTTGCATACATACAAACACACACATCGGGTGTATTTAAAGATAATAATAGTTGTCCATAACCTTCCTCAACTAATAACTCATTGCTATCTGTGTTAACACGGCGAACGCGGCAGCTGTTTAAGTGCTCAATAGTAACCATTTATTTATTAATAATTAAATTTACAATAGCAGTTGATGCTTGATTACTTAACGACCGTACCTTGATGATGTTATTACGAGTATACGTTCATTTAAATTGTGAGTAATTCCAGTGGGATACTAAATACACATTTACGAATTTAACGATTTGATGTTTAGCCAAAATTGATAAAATAATGAATGCACAAAATAGATGTTTCTTAAGTCAATGTTTACATTTAAAAATTAAGTTTGATGAATTTGTTTCTATGAAATATATACAGGATGTCAGTTGACTAATTTAATTGAAGAAAAAGTTTTATACATTCGGAAACTAAACTTATAATAAAAGTAGAAAATATAAATTTAAAGAAAAGCTCTTAATTTATTTTTTAATTCACATATACTGCAACAGAAAATATCACAAATATTTGATGACTTGTTTGCATTACTACACATTAAGGTAATTGGCGCTTTCGACAACAAATTAGTTTGAGCTTGTTTACTTAAAAATGTAATATTATGTCTAGATGTTAACATAGGTACAAAAAAAATTATTTGTGAGAGCAACATTTAACAATTTATGCAAAAACAAAACGGATGCCTGATTTCTACGTGTTTCTAATGATAGAAAATCAAATTGGTGTAGAAAACCTTTTGGAGGATAAAATCCATTTAATTTAAAACTTAAGAATTTAAGGAATTTCTTTTGAATTTTCTTAATAATGTCTGAATAATGAATGTATATAGCAGTGGTCGCCAACCTCTCAATGTGTTGAGCTACTTTGTTAATTTTGGAATAAACAGCGAGCTACCCACACGGAAGCCACGTAACGCAACGTAAATGAAATAATCCACAGTTAATTTATCATTATATGTATTTATTTTACTATTTAACTGGTAATACATAATACATAGGTACTAATAATAAACTAATAACAAAATAACTAATATTACTAGTACGTACTTGTTCATAGCTACATTCCTACCTACCAAACGAAGGTGTTTGAAAAATAAGCACAAACTTTTATCCAGCCACAACGGCATGTCACGTAAGATTTAAAAATAGTTAATAATAACAACAAAAAAGTAACGCACTATCATGAACATAAACATTGAAAAATAAAAAAAAAAACACGTTCAATGAGAAGGCTGACACTCAGACTCATCGATAATTTTTTTAATGTTTGCAGTATAATTTGATACAGCCATTCGAATACAATTATCCAACTGTTCATATGTAAGTCGATTGCGATATTTGTTCTTAATAAACTTCATATTGGAAAAAGAAGATTTACACAAATAGGTTGAACTGAATAATGTTTTCACTTTCAAGGCAACACGGCATAGAACTGAGAATATTTGTCTTTACTTACAATAGGCCAGATACATTTGGTACTCGAGACTAACGATTTTAAGACTAAATCATTTTGAAACTCAATTACTTCCATTTCTGTTGCAGCGATGTCTTCGCCAAAGTTCTGCATAACACAAGTTGCAAACTGTTGGATATCAATTTCCATAAAGGGTGAAACAACAAACTGCGCTACTAAAGCTATTTCGTTGAAATCCTTAAAACGATTTTTGAAGTTATTCTTCAGGGTAGAAACTATTTCTACATGATATTTGCTGTCATAGGGTTCTAATGGATTTTGAGATATTTTTTTTTTGAAAGAATAGGAAAATGCTTGGCATCGCTGTTAATTAGGTTTTGTTCCCAAAACTCCAGCTTTTGATAAATGCTTTTATATCAGAAATCATTTCCGCTAGTTCTTTGTCTCTCCCCTGAAGCTGCAAATTAAGTTCGTTTAATTTCTCTGTAATGTCCACGAGAAAACCAAAATCTCTAAGCCAGATTGAATTTTCTAGTTCCGGAGTCGGTTCATCGCGTTGTTTGATAAATTGAACTATGCCAGATAGGACATCATTAAAACGTTTCAGCACCCGTCCTCTACTTAACTATCGGACTTCAGAGTGAAGGAGTAGGTCCCCGTATTGACAGTCAACTTCATCGGCCAAGGTTTTGAATAATCTTGAGCTCTAATCTTGTTCACAATTTTTACCACCACTTTCATAACGTTGTTTAGTTTCAGGAAATTTACACATAATGCTTGCTGATGGATAATGCAGTGGTAACAGAGAAATTGCGGAAAAGTTTCATCTTTACGAGATAACGCCACCAGACCCTTATCACAACCCACCATAGCTGGGGCGCCATTTTCGATATTGGTATTTTCTCGGAAGAAATAATATTTTTTAAATGAGAAAACAACTCCTGTCCAGTAGTGTGTGCTTTCAGTGGAATACACTTCAAAAGATCTTCTTTAATCGTAAAATCACTAAAAACCATCCTGACAAACACGGCCATCTGGGCAGTGTCAACGACATCTGTTGATTCATCCAGTTGAAGTGAAAAATAAACACAGTTATCTAAGTCAGTTCTTAACTGTAAAAAAATATCATTGCTCATTACTTCTACACGTCTCATCACTGTAATAGCAGAAAGTTGCATAGATTTTATAGCCGAAACTATCTCGTCTTTATTTCTAAAGTTTTATCATTTCCCCGTCTTCATAAGGTTTCTTTTTTTGTGCAATTATCTGGGACACACGGTACGATGCTTCAGGTGCAACCTTATTTATGTCGACTGTTCTTAAAAATATTGATTGTTGTCCAATTAACTGCTTTTTTAACTGTTTCAGTTTCTCCTTTCTGGCGGCAGAATGTAGTGGGAATGATTTTTCAAAATTAGAATGTATAGTTTTATGATGTCTCTCAATATTTCCTTTTTTAGCAACGGAGACCGAAGTATTACATAACAAACACACATTTTTATCTTTAACTTCTGTAAAAAAGTATTGTTCTTCCCATTCCGAATGAAAGTGGTATGTCTTTACCTTCTTACAACTGCTTGCCATAATATTATTTTTTGTTGTTCTCTACTAACCCAACCGCTGGACGTTGGTTACGCGTTCAGTTTTATACTAAGCGCAATGTCGCCGCGCCGTGCGTATTTATCCCGTTCAAAGCAATCCTGATCGTTCTCGAACACTAACGCGCTGGTCGGTTATAGCCGATTCTAGCTTGATGGCGTCAGCAGCAGATCGCTCACCGCAACGTTGCCGCTGTTTATGTTTAATATTATGACAATTATATTTTTTTGTGGAATTTTCGGAAGCTTCTCTGATTTTTGCAGTTTGTATTTTTTAAATTAAAATCGTTGTGAGAGCTACCAGAATTGCCTTCGCGAGCTACCGGTAGCTCGCGATCGACAGGTCGGCGACCACTGGTATATAGGATGCCATATTATTGATGAATATTCTAATTTTGTTCTAACTAAGCTAAAATGTAGGGAAGTTAATGCAGAGAATCTATTGAAATCCTTACAATTCCGGATTATAAAACCATATGCACGGTACGCTGAAATCACAATAGAGTAATAATAATGGTAATAATGTGGTAGTTAAAAGTAACTTGATAATCAAAGTGAACACCCAAATCCTTAATAGCGTCTGTTCTTTCCAAAATAATATTATTAATGGAATAAGGAAAATTCAGATAAATATGTTTGCGGCTATAAGTCACAATATTTCATTTAGAAATATTTAAAAAGATGCGATTTCTGTGGCACCATTCCTACAATAGGTTAATTTGATTTTGCAACGTTAAACAATCAGCTGTACCAGAGATACTAGTATATAATTTTAAGTCATCTGCAAACATTAACCTATTGCAAGCGAGCCACACAAATAGTTAATGAATATTAAGAAGAATAGTGGCCCTAAATTGTACCCTTTAGGAACTCCACTAGTTAAAGTAAAATAATTAGAATTAAATTTATTATAACAAACATATTGTTTGCGCTTAGTTAATATGATTTAAGAAGATGTACATAAGTAATATCAAAACCTTAACTAGAAAGCTTTTGCAGAATTATTTTATGCTATACAACTTAATAAACCTGAGGCTTCGCCCTTTTAAATTATTAACTTCTTCATTCTCATAAATGCTTATCAAAGCGTCGTATACGTCTCCGATATAAAATCTTAAAGGTTTTAAAGCTTTTATCCTACTCTCCCATCTAGTATCACTTAATGGTTTTACAGTCAAACTCTGGACATGTTTTAGAAGAATTACCCAGTGGAAAGTAGATGCTGAAAAAAATACATATATTATCATGTTAAAAAAATTAGATTGAGAAAGTGACTGCTACATGAAACGTAGAAAGCTCGCGGATTTAGCTTCTTAATCCTAAATTGCATTCCTAATTTATCGCCCCGCATATAGGCAATCTTTCACTATATTGTACAGATTAACACTGCTGATGTTGTCGCTGCTGGGAATACAAAATGGGTTCTTTGCTTCCTGAGAAACTTTATAGTCACATCTGGTCCAGATTTGTCTTGTTCTACTACTAATCCAATGTAGTAAACGTCTAATTTAGTTTTACCGGCGATTTGAAATTTAACTAGAACCCAGCTGCCTGGAGAAAATCAGCCGATCTTCGTTAGTTGGAAAGAAATTAGAGGAATCCTCATCGTCAGAACTAGAATAGAACCGACTCCCTCCTGAGCTATTGCCAAGGTCAGATAATTCTTCATCAGATGAGGATGATGAAAATTCTACAGCTCTTTTAGCAGCTTCTCTCTTTGGGCATAACTTGCCTTTCTTACCCTTTTCCTCTTTACTTATCTGCTTCTCTGGTGTGTCAGTGGGAATCATACACCTCCCAGGTTTTCGTCCTCTACCACAAGATTTCCTTGATAGTGCTCTGGGAAATGGACGAATTTGTTCCGAAGTTACAGCTATAGATGGTTTTAATGCACTGCTTGTCGAAGATGTATCTCTTGATTGTTCTCTGTAATTTTGCCTCTCCTCACTTTCATCCGGCAGTTGGACTTCAGCTGCTGCTGTTGCTGCATCTGCTGCAAGGTATGGCCTGTTTGTCATTTCAGCAGGTAAAAACTCATCGTCTTCGAACACTTCTGCATTAAAGTACCATATATCAGTACTCCTGAACCCCTCGGTGACGTTATTTGGCGTGAATGCCAGAGGGAATGCTTTTCCCAACAATGCGGAGACATCGTTAATAGAAATAGGCTCTCCAGGGTGGTTGATCATCCAATTCTTTGCAGGTTTGTTATAAAACGCTTTGAGAGGCCCAAAGACAGACCGGTCCAGTGACTGGAGATAATGGCTAGTGTGGGGGGGGGGGGGGGGGGGGAATGTGAGAAAAACGATGCGTTTTCTTTTGCCAAATTTATCGCTTCCAATAAAAGGTGACCTTCGTGGTTGTCCATAATAAGCAACACTTCATTGCTTGACCACAGAAATAAAGTGTTTCAGGTACTTCATAAATAGTCCTGCATTGGACCAACCACTAGAAGTTGCCATATTAAGGGTACCGGGTAGTGCATTGTCAATCATGTATTCTTTGTAATGAACACGAGGAAATATGATGGCTGGGGGAATAAATGTTCCAGCAGCATTGACGCAAGCTATCACCGTTACATTTATTCCACGTTCCCCAGAGGAAGCTGCTCCAATTTGTTTCGCCTTTATGTTACCTAGCACAAGGTGAACTGTAGAGCAAGGAGCAACCCTTTTCGTCAAGGTTCCACACGTTTTGAGGTTGAAGGGAGTACCTTTCATAGATTTCTTGGAGCTTCCCAAAAAAAAATTTAACATTTGGTTTGTTGACAGATGCCATTCGACCTAGGCTAGTAGACTCCGGTTTTCGAAAAGATATTCTGTTTTTATATGAAATACGAAAAGTTCGGTACCACTGTCTTCCTGCGTATCCACGTTCTTTTCATTTTTCTGGATATTTGACTCTGTGCTTCAAACCAAAGTTCCATTGTGCAGCCTTTAAAATATATAAGAGAAGTTCTTGCTCAACGGTGAAGATCTTCTGCGTCGCATTGTTGGATTCGTATTTGAAATCTGTTTGACCAGACAACTTGCATTTTTTTTATGTGCCTGGCAAGAGTGCTTTTTGATAAAGCATATATTCTAGCCACTTCTCGCACATACTGTTTGTTTGTGATAACATCCTTAACAACTAAACATTATTACTAATATTTTCATTTTAGTATTTATATTATTTTGTTACATACTGAAGCGGGCCCTGTCTGGATCTTGGAGAAGATTCTGTTGGAGAAAAAATTGGTGATAACCATGTTTCTACAAAGTATACTGCTTCAATCAAAGACAGGCGCTTCTGCTATGTACTGCAAACAGAAGCTGCAACTTCACTATTTATGAAATAGGTAGTAAGAACGTTCATCTCTACGTGTGACATGAGTTGGATGGAGGAGTAACTAGTGACGAATTCACTACTTTTATAATTGATTAACTATATTTAAAAATTAAAGAGTTTTGAAAAAATCGTGCTTATATCCCAAGAATGTAATTATTAAAATCGCAATTGAGTACTGGCTTCAGTACTGGCTTCAGTACTAAGAGATTTTACCAAAAAAACTTCAATGAGACTGTGATGTAGTTGCTAAACTTGTAAACCGCCCTTTAGTTTGGTCTGTCAACTCAACTGTCAACCGTTACGTCAGATCAACGGCTTGGCGGGCATCGAGAAATCTCGTTGTCTAGTAACTTGCAATTAGTCATTACAATCTAATATCTTGTAATCTTATTTGTACTACTTGTTATAATTAAAATATACTGCATTATTATAGTATAACAGCGTATTAATTGGTATATACTACAGAGACAAGGCTTCATATATCCATCTCGAAGAATTATATTATCACCTTATTTTCCTTTTATAATGTTGAAAACAACACAATAACTCGCTGATCTTGATTCGCACTTCAACGTGGTGTCACCTTGTATACTTCCTTTCAGTTTTTACCATCTCGAACTTGTCTGTATAACGAACAGTCACGTCAGATGGTGTAATTCATGAAGATCGTAACCGTGAGCTATATTTGTGAATGTATACCAAAGTAGGGGAGACCGACTCTGATGCAGAGTGCACCAAATGCAACCGCAATTAAGCCGATTGACATGCGCGTCGAAGAACGTTGTTTTCTCCGTATCTATGAGAATACACGGCTGAATATAAACAGTAGGTAGGATATACCTATTATTATAGAAAACATGGTTTAATTCTTGATATTATTTTAAATGTACAGATACATTATATATACATTTTGTTTAATACTTATACAGGGATAATAAGCGAATATGCATAAGAAAGGTACATTTAATAGTAAATAAGAAGCCTGGTTGCGCAATTTACTATAAAAAATCCAGAAGTATTTTTATATACAGGGTTGGGCATAATTGGCGGAACACCCGATTTGTGGCTCAATTATGGATTGTATTGAAAATTAACCCAAATAAAGTTTTTTGTATATTTTATGTACTATTTAATGACGCTTGGGGATTTTCATTATCTGTCATATTTATCAAGATATGACGTCATCGGATGAAATTTTAAATGAATCACCCTATATTTATATTTTTTTTCAGATAGATCTTTTCTTTCTGAATCCATCAATATGGGGTTCGGGTGGTCTCTGATTTTCCTTATCATCAGAAAATAATAAAACAAAATGGTAAACGTTCTTTTAAATAATTAATGAATAACTATTCACAAAGTTGTCTGTGCCATCATAATGTACCAATATCAATTGTTTTGCCATGGTTTCACTTTTTGACATTAAAATGTAATATTGACATCTCGATATTAATCACTGAGTTTTATTAATACGATTATTGTACATCTCTGACAGAAATACCTACCAATGTTTTTGTGTTACTGTTTACTTGGTTTTTATAATATTATAAAAACTATTGTCACCTTTTATTAATCTGTAGATTTTAATTCATTCTGGTTTATGGAGACAATCAAACAAGTTGAGTTTAATTGCAAGTCAATTCATTTCACCCAAACTAGCCCAATACGCGAAAATAAATAACTCTTAGCATTTGATACTATTGAGAATTTTTATTAATTTAAACCATGGTTGAACTGAGTGAACGTGAAAGAATTACACTATTGATGATTATTGGGTTTGGAGACAGAAAGAGATCTCTGCAAGAAGCTTGTAATTTGTTCAATGAAACATTTCCTGACAGGATTTCCCCGATTTCTAAATCTACAGTATCCAGAAATTTGAGCAAGTTTAATGAAACAGGAAGTGTGAAAAATAATCCCAGATCTGGACGGAAGAAGACAGCCACTGATGAAGAAAATGCACTTAATGTGGTTCTAAGTGTACAGGAAGAACCAAAAACTTCAGTTCCAAAGCTTGCGTTAGACAATAATATGAGCGAGAGATCTGTAAGGAGGATTCTGAAAGTCAATAAATTTCATCCCTATAAAGTGCAATTACACCAGGAATTGAATGAAGATGACCCAGATAGGCGAATGCAATTCTGCCAGGTAATGATGGATGCCATTAATGGAAATAATATGTTGATGAACAGCATTGTTTTTTCCGACGAATCAACATTTTGTCTCAATGGATTTGTAAATAAACATAATTGCCGGTATTGGTCTGATCATAATCCTCACTGGATGGAAGAAGGTCACACCCAATATCCACAAAAGTTAAATGTTTGGGCTGGTATAGTTAGAGGAAGAATTATTGGACCATTCTTCATGAGAGGAACTCTGAACGGTGATCGTTATTTGCAACTACTTCAAGAGCAGATAGTTCCAGAGTTAGTTCGTTTATATCCAAATCACAGAAATCACTTACAACTTTCTGATGAAATTTGGTTCCAGCAAGATGGTGCTCCACCTCATTTCGATGCTAGAGTGAGGCAGTACCTGAACACAATATTTCCACAGAGATGGGTGGGTCGAAGAGGACATATTGAGTGGCCGGCACGGTCACCGGATTTAACCCCACTGGATTTTTTTCTTTGGGGCCATTTGAAATCAGTAGTTTATAAGGACCTGCCACATTCGCTGGAAGAATTGGAATACAAAATAAGAATTGCTGTTCAAGAAATAACACCTGAAGTTTATCAAAATGCCTTAAGATCATTTGTTGATAGACTAGGATATTGTCAGGCAGTTGGAGGCTTTCACTTCGAACACTTACTTTGAGAGATTTGTAATACTTCGATTGATAATAATTATTATTTTTTATTAAATAAATGTTTACTTTCTATTTTGTTATGAACTCGGAGACCCTCAAACCTTACATTAATGGATTCAGAAAGAAAAGATCTATCTGAAAAAAAATATAAATATAGGGTGATTCATTTAAAATTTCATCCGATGACGTCATATCTTGATAAATATGACAGATAATGAAAATCCCCAAGCGTCATTAAATAGTACATAAAATATACAAAAAACTTTATTTGGGTTAATTTTCAATACAATCCATAATTGAGCCACAAATCGGGTGTTCCGCCAATTATGCCCAACCCTGTATAATATTCTAGCCGCTAATTTTTGATGTATGTCTATGGATAGATTTATAAAAAACCAGAGCAGTTGCTGACAGAAATATAAATACTTAATGTAATTTTGAAAATAATAAAAATAAAGCTTAGAGTGTCTACTTTTCGTATGTATTTTTTTAAAATGGTGTACATTAAATAACAATATAATGAAATATGAGTTTTTAATTACTGCTTGTTTCAAAGATTTCTAGAACTCCGAAAACGTATGAAAAATGCAAATAAATCAATTTTGTTTTAAAACGCCAGGAAGATAGGTCCGTGAAATTTGCCCCCCCCCAATGATATTTTTCAAAAAAAAAACTATTGCACCATAATGCACTAGTGATGCACCAATATGCACCACTAATTATTTTTTTTGCACCACCTTCCTTGAGAAATTACAGCCATCTCTTTGTGGGGGGGGGGGCAAATGAACGCTGCCCCCCCCCCCGTGACAATTTTAAGATTTACTCTAATGCACCAGTTAGTACTTGTCATGCACTCATATGCACCACCAATTAAACTTTTTGCACCCCCACCCTTTAGTAGTTATACTTGTTTCTTTACCGTGAAGTTGGCCCCCCCAATGCTTTTTTCCCAAAAAAAAATATTGCACCGGTATGCACTCCTGATGCATTCATATGCACCACCAATTAAACTTTTTGCACCCCTTCCCTTTAGTAGTTATAGCTGTTTCACTCCCTCCCTTTAGTAGTTACTGCAATTTATTTACCGTGAGGTTAGTCCTCCCTATGATATTTTGGAAAAAAAAATTGTATCGTTATGTTTTATTGATGCACTCATATGCTTGCAAAGGTTCTCGTTTTTTTTTTTTTCATCTATTTACCTTAAAATGTAGAAAGTGCCCAAAACCCTTCAAATGCGTCAAAATTGGGACATATTTACGTAAAGTGTAATCGATAGAAATTCCCAAGAATGTTCACTATTCGAGATGAAATCTTCAAGGGTATACGTGTTTATATTAACACTATTAAGACGAACAAGATACAAGAAATTAAACACATTTTTGAGGGAATAAATCGTTGTAATTATCGCTAGAAAAATAGTCTTCATCGTCTGCTAATTGCTTTGTCGCTTATATCTATATTTTTTATTATTTTTTGTATTAAACATAATTAGATTAATTATGATCTTTCTACTATAAACACAGTTATAGTGTTTTATTTAAAGGTAGTTTACAATTAATTGTTTTTCTACTACCGTGTGTAAAGTTGTACTTTTTTTCACTAGTTCTTAAAGTGAAAAAAAGTTATTTTAGTGAAAAAAGTAACTTTTATATTTCTAATATTAGTGAATAAAGTGTACGTTAGTAGAAAAATATTGTATGCAACTCGTGTGTAAAGTCCTTTTTTTGATTCACGTGATTGTCGCACTCGCCTACGGCTCGTGTCCACATTATTCACATTCGTCAAAAAGAGTAACTTTACACACTTGTTGCATAAATAACTATTTTATCGAGAAATTTCATTAAATTATTATTTTATTAATTTGCAATATTGCTTTGAATTTTCAATTGTTTAAATTGTTACTTGAATTAAACTAATATGGGGGTTATGATGGACAAGCAATGTTATTTTTAACAGACACGTTATTTGTGAACAGGTTGTAATTTCTGTGTGTTTATAAAATATCAGACTTGTTAAAAATAACACACATTGCCAATCATAACCCCCTATATCGATATATCTTACTTAGGGTTGTCACCTGTCCTTTTTTGAAACAAAATGTCCTTGCGACTTTTTAAAGCTTAAAATGTCCTTTTTACGGCAAGTGTCTTCTTTTACGACAAAAGTCTTTTTTGACTGACAGCACATATTTTTGGAAGGGGCATGACATGGTTTGTACAAGACGAGGATGTTTTGGTTGTCGACTCCCCGTTTTTTTTTAGAAGTTTAGAAGGATGAGGACTTTTAGCTTTTTGTATACGAGAGCCCCTGTCAGCATCGTAGTCCTTTTTCACTTTTCAAAAAGGTGGCAACCCTAGTGTTACTTAAGTGGCACCATGTGGAAAACTTTTTATTTGTTTTATGAAAAAAGTTATTCGTCATAAAAAGTTCTACATGGTCTAAAAACTTAAATGAAATCACCAGGTATCAACTTTTTTCAGTCGTATACGAGGTTTGTCGAAAATTATGAATTTTACGCAGGAGTAAAGTTGTACCTTTATTTTTAATAATATCGAAAATTGTTATTAAGAAAATTTGATGTATAAGGTAAATACATTAGAAGTGCACCACTAATAAACATTTTTGCATCCCATCCCTTCGGTAGTTACAGCAATTTCTTTACCGTGATGTTAGCCCAACCAATGATATTTAAGCAAAACCAATATTGCACCGATATGTATACATTATTTACTCACGTTTAGCCCTAAATAAATTTTGGCCAATTCGCACGTGGATGCACATTTTAATACTCGTAATATTTCGTTGTACATCTCTGAATTTTAAACCAAATAGAAAGGAATTACTTTTTAAGCTTACTACAACATACTTGGTATTTTAGTTACTCTGTTGACAACACAGATAATGTCGTAACGTTAAATATGTAACTTTATATATGTAAAATTTAATTTAAGTTAGGGATTTCTAAACCAAATTAGAATCATAATAGAGTTTAGGATCTTTTAATTTTGTTATTTATTTAAAATGATGTCTTCTCCAACAAAAGAAGAAAGGTTCTATTTTGTGTTACATTTGTGTTGAAATATATTTCCATATTTATGGTTATTTCAGTATCCTGTATTTAAAATTTAATTTCTTTCATAGTAAATACAAAAATGTTTAAACAAACCCTAATCACAGAAAAACTTATCTCTTCAAATTTCTTTTCACTTTGCGCATGCTCGATATGTTTAAATGTGTACCTTACCACATAACCGACGTGGTTAGAAGTAGTTTTTGTATACTTTGATAACATGACGCCATGGAAGAAACCAAATTGTATAAATAAATATTCTGGTCACTATAGGATCTAGTAAGTTATGATGGTGAGCTTATAAGTTTACTATTACGATAATCATAGGTGAAGGTACGTTTAATTTAAAAAATAAAGGACGAAAACGAGACAAAATTCAGCCCAACCCAGATGATAATACAAAAATTATATTAATATAAGTAGACCTTTAAAAAATTAAAGTAATTTGTAAATCACCTGTATGCACTTAAAAACAGTCCAACAACTTTTAATTGCACAGATTTCACTCAAAATATAGATTATCAAGAAACCGCGGTATCTAACTAAAATACTTGTTTTATAAAAAAACTTCTAGTTACGAAAAACCGTTAGGATTTTCCTTTAAGAAATTGTTGTGACTACCAAAGGGAGAAGACGAAAAAAAGTTTTAATAATGGTGCATATTAGAGTATTAAGAGTGCATACCGATGCAATATTTTTTTGGGAAAATATTGCGTGGGGCTAACTTCACGGTAAATAAATAGCTATGACTACTAAAGGGAGGAGGTGCAAAAAAATTAATTGGTGGTGCATATGAGTGCATCAGGAGTGCATAACGGTGTAATATTTTTTTTTGTGAAAAACTCATTGGGGGGGGGGGGGGCAACTTCACGGTAAAGAAACAGCTATAACTACCGAAGGGAGGGGGTGCAAAAATTAAAATTGGTGGTGCATATGAGTGCATCAGGAGTGCATACCGGTGCAATATTTTTTTTCATGAAAAAATCATTGGGGGGCCAACTTCACGGTAATGAAACAGCTATAACTACTAAAGGGAGGGGGTGCAAAAAGTTTAATTGGTGGTGCATATGAATGCATGACAAGTACTAACTGGTGCATTACAGTAAAACTTAAAATTTTCACTGGGGGGGGGGGGGGGGGGGAGGGGGGCTAGCGTTCATTTGCCCCCCCCCCACAAAGAGATGGCTGTAGTTTCTCAAGGAAGGTGGTGCAAAAAAAAATAATTTGTGGTGCATATTGGTGCATCACTAGTGCATTATAATGCAATAGTTTTTTTTTGAAAAATATCATTGGGGGGGCCAACTTCACGCACCTCAGGAAGATACTGGAAAAAAATTTCTGAGATCATTCGAGACATCTCAAGATCCCATTTAAAACAAAAATGGGATAAAAAACTATTAAAAGAAAAAAATATGAATGAATTACTATAAAGTGGTCCAAAATAGTGGGAAACGCAACTTTGACTCCTTTTTCAATGTTCTTGACAGGAAATAACGGGCTTCAAGGCACATGGATCGATACCTATGAGTTTTCCCATTGTAATGAACTTTGAATCATCGAAAAATATCAATTTTTGACTGAGTTCTGAAACAATTTGTCCACCCGTTTACAAGCTAATCAGCATTGCTATAGAAATAAAGCAGGGACTGAACGAGGGACTTTTGATTGCGGTTATCTCGAAACCTGTCGAATTCCCGACAAAAATGATAGGGACCATTTATATAATGATAAGATCTTTCTTTTTTATCTAAACAAAAATTCTCTAATTTGCATATTGTGGAAGATATTGGCGTGAAACCAGTTTTAGGGTCCATTTTGGGCCCTTTTCGATGCAGCAGAGTTGGTAAAAGTTTTCGACCTTGGAAGCGACCGCCGAGACCTAAGAGTTGAGCCACAACGGAAATCTGGACCGACTTAATGACAGGTTGGTCCCTTCAGTTACTGGACTAAACCACTTCCAATTTTGGGAGCATTACTAAATGTGTGTCTTTATTTTATGTGTAAAATTTGCAGACTTTTTTTTGTTACACATGAATAGTTAGTAATCTGAGTATTTTCTATTCGTTCTTTTTAGCTTACATTTATCTTATATATGAATAGTTTATGCAAGTAGAATTTTTTAGTTTAATGATTGAACTTTAATTTGAACTTTATTTTACCGATTCATGATTGCAATTTTTTTTTGTACACATGTGGTTCAAGTTTGTATATATATCGCAACACGATTTAATTAATGAAGATTAAAAAACTTTCCCCTTCATTTTATCCATAATTAGCTTTTAGGACTTGTTCCACTTCACTTCTGAACCCCTCATATGTAACGGTTCAGAAATCTGAGTAGGTTAGTTTTAAACGACCGTCTTAAATAAATATGAATAATATTAAATGGAAAGGAATGTAAAATAATGTATATAAGAAGTTTCAAAAGTCACTTCTTTGAAAATTTTAATAATGGCCGATTATAAAATTTTTTTCCCTATAAAAATAAATCTTACAATAACACCACAGTTTGTCAAAATAGTTTCATTTCTGATAAGTTCACGATATCAGCGATTTTTGTTGAATACACCCATTTCCTGTTTAAAATATATACCGAATAATTACAGCCAAGGATACTGATAAGCCGAAAACCACGAATTCGTTCTATTAGTT
Organism: Psylliodes chrysocephalus; assembly: GCA_927349885.1. Lineage (NCBI taxonomy): Eukaryota > Metazoa > Arthropoda > Insecta > Coleoptera > Chrysomelidae > Psylliodes > Psylliodes chrysocephalus. Next base: position 17,585,503 of record OV651830.1, read on the forward strand.
GATTACGAACAAACATTTTGTTTTGCTAACTCGGTTGTTATCGAAGTTAAAAAAAAATATGTGAATTTTTAATACAGTGAAAAAGAAAATTGTTTTCTTTATTTATAATTTAGAATAACACTTTTTTGAATAAACAACTAAATTAGTAGATAGGTATAAGTAGGTACACGGAAAAACAATTCACTTACCGTTAAAGCACTTTTATTTACTGCAAATAAAAAGTTGTATACTATATGGGACAGGAAAAATGTTTGCTTATAGTAAATAAATCAAGATTTCAAAAATTGTCACAGTTTAATTAGTTTTTAGTGAACTATTTACTTGCGGTTAGTGTACATTAGGTTCTTACATAGGTACACTTTACACTACTAATAGGTTTTGGTTTATTTGCCACTAATTAAGTGTTTTCTTGTAAAACATCAACGTTTTAATATATTTACCTACATTTTGCAAGCAATTTAAAAGATATAACCCTTCGGGGGTAGCTGAAACCACCCTCTACATTTTTTTTTTTTTAATAAAACCTTATGGCTTGTGACAAGTGTTCAAAATGTGCACCTTTGACTTGTTGTCAAAAAAAAAAAAAAAATGTTAGACCAAGGTATATTCAACCCTCAAATTCTTCATTTTCTTCCCCTATTTGGATTGTTCCTAAACGTCCTAATAAATCAGGAAAAAGAAATTTTCGCTTAGTTATTGACTATAGAAAACAAAAAACTATACCCGACAAATACCTCTTGCCAAACATAACAGAAATTTTAGACAAACTAGCCAAAAGCCAATATTTCATAACACTTGACTTAGCAAGCGGTATAACGGGGTTTGTTTACTATAACTCAAAAATCGGTGTTAGTTGGTAACCTCCTAAATTTTGTATATTATTATTTAGAATTTAGAAAAACCGTTACAAAAAAAAGGTTATAGTGTTCTCCTAGAGCTTAGAGAAGAAGACCACTTCGGCTAGCTGTCGGGACAAAAGGTGTGGGTCATTAAATAGTTAGTAATACTGTTTATCTTAAAAGTTAAATAAATAAAACGCCAGAGTCGGTATTATGGCATTTACTATTAAAATTAATACGGGTATTTACAAAATTTCATAGATCAAATAGATAGGTATACATTTACTTAGAGCTTTTTTATGATACAAAATGATTTAAAATGACAAGAAAAATGACTAAAGTTAAGGAGAAATTCTCTGAATTCAAAATTATTAGAGTAAAAGACACAATTAATATTACCCCGTGATCACTAAGGTTTACAACAGGTTAAGTTTAAGCACAAGTAATACGATTAAAGAATTATTCTTATAAATAAAAGTTAAATGATAAATCAAAATATAAATTTATTAGATTCACTGAAGTTATTACTTATTAGACTGAAGGTCTTTCATACCTTGGTTTACAGACGTTCAGATACCTGATTTCTGGTAGAAACCCATTAAGCGATGGAACTCTCCACCACTGGTGTTGGTTACGATTACCCCGGACAGGAAACTGGCTTAGAACTTGTAGGACTGCAGGACATCAAATTATTAAAAACTGGACTACGTAACAATCACAGCGCATCACCCTGATGCGTCTGGAATTTTCCGGAACACTGGTACAGCACAGCGACTGCGGACGAAATCAAACGAGGTCGTTGGCAACAACCCTCTGGAGATCTGATGTAGGAAGTCGGTAGTACGGGCCGTTAGCAGACTTCGCTCACCGCGGTCGTAAGACTCCCAAAAATGGTTTAGGGTACCTACCCTTGTGCGATTGTGCCACGTGATTTGTAATCCGATCACTATCGGCGACGAACGTTTCGGTATTATACACGGGCTTCGCGACGACTCAGGCGAACAGTCAAACTCAAACACGTACCCCCGGTACCTTACCCAGCAAGCAGACG